>VCAU01000041.1:0-151220 GCA_015844325.1 Aspergillus nanangensis | reverse complement strand
CCCCCCCCCCCCCCTGCTGACTGGATATGTCAGATAGAGAGAGGGACAAGGGAAGAAAGTGCAATATCCACCGCCATGCTGGGAGGGCCGGTTGATCCCCCGAATTTTATAAAAAATGCATCTTCCGTCGACGACCCAATTAGAAGAATATCCACCTACCTGGATCTGTGCTAAAAGATAACCTATCTGCGGGGAAGCGGAGCCTATCCAACCAAGTAATTTCCCGTCTCCATGTCCATATTGGTGGTATGTTATAAGAACCAGCCTGCAGTATACAGTCAACCGCGCTCTATAACCACAGCGAGGCTTACCCAGAAACCAGTCCATTCTCGGTTGCTACACATACACACACCCACACACACACACACACACATATCTATCCATATTATTAGATGAACCCCCATAGTCGCAACCCGGATACCCCATGGCCCAACCAACATCCAAACTATGCTCCTACGGCTTCCAATTCCGAAACTGGCCCGGCGCAGGCGAAAAGGCCGCAGCGCAGTTTGGTCTGAGCCACGCCGTGATCGTGCCCCCCAACGCATGCACTGTCATTATCGGGGGGCAAGTGGGCATCCGGGATGACGGGACGGTGCCTACCGATCTAGCCGAAGAGGTTGCGGAAGCATTTGACCACGTGGAGCGGAGTCTGAAAGCAGCAGGCTTTGGCGAGGATGCCTGGGAACATGTCTATTCTGTAAGATCTCCTCCATCCCAGGCATCAGTGCAAGGGGAGTGTTAGTGAGTAAGTTTGGCTGACCGGGTGACGGGAAACTAGGTGACGACGTACGAAGTCGAGAAAGATGGTAGGGGGATTGCCAATGTCGTGGTGCCCATAGCGCATAAATATCTGAAAAACACTAAGCCTGCATGGAGCGGAGTAACGGTCAAGGGACTTGCTTTCCCAGAACTGCACATTGAAATTACGGTGCAGGCTTTTTTGCCGAAAGGTGGGAATGGAAGGTTATAGGCATCTATCTCGTGTAATTAGTTCTGTCCTGTGCTTACTACCGACTACCGGAGAGAAGTATTGGGTTCGGCTGATAGAAGCTAGCTGTCTGGGTATATGATCTATAACCAAGTACATTTTCACGGATAATCTCTGATTTATAAGATGGAAGCTGGTGCAGGATTCCCTCAAGCCCCTCACTTCATTGCCGGATCAACATCCTATTGGATAATGCCCAGAAAAGGGAAAGGAGACAGCATCGAAAGATACAAAAGACCATACAATACAACACATTAACAAATAGACAGCATACATCACCCAGGAGATAAGCAATATTAAACCAAAATCTGCTCCTGCCCAATCCGCTGCATAGTATCCTGCCACCGTTCAGGCGCCGCCAGACCACAAACAACCCGATCCCGATGAGCCCATACCTCATCCAGAATCCTTTGCCCATTCTTCGTATTGTGAATACCAAGCAGGTGAAGCCCGTCCAGTCTCGACCGTACATACTCCCGCTCGTGCGTGCGGTCCATTTCCGCCCCAAGCACAACCAGACACCATCCGAGGTTAGCCCCGGGCCCTAGCGCGTCCGGCACCATCGTCAGCAACTTCTGCGCGCCGTCGAGGGATTCCTGCATCTCTGCCGGGAGGGCTTCCTCGGGCCTGTGCATGATGCGGTGCACGCATATGTGCGACGCGTGGCGGAAGATTTCCGCTGTCGCAACCATCCGGCGGCGTAGCTCTTCGTGACCCATTCCCACTGTTGCGAAGGGGGATGCGGTGCGTTGGCAGGAGATGTTGACGGCTGGGTTTGAGTCTTCAGGGAGGGCTGTTGAGCGGATTTGAGATTGCAGGGTGTTGACTTGGGTTTGGAGTTCGTGGGCGGGGAGCAGGTTATTTTTGGACATGGTGTATAGTTGAGACGCTGTCCACTAGATATTATCACTGTACGTCAGCATGGTGGTCATTGTATCGGGACAGAGAAACAGAAGTGGGAATATTGCAGAAGCGTGGATGCCAACAAAAGGATAGTGCTAGTGCGAGCACACTGACCATCAGCTTCGGTAACCGCGATGAACAGCCAAAGAGCGCATCGACACACTCCCCTTCGCTCGCTGGTGCGACACTCGCATCCAACCAGGTTTCCAATTCGGGCATCGCAGGCTGTCCGAGGTTCAAGGCCGTCTGGGTGTCGAGGAGACACACCCACGTTTTCAGAAAGGGGTCCAGGTCCGAGCAGTCGCCGCGCGTTCGGATCCAACCTCTGATTCCATCATAGTGCCCCTTCCATCGACTTGAGCCCGAAAAGACCTAACCACGGCAATAAGGTTATTTCAGTCATTGGACGATGCACAGTGCTTGAATGGGCGGTCATACCTCGAACGAGACGAGCAGCAGCATCGACGCCAATGTCACCTGGCTATGGATTCGGTCCGGGGATGTAAACCTATCTCGCAGCGCCTTCGATGCGGCACGGAGGTACTTGCGCGAGACGATGTCGGTCTTGCGCTGCCACCGGCTGTGGTGAGACGCCGCCACTGCAAGGGCAGCGTTGAGCACCGCGGGCTCTTGCATGGCCATGGGCAGTAGTGAACGGTATCCGTTTCCATTGTAGTCGATGGCAAGGGCGATTCGGGCAATGTTCTCTAGTTGGGGATTTCATGTGTGAGCTAGTGACAGTTGGGGGGGGAGGGGGGCATGTTTAGGGTGATGGGGATGACGTACGAACGTAGTGTTGCATGAAGAAGCTCTCCTCCGCCGGTAGGCCGAGGGCTGAGATTGTTCCTGGGAGGGCTACGTCTGGACAGTTGGATCTAGTGAACGTTCTCCGTTGGCGCATATGTCTTGTGTCATTTGCAAGTCCTGCAGGCCACTGCAGTCGGACAGCATATCCACGACATCTCACGCCCCTTTGGGCGCAGATACCGCAGCCTGAACCGGGCAGGTCAGCTTTATCAATCGTAGGATTGTTGACCCACCGCGGAATTGCAGGATACCTGTATATGACGTACCAGGTAGACCCCCATCGCATTCCCTGTTCTTATTTAAACACGTCCAGCATGCGCCGTCGTCGTTCTGCCGTGTTGCTCGGGGGAGAGTGCGCTCCATAGATACTATCCACACCCACTCGGTGCATGACAGGGGAGGTAAATAAATATGTTCTTTGGGCGATGTGCAATGGGCAATGGGAAAGGTGGGAGCCTCGGAAGACGGAATGTGCATCACATCCCCCTCACTCCAATATGCAACGCCATGACAGATCGGTCTTAGTCCTCGCTTTAGTATGTCATGGAGACATCAAGGCGTTAGCGTCAACCCCCATCCTTTACCGATCCACTGTTATCAGGGACCTCGCCAGCCAGTCGGTGGTCTTTGTTCATTCATGAGTTACCTCAGTTCCATGAACTTTAGGTATGCATTTAATTTTAACTACATTATGGATGGCAACAAGAAGCAGATTATCACTTCGATGTACTGTCGGTAAGCATATCCGACCACATATTCGCTCCATTCATTAGCGATCCTAGTGCCGGGAATAGATGCATCCCAGGGTTGAGCTCGTCAAACGTGGGCATGTGGTCGAAGAGCGCCAGGAACTCCTGATCAGCATCGGCAGTCATCCAGTCACCGAGCTGCAGATTCATAATATCCTGGCCTTCATCAAAGGTAGATATTGGGATCTCCTGGGCTGGTTGTGGCTCCATATCAACGGCTGATCTGTGTGGACTACCCTTGACCGAGTTATGTTCGTCATCGGAATCAATATCTCCTGACAGGTGACCTGTATAAGCCTGGAGCCACTCCGGGACAGTGGAAGCAGGGGCCCTGGTGTCCGATCCTTCGCTCTGGCTTTGACTTTTATTTCGCGGATCTGTCATTTGGTCCAGCTCGTTGCTCGTTTGGGTATCTCCCAGAGTAGCACCACTGCCCTTCAGATCCAGGGGCATGAAGACCGGTTCCTCGATATCGACAAATCGACTAAAATAGCTCGTGAATAACATATCTACTGGTTCTGATAGATGTCGAACCAGCGTTTTGGTGTCGTGAGCATGAACAAGTACCTCTATCTGTAGTAACGAGATGAAACAAGCTCCCATAGTCAGATGGCTTAGTGCCCTGGTTGAAGTAGATGTGGAAAAACGCACCCAGTATTTTGCCGGGGCGTAGAACGTCCCCAGTGCCCCGAGCACAACATAGGAAAGCTGCATGCTCTCCACCACTCGATCATCGTATGGCTTGGGCGCCAGGGCGAGCCGATTGACGGATATCAGTGCGCTCTGTAGACAGGCAAAACCGATCAGTGGCGCATGCTGATTTATGTAGGCTGTCAGTGGATGTTTCTATGGATGAAAAAAGGCGTTGGGACACGGTTACAGAGTAGAATCCGCCATTTCTGATAATATCCCGGGAGATATCGCATATCGCATCGGCACTCGACGCGCATCGGTGACTCTTCTCTTTTAAGAACAGGGGTGGCGCTTTTGGGAACTGTGCATAACGGTCCGCGGGTTCCTGTCCAGCTTCTGCTGCTATCCGGTGTCCTCTGTCTGGTATGGGAAGGAAGATCCGGTTGAGGACGATAACGCAACAATGCCAGATCATGGACGAAACGCAAACTTCCATATCTGGTGGTCTAGGGTCATGGCTCGGGGCGGTATTCGAACCAAAGAAAAATGTGTTAGGATGACGAAGGAGGTATTCTTCCAGCTCATCCTGCAGCGCTTGAAATTTTGACTCGGCAGTCCACGGCAGTGGATTCTGTTCACTAAAGGGGGTGAGACAGAGCTGATAGATACAGGCAAGAACTTCCAGTAATTCCACGAGATGTGGGCATTCCTCTGGGCACGACAGATAATCCAACCTCGGTCTCTGGCCCGGTCGGCTGTCTGAGGGTTGGAGGTGACGATGGCCTAGAGAGTGGGACGCCTGTGCGATGCAAAGGTATCGCTCCGCAGCAGCGAGGAAATCGATGTGTTTACTGTCAAAGTCGAAATCTGATATGGCTAGCTGTACTAGACTTCGACCCATTGCTTCAGATGGTCAGTAATACGGCCTGCCTAGGTACAAACCGAAGCGGGGCGCTATGCAGTTGGTCTCACCAATATCTATCCAAGCTTGCCGCCCGTGTGCCTGGCTAGCTTCATATTCAATAAGAACGCATATGATCTGGATGTTGTTGACCTGGTCCTGGGGAATATTGGAAGTGCGAATACATTTACGTGCCTCGTGTGCGATAGACTCGGCAAACCCCTGAGCGTGTGGCGCTCTTGCCGCTTTGTGCATGGTAAGTCGGATACTGAAGGCACAGACAGCCAGCACTAAGCCCGGATGAATTTTATCCTGAGATAGGTGATGATGTATTTGGCCTGGCGGTAGTAACAGTCTGAGCCGAGCACTCGACCGGGTGGAAAAGATATGGATGAGATGACACATAAGATCTATATTCAACGCGGGCAGCCTACGAGACATGGCAGTCAGCAGGGGCACGGTACCGATAGCATCAATGTTTGGATTTTAGCAGACATTTTCGAAATATAATAATCGCTGTACATTAGGTGCTGCAAGCCAGGCTTCCACCCCGATGGATCTGGATGAGCATCTTCTCCATAGTCATCATCGTCATCATCGTCTTCGCCATCGCCAGCCAGATCGTTGGCGGCGTTACAATTCTCAGCGTCTTCCATCACTCGTATATCTTCTTGGGGGGTGCATATGGGGTTCGCCGAATTATGAGGAGATGGGGCATTCACCTCCTCGCCAGATGGAGGGTGCGTAGCCAGTTGATGGATGATTTGTTCAGCCTGGACAGCAGTGCATCGGGGTCTGGGGCCGCGTCGCAATCTGTTCTTGCTATCAAATTCGCATTGTCTCCCGCTCTCAGAGCACAACCGGCATGGCTGACTACCACTACATTTTACCTTGATGAGTTGATACCCGCGTTAGCATCAATCGCCAGAAATATGGGCGGGCAACCTCCTAGGTGAACAAATTAATCACCTTCAATCTGCGGCAAGAGCCGCAAGCAAGAGTAACTTTTCTTCTGTATGGGCCATGAATCGCAGAGTTCGCTTGAGACATGGTCACCCAGATAGCTTCCACTGAGCAGTCGTTGCACCCATGCGTAGAGATGGGTCAGGACGGAGCTGAGCCGTGTAATGCACGCTACTCTGCCTCGGATCTTTGGGTTCCGAGTAGACTGAAGTGAGACCAATTTATGTCTGGGCGAATGAATTAATTATCCTGATTGTACCTGCCTTGTTAAACAGAGAAATATCGGGGATGTTCAGCGGAATGCATTCTGATTTGCCCAGTTTTTCCGGCTTGACACTACACGTGATGTCGAGCCAAGTACAGCCAATCATAACCCTGCATTGGCACGACTCAGCATCGAAGCGGTCGATTTGCTATTGCAGCTATTGGGGGTCTATTGTGTTGGTTTTGTTGGGCTATGGCGGGCTGATAGAAACAACTAAATCAGGTAACCAACCTTCCACCCCAAAAGTAATTTGGAAGAAAGACATAAAAGCCGAGACTACCGCGCGGTCCATCACAAGCAAAGAACATAGATTCTGATGAATCCTGACCCAAGCCAGATGAGCATCTTCTCACACGACTTGGAAACAACAGATTAAACTTATCTCGGCACTATGCGTTGCAGTGGCGACGGGTTCAGCTGGACGCCCTCCGCCGGGCGCCAGAACCGCCTCCCAACAATTGGCGTTGTCCACCCCCCGGCACACTGTACCCTTCCAGAAGGAGACATACACGATGTTATCGTGATTGGAGCTGGTTACGCCGGCCTGGTTGCCTCGCGCGACCTAGCCGTGCAAGGTAGGCTTGGGCGATGGAATCTACCCCTTCCACTGAAGCTGACAATTCTCCAGGCAAGAAGACACTCCTCCTTGAAGCTCGTGATCGACTCGGGGGCCGCACGTGGCATGCCACCATCGACGGGTTCAACTACGAAATGGGCGGGACCTGGATCCATTGGAGTATGCCCCACATCTATCGCGAGGTGTCCCTGTACGGCCTTCACAACGGCTGGATTGTTACTCAGAACCCCGGTGGGAAGGAGGATTACTTCACTGCCATGACGAGGAGCGAGCAGCATAATATGTCACATCAGCAAGAGGTGAGGAATTGGTGAAACCAGTAGGAGCACCATAATCAAACGCTGAACTAAGTATCATCCGACAATAGGTCGACCTGTGCGGACGAGTCTTCCACCTCTTCAGCAACCTCGACGGAGACGATCTTCGCCAGTCATGGAAATACCCCTTCGGGACTGAGCAGTCTGCAGGACCTTTGGCGAGATGGGACAAACTGTCGTGCCAGGACCGGCTCGACCAGATCCGAGACCAGCTTTCCGACGAGGAGGTGAGCATGCTGACGGCCCAGTTGGTGCAGATGGGAGGCACCACCCTGGACAAACTGGGGCTCGTCGGCGCGCTCCGGTGGTGGGCGCTGGGTGGGCACACGCCCACGGGGCTGAACGATATTGCCCTCCACACGCGCCTGCGCAGCGGGCAGAGCGAATTGCACCGTCGCATCTTTGAGCATGCGCTGTCCACGGGAAACCTGTCATACAAGTTCCGAAGCGCTGTCCATCGCATCGAGGACGCAGGCAATATCGTCAGCGTCATCACTCGGGACGGGAAAACGTGGAAGGCGAGGTCGGTCATCTGTACGGTGCCGCTCAATGTACTGGGGTCTGTGGAGTTCTCGCCCACGCTGCCGGCTGACAAACTCGACGCTATCTCGCACCAGTCCGTTAACCGGTGTAATAAGGTGCATGTCGATATCAAGGGGCCGGACTTTCTCTCCTGGGGGTCATTGGCCACACCTGGCAAGGGGTTGATCTCAGCATTTGGAGACCACATCACTCCCGCAAACAACTCTCATCTGGTGTGCTTTGGCCCTGATCCACACAGCCCAGGTGGTATCTTGCTGGACGATATCGCTGCGGTGAAGCGCGCCGTCACCCATCTCCTGCCAGAGAAGAAGCAACGTGAGGCGACTATTACCCGTATCGTAAGTGAATTACTTCGTTTTCTATCGTAATATAGATCCGCAGGGTCTAATAACATATCGCCGCGGCAGGTATCGCATGACTGGAACAAGGACGAGTTTGCCAACGGCACATGGTACTTTCCGCCACCTAATGCCACGAAGTATCTGACAATTCTTCAACGCCCGCATGGTAATGTCTTCTTTGCAAGCGCAGACTGGTCGGATGGGTGGTGTGGCTGGATTGATGGGGCTGTTCAGAGCGGTATGCAGACGGCAAGGCATGTCATTCTGGAACAGCAGAAAGGGGCTTCGCGAAATGGCACAATTCGAAACACTACCGTTTATAGTCGAATCTGAGGATATGGTACCTGGGGGTTTCTTTAAAGCAATTATATTTATGAGTTGCTTTTATACCCACTTGAGGCGCAATGAGGGCAGTGAACAGGTAATTGCGGGTTCAACGGTGCTTCTGGTCCTGCACTTGTACTGAGTATATATATCCTTTGTCGGGACAACACAATCGAACGCACTGATTCATAGCCAGAGAAGTATTGCTGATTGAGCATGAATGTAAGGTTGATCTGATGCGATTATTTCTTGAATGACATCCTTTTCATGTGATATACCAGTATACAGGACATTGTGGGGCCATGAGCAGTGATATATTGAAGCGGTTATAGCTAACAGCACCATATTCGTTATCAATAATATTGAGAGAGAGATTGAATAATATCAAGGCCTAAATTTATAGTCTAGTATAAACATTTAGCGGTAAATATATCTGTCTTGCAAGGCATACAGTAGAGGGACAGACAAAACAATGGTCAATGGGATAAAAGTAAAAGGCCAAACACTCTGTTTTCCCCTTATGATAAGTATGCGATTTCATGTGCCCTCGCACCAAAATATGTCTACAGGAGCTCCTTGGTCGCTGAACCCTTCCAACCCACAGTGACAAGCTTCTTCTCCCCGGGTACAAGATCAAATCCGTTGTCGCTCAGCTTCAAGCCTTCTCTCTCCTCAAACACGAATCCCTTGACCGGGAGATCTGCCGACACAGTAATGTCATCTTGGGACGACAACGAAACTTGAACCCTAACATTTCGATTCGAAAAGTCCATATACTTCAATGGATGCGGCCAAGCCGTGTCAGTGGCCACAACATGTCCCCCAACAGAGATCACTGCATGGATGATGAACGGATTGAGGTCACCGTCACAAGCCGTAGTCACCTTCACGCAGTGGTGTTCGAGGACCTCTGTTGTAGCGTTCGGGCTTGCCAGCATCATTATATTGATATTCTCGCTGACCAGCTCACCCGAACCTATGGAAATGAACTTCACCGTGACGTCAACATCAGCCGCCTCCTAAAGGCTACTCGCAATCCACAAGTCGAACTCGCATGAATTGGCAGAAGAGAAGGGATCAGCATGACCGGATGTCTATACTGGGTAGCTATGCGATATACCCACATCCAGCGACCTCAGGGCCCTGGAGATGGCGTAGAAAGCAGGTTTTCGGATTAGGTAGTAATCGACAACGGCCCACGAGATGGTCGGCCAGCAGTTATTTAGCTGCCAAACGAGCACACCATCGCATCGTCGAGCTCCCGGCCATCTCCACATCCGTCTCCAAGCCTTGTATGCGTAGCGCATCGTTTCAGCTTGGATGACCTGGGTGGCGTGGGTGAAGGATGGGAGATCAGGCGGCACGAGAAGGTTCGCGGAGACGTAGGTCATTATCCGGCGCTCGTGGTCACCAGCTTTGTTTTGGAAGTCCATCATTCTTGACCCTGGGTGCCGTTGTTGCGGGTCGGTGATGACCCGGCGAAGGGTCTCGAGGTGAGGGTAGGCTTCCATCCCGAACTCGCTGACGAATCGCCCGGACAGCTCAGCGGCATCTTGATATCTGCGCATCTCGCCGTGCCAGACTATATTGTGTTAGAAAGTCACCGTATATATTAGAGGGCAATTTCAAACAACTCATTATTCCATTGGTGAATACCGCCTACTGTTGGGTCAGTTGTGTGTTTACTAGACTTGTTAATGGGCATCCGATTGAGCCCCGCAACATGACAGGGTGCATTGAGGGTCTTGGAAACGTTTTTTTTTTTTTCTTTACTCCAGCGGATAGTAGTTCGCCTATATCTCGCAGAGCTGCATTATTCCCAAGAGGCTAATGGAAGCTTGGCTACGAACCTTGGGCGATATATTACTCAAGGCTAGGAACTTCCGAACTCCTCCCTGGAAAGAAAGGTGGAGCGTAAGTTTGGTGAGTGGGTTCGGACACAGAATATATTACCGTTTATGATTTCTATATTTGGGCTGGCAGCATCAAATATTACAACTGGTAGGTTAGATGTAATTCTGATGAGGTATAAAAAAGAGCTATTTTCTATGGAATACAGCATCTACGGTTCGCTTACAATCGCGGGTATGCGGGTCGCTTACCGAATACGTTAAATGGACCGTTGGCTTCCGTCCTTCTCTTCCCAACTCCTCCTTCCTCCTTCCTCCCCCCATCTCCCCAGCAGACTGACCAACTCGACAGAAGATGACACAATCCATCCCGGACTGGCTCCGAATGTGCGTCACTGGCACCCTCCCTATTCCAGACAAGAGACTGACTCCGATATCAGAATCCTCAGCCTGCTCAGCGGGGCGTCCTACTTGCCCCAGCTGCACCGTATCTGGCTGCACGGGAACTGCCAGGGCATCTCGCTAGGCTACCTGCTGCTCAACCTCATCAGCGCGACCGAGCAATTTACGATTGGGTTCTTCCTCCTCGTGAATAACACGGGCGGGTCAGATTTCTTCAACGAAACCCCGCTGACGACCGGCGACTGGCTGAACCTAGCCCAGCTCACCCTGGTTTGGGTTTTGCAACTCCTCCTGTAAGTTTGTTCCTTGGGCGTTCGTACTAGAATCATGTCGATGAAATTTTTAACAAAAAAAAGCTTTATCCTGTGCCTCTGGCTTCCCTCTGATCATCGCACGGGGTATAAACTAGGGCTACTGACGGTGTATATCCTCTTCACCCTCATCTCTATCGTGCCTCTTTTTATTGATGCTCTCGATCACGACATCTTTGGCCCTCGCGGCAGCTCTGACCGTAATTGGGCCGAAGCCCTCTTCAGCGGTGGGCATCTGCTGTTTATAAACCCAATCGCCACGATTCTAGCGATCGGCGCGTTCTTCTACCAAGCGCGGGCGATCCGTGCACTACCCATCGGGAATCTGCAAGCCATCAGTCTCCTGGGGCTCCTGACCCAGGGCGTCGTGTTTGCCGTGGTGGCAATTTCGTGGACAATGCGGGTGAAGTTCCTGGACCTGTCGTTTGGGGATATCATCGCGCACGGGGGGTGGTTTAGCTGGTACGAGCTGGTAGGGTGGGCGGCGGTCGATAATGCGGTGTTTGCGATGGTGCAGATCGCGTTGTTCTGTCTGGCAAGGAAATACGCAGGGGCGAAGATGGATGATGCCGAGAGGGAACCTCTCTTGGGGGCCACGCTCGAGTAGCACTACTGTACTATTGACTGTCTCTACGAGGAAATACAAGATCAGGAGCTAAGGTCCCGGCGAGGATGGCCAAGAGGAAGCCTTCTCATTTCGAATCAGCTAAGGTGAAATCTGCAAGATTCGAAGCCGGAATAACCAGCCACGGTCTTCCCCCATTATCGGCTGGGTCAACCACTCGTCCTGACAGATAACAGGGTAACGCGACCGTTGTGTTTGCATGGTCCTCCTTCCCACCCCAGTCCCACCAGTCGACCGTCCCCCCATTGTACCGCACGCAGAAGGTCTTTCCAACTTGCGCATCGCGGGGAATACTCGTCCAGCTGCTTCCCTGGATATGGCGTGAAAATTCCCACGATTCCCCCGGTTGGAGGGTGGCGAAATCCTTGTGCGCAGTGACGTTGACGAGCACGTCCGGATCATTGTAGATGGCGTATCCGTCGATGGGCGCATCGGTGTCAATAAATTCGAGATCGGTCCCTTTGCGCTGATAGAGGTCGAAATTGTCTGTGAAAATCCAGGTGTGAAATGTGATCGCCTTCGCCTCCAATGATATAGGACGGTGATAGTGAACTTTTCCGGTGATCTGGAACAGACCCTGGCGATATATTGTGGGAGGACATCGTAGTTCCACGCTGAGCATTGGGGCTCCAGGCCTACAGTTCCCCTCTGGTTAGATCCCATCACAAGAGAAAAATGCAAGAGAGAAAGAGAAAGGGAGGGAGATGGAGGGAACGTACACACGATTCGCGTCTGTCAGAGGCTCTGCAGACACCTTGGGCACTGTGAGAGAGGGCACATTGTCCACCGAGAGGATAGTCCGCGGCCCCCCTGGTAATACGATGAGATTCCTCCCGAACTCTGAACAAGGCCTCAGCACCTCCCCGAGATGTTCCTTTATCGTCCCCCACTCCCACAGCCCAATCGTGCCCCCCGGCCAGAGCAGTTCATATGTCGTTCCCGGCCGGAGCTGCCGTTCCCAATGCTCAGGCAAGTTAGTCAGAAAGGACACCGACTCTCCGGTCTTCAACTCCCAGAGACGTGAAGCCCACGGGGAAATCTTGACCGAACTGGATTGGACCAGGGACGGGTTGTATCCAGGATCCGGTGCGATGTCAGCCTTCTGTGGCGTGATACTCCCACCTGGGGATTGGACGTGGCAGAGGAGGACAAATCCGCCAGGGACGAAGCCATCCCCAACAGGGCTCCACTTGAACAGGCACGGTCTGTTATCAGAGTCTGTGTGAGCCGGAAGTCGCCGGATGGTGCAGAGGAGACGAGGGGTGCTCTGGATGTCCAGCTGCAGATAGGGGGTATCCAGTCTAGTGATGGTTAGTTCGCCACTTGCTCTGTTTCGGGATTCTGGACCGAAATGAATCCAACTTCGGAAAACTCACGACCGGTTGGCCCCAGTGACTGTAACATAGGGGCGGATTTGGTCGTCCATTATTCTGCGATGGGTGAAGGAATCTGCCTGCTGGTGTGGGGGATGACAGTGGCAGGTTCTGGCCCGGCTAGTACGGAGTATATCTACTTCGGACAGTGGAGCGCGCATTACCGCACCACTGGATAACGCTTTGCGCTAAGGCAAGCGGCTGGCTTGGCAGGAGTCTTGATTTCTGGCAGTCAGTTTCTTCCTTTCGGTTTGCGGATCAGCATGGATCAGGATCGTCTCGCACGCTGAACGTAATAATGGGGGATCTGTGTCGATCACGGGACTGCGATCACGGGATTGCAGCGCCTGAGGTTGTATAGAAACAAAGCATTCACACCCCGAAGCTGTCCAACTCCATCGTCTCATGCACCGCCTGGAAAAAAAAAACCGGACATTTCAGCCGGGCCCGACTAGCCTCTCAGTAGCGTGCTGACGGTTGCAATATCGCAAAGAATGTCTCAGGTACGACTCCGTAGCGCTGGAGTCGGGGTGAACTAGGGCCGCTTAATTTACCACAGTCTAGGAAATTTGCGCGATTCCTTTCGCTTCTGCATGGGTGATGGCTCCGAGAGAGAGAAAAAAGTGTATATATTATGCTACATGGACTGCATGGACGCATGGCCAAAAAATGTAGAACCAGAACATCCGCACGATGAGGATTTCTCTACTGTCCGCGGGGGCGTTGCTGCTGCAGGCCTGCCATGTGCAGGCCAAAGCTGCCTTCGCTCATTTCATGGTACTTCCTCTCTCTATTCAGCGATCGGTTTCCAATGCTGCAGCTGACATGAAAATACCTCCAGGTGGGAAACACTCCGACGTGGAAACTGTCCGACTGGAAGTACAACATCCAGCTGGCCGTCGATGCCCACATCGATGCGTTTGCCATGAACATGGCCAACGGCTGGTATGCTAATGATGCCTCTCTCGCCTTGGCGTTCGAGGCAGCCGCCAGTCTCGATTTCCAGCTCTTCTTCTCCTTTGACTACGCCGGCAACGGGTCGTGGGCCTCGGCCGATGTCATCAGTCTCATCAACCAGTATGGCAGCTCCGGTGCCTACTTCCAGTACCAGGGCGGACCTTTCGTCTCCACCTTTGAGGGCCCTGGTAACGCGGATGATTGGGTCGACATCAAAGCCCAAACTGGCTGTTTCTTCGTTCCAGACTGGTCGTCGCTGGGTGCGATCCCAGCGGCTGCAGCGGCCGATGGGGTCGCCGACGGCCTCTTCAGTAAGTTATCCACTCCGCCAACCTTCCCCTGGTTTAAGGAACTGACTAACGAACGAAGGCTGGGCGGGCTGGGCCTGGGGTGACCAGAACATTACGACGTTCGTGGACGCCTCGTACATGCAGACGCTCAATGCCAGTGGGAAACCCTACATGATGCCCGTGTCGCCTTGGTTCTACAC
Organism: Aspergillus nanangensis; assembly: GCA_015844325.1. NCBI lineage: Eukaryota > Fungi > Ascomycota > Eurotiomycetes > Eurotiales > Aspergillaceae > Aspergillus > Aspergillus nanangensis. Next base: position 136,898 of record VCAU01000041.1, on the reverse strand, counting down.
CAACATGCCCGGCTACGATAAGAACTGGCTGTGGCGCGGTGATGACACCTGGTACCAGCGCTGGATGCAGGTGTGGTATCTCCAGCCGGAGTTTGTCGAGATCATCTCATGGAACGACTTTGGTGAGTCGCACTACATCGGGCCACTCGATAACAGCTCCTTCGACGCCTTCACCGTCGGCCAGGCGCCGTTCAACTACGCCAAGGACATGCCGCATGACGGATGGCGGGACCTGCTGCCTTTCATGATCGATACGTACAAAAACGAGCGGGGCCTGGTGACAGATGAGAGGCTGGTGATGTGGTATCGCACCTCGCTGGCTGGCGAGTGCCACAACGGTAACACCACCGGTAACACGGCCGAGCAGCTGCAACTGGAGTTTGCGCCCGAGGACGTCTCGCAAGACCGGCTCTTTTTCACCGCACTGCTGTCCGATTACGCAGATGTCAAGGTCATGGTCGATGCATACGTCCACGACGCTGAGTGGGACTTTCTCCCCCCCGGTAACACCGGTCCTGGGGGTCCCGGCCTCTACCATGGCAGTATCCCACTGACAGACCTGGAGCGAGTTGAGGTTATCATAACCCGCAACGACGTCGACATCTTCTCTGTCGTCGGTGGCAAGGATGTGTCCGGGGACAACTGCGTCGGCGGCCTGACCAATTGGAACGCTTGGGTGGCCTCGGGCTCCGGCGGCGATCTGCCACAGCACGTCTACCCGGACTTTAATGTGAATTTGCAGACCTGCGTGGCCGGTTACAGTGTTGATGCCTTCACGGATCTGTGCGAGTTCACCTGTGCGTGGGGATACTGCCCCATTGGTGCCTGCGTATGCACCAACCTGGGCATTATCCTCGACTCGGTCAACCAGACCGATACTGTCGGATACCCGGCCAACGGCGACGCCAACTACGGTGGCCTGTGCAACTTTGCCTGTTCGGCGGGCTACTGTCCCTCCGACTACTGCTCCCCGGAAGTCCAGCCGTCCTATATACCGACCAGCTCGCCCTTTGATCCGCCCACCTGCACAGGGGGCACCTCTGACAACGGCAACTTCCTGGGCCTATGTAGCTATGCATGCAACTTTGGATACTGCCCCCGGAATTCCTGCTCCTGCAACTCGAAGGGCCCTCTCGTCCAACCCCCGGCCCAGACAAGCAGCAATGGCATCTCCCTCGTCGGTCCCGACTCAGATCTTTGTAAATTCGCCTGCACGCGCGGGTACTGCCCCAGCGGCACCTGTGCCCAGTTCGTCGCCAAGTACCCAGACAACACCTGCAACGCTGGTCAAAAGTCGCTCATCGAAGAGGAAATGGCGTTCGCCATTGAAATGGCCACGTACGCCCAAAATCATCTCCAAGATGGGGAGTACTACGATTTATTCTTCGCGGAGGAAGTACGTTCCCAGGCCGGGTTTACGAGTAACGCTGAGTCTGTGTACGGACAAGTGACCAAGATTCTCAGCGGCCAGACGAGCAGTTTTGACCTCAAGCTCACCTGTGATTTTTCCAACCCCTGGTGCGGCAACGGGAAGTATGCGGCGCACATGAGCGATATTGATCAGCGGATCAACTTCTGCGGCCCATTCTTTTCCTCGGATAAGCTGGCTAGCACCGAATATATGCAGTGGTTGTGCGGAGAGAGTGATGACCTCACACTCGATGATTTCGCGCGGACGCCAGCGGCGATTATCCTGCATGAGACGACGCATACATCGGAGGCTATGTGGTATAATCAACCGTAAGTCTCCTCACCATCATCACCGAGGTTCTTCCTTTCCTAGAAAGGACCTGCCTGTCTCTTGCTTCCCCATTCGTGCTCCCCTTTATATGTCCCCGTGCTGACTGGATAGGGCTCTGGATTATGCATATGGCGCCGACCACTGCCTCCAACTCGCAAAAGGCACCTTCAACCGTGCATGCGCACCATACTGGCTCCAAAAACCGAAAAACCCGCTGTGCTCGCCCGCCGGCAACCCAAATGCCGAGGGCGTCTGCGGTCCTGAGTTTTCCGCCAGAAACGCGGACACGTACTCTCTCGTTGCAGCCGGGGTCTGGTATTCGAGCATGTGCTCCAAGGAAATCAACCTGCCCAGTGTCGCATCCACCGCGACGGGGGACGACAGCTGTCCGCCCGCCACTGACCCGTTCGTCCCTGACACGGATGAGACCCCTGTTGTCGAGGGGTATGTGCATTTTGGGGACTCCTTTGCAGCCGGCATGGGCACGGGCACCACGTCCACAGACTCATGCCGCGTTGGCTCCAATAACTATGGTCGGCTGCTGTACCAATGGTTTGACGACGAGACAATCCCGTTCGAGACACTGGCATGCTCGGGCGACACCACGACAGGTCTGCTCAAGCAAATCGATAAGTGGAAGTCGCCGAGCGTAACGAATGTGGGCACGCTGACGATGGGCGGCAACGACCTCGACTTCAGCAACATGGTGTACTATTGCGTACTGACTCCGAACGAGGTCCATACCGGGGCAACGAACCGCCAGTATTGTCTTGAGTACGAGGCCAAAGCCCAAGCGCTGATGGAGGACGGCAGTGCCGCCGGACTGACGGCCCAACTGACCAATGCCTATCTCAAGATACTCACCAAGTCTGATCGACCGGTACCTCCCTCCCTCCCTCCATCTTTCTCCTCTTCTTCTAGTCTGCTTGCCCAAAATGCTAACAAATGCAGGACTTCCAACTGTATGTAACTGGCTACCCCGGCTTCTTCAACTACGACACTACCGACTGCGACAAATCAACCTTCCAATACTGGTGGCCCGGCTATGACCGCGGCTATTGGGACACCCCCCCTTTCATGCTCAGCCGCATCGTCATGCTGACCCAGGCCCTGCGCTCCGAGCTCGACGGGCTGGTTGACCAGTTGAATGGGGTCATCCAGCAGGCCATCAACGACGCCAACGCCCAACACGGTGGCTCCCAGATCCACTATGTCGAGGTGCAGTCTTACTTTGACACGCATCGCTGGTGCGAGAACGCGGATGCCAGCTGGCACGAGCCCGATCCCAGTATCGATTCGACGTGGTTCTTCCTCAGTGCCTGGCCGGATGTTACGCTGGAGACAGACACCATTACCACAACCGAGGAAGAGGCCACCGAAATGACCACCCTCATGTCCCAAGGGTCCATCGTCCTGCCGGACGCAGGCGGCTGTTCTGGCTCACTGGGAACCGACCCCGATCCCTATGCGGTGGCCATGTGCCGCGTCTCCGTTGAAATCGCCGCCAACTCGACTGGTCCACAGGCCACCCGCTATGCAAAGGCGAATGCGGATATCGCCAAGGGCGATTTCTCCAGCCAGGAAGTTGCGGGATACTTGCCGACGCGACAGATCAAGACGTTCCACCCGCGCAGCCCGGGGATGTTAGCGTTCCGGAATGCCATTATCCGAGCTATGTAGCTGTGTTATACCACGTCTATAGCCGTGCTTTAGACCACACGTACACACCACTCAGGACCAAGGTCCTTTTTGGTTGATAAGCTGCTCGAAGGAGAGCTGTCAGTTGGAAAAGGACCCAACTTTAGACCTTTGTAAATATTCCATGCACCTATCGTGAATGCGATACTCGCAGCAGTCATTATAGAATAGGATAGAATAGAACGGTGCACATGCATATATTAATTAGCCAATTTATGTCCATCTTGTTCTTAGATTCTTCCCGGAGGACAGGATATATATGTTGAACAATTATTTTAGGCAGAGGATTGATGGCTTGAATTGATGATTCTGATTGATTCAGTTGATGTTGGTTGATCAAACTAACTAGAAGGACAAGTAGGAATATGAACCATTTCGCCACTTAGGCAGCAAGGTAGACAGGCGGTAGAGGAATGCAGAATTATATGTTCAACAATATATATTCTCCAAGCAACCAAGGAGCCGTGGCATAGAAATACATTCCTTACTTACTTTTACTAATATATACTATCATTGAGAATTAATATTTTATTATTAGCCCGACTGAGCACATCAACCAATCCTATATGTACCTAATCTATCACGAGATATCGACTTGTTTAGTTTGAACGACATGTCGATCATTATTATAGCGGGCTCTAACACATTCCAAGTAGATACAGCCACTTTCCCGAGGCTTCATCCCATCAATATATAATGTCCCGTAAAAAACCATCAGTCTTGAAATTAACATTACAGATATCAGATTACTACAACAACAAATTCCCTTGACGACGCGGAAATGAGTGGCCAGCCTGGATTCGAACCGACTGGTCCACTACCGCGGAAGGAAGGAGAGCCTTGCAACTTCTAATAGTGCGGGTGCGGAATATTCGGGTGACTGAAGGCTTCACTTGCTTCCTTTTATCCCTAAATCACGCAACCCTGAGGACCGATATATAGGAAAGTCTTGTCGGGACAATGTATCTTTCGCGAGCATGATAAAGATGGTGACTCGTTATGACTTGAGTGGTAGAGCTGAACAGTAGGAGGGCAGCACCATCTTCTATGTGCCTGAAACCTCAGCCCTAGGAAGGCTAGATTGGTAGGTTTAATTTTCAACTGGCATGCTTTCCTCATCCCCCGAAACAGAAGAAGCCAGGAGTTTCTCTCTCTCTTTCAATAACTCAATGTAGCCCTCCATCATCCCCTCGATTCCTTTAACGAAATTTTCAGGGCGGACAGAAGACAAAGCGCTATGCGGCTGTCTTTCGAGCATTTCCCTTAATGTAGATGTGTGCTTTTCGATTTTTGTGAGTCTTTGGAGCGTCGTACGCGTAGAATAGTTACTTGGCTGTCTTCCTGTCTGAGTGCGGCCACGCGATTCTTCTATTGCCGTGGCCTCTCCACCTTGAGATGGATGGTCTATATTTCGCCGATATATTCGTCGAGGATATAGCATCTGGAGCTCTGCTCGCCGTTTGATCAAATTGACCACCCAGTTTTTGCCAATACTTTGGGCAGGGGTGGTGCCACGTTCGGACAGAGTAGCATTGGCCATTTGCCGTATATAACTTTGTGGAGGGATTGTGCCACGTTGTACAGATTCCAGAACTCGTTGAACAATAGAATCCTCTTCATCCTGGGTCAGTCTATGACTGTTAGCGCGTTTCTGCGCTCGACAAGGAACGCCCTTGAGCCGGTTACGAAGGGTTGTTCTCGACACATTGTAAACACTTGCTGCCTTTTCCGCAGAAGGGTATCTGCCTTCGTTGATAGCAGCAACGGCTAGTAAAATCCTTTTTTCTTGCTCTTGCTGCCTTTGTGCATTTTGACTTCTTGTTGGTGGCATACTGAATGGTTGATTCCACATCCTGTTGATTCCGTTAAAGGAGTAGTCAGGGGAAGCTAACCAGGCGACTAGTTGATTACTGTGGGCACGTGACTGGTCTTTCCTGGTTGGTCCTTCCACAAACGGAAGGACTGACCCACGGCCTATTTTACACCTTGAGAGTGGAACCTTTTACTGTATCCTAATCATCATCTTAAGTGATCTTTCAAGAATTGAAGCTTTTCATCTGTTTCCATCGTTCTGAGTAATTCTCTCCGCATTACCTAAGAAATGGGCGGGAAGATCTAATTGGTTTCCATTAAGCGAGCCAACAGGAGGATCATGATCACATGTGAAATATCAGAAGAGAAGGTATCATCATCACTTAATATCAAGTTCCCTCAAAGAAGAATTGTAAATGAAATATTACAGTTTCCTCATCAGCAATTTAATCATGACGAGAAAAGAAATCGAATCACAGGTATGTAGATTTGTCAGATTCGGCGCCCCGGGCCGTTAAGCCTTAATGATTTGTTACCACAACACATTCCCCAAGGAGGCTTCAATGTATAATCACTGAGGCTACACTTGTTATGGCAAGTGAATGCGGGCCAGAATTTGTAAGATGTGTATTGGTTGCCATTAGCATAGTGTTGATTATTTGCAGCTGACGTCACAACAACCAACCAATGCCAAGTCTTTTCAGCATCAAATTAGTCACTTTCGGCCCTTCGGTCTTTAGCTGACGCATTGATTATGCATGCAGCATAGTGAACGGTTTACCCCGGGTATATAAGCCGCTATGCCACACATCAAAATATGTTTGAAAATACCAATCGCATTTCTAAGTCTTCAAATCTCCAAATATTCATACATCCGAATCTTTTTTACCTCAAAATATCCATATCGCAAAATTCTTGCATCCTTCAGTACCAAAATGTCAATCTCAAATAACATTGCCTTTACTGCTCCCCTTAACCCTTCTGGGGCCACACCCATCCTCAAACGCGAGCAAATTTGGAATGGTCTACTTCTGAAAGTACGCTCTGCTGAGACCTTTGTGCCAGCTGCTATCCAATCAACTACTGTGATATCCGAATCCACCGATTCCACTACCGGCAATCTGGTCACGGTCCGCGAGGTGGTGTTCCGGGAGGGCCAGCGAAAAGTGCAGGAGACTGTCACAGCTTATGAAGATGCCCGTGTCGACTTTGTGCAACCAGATGGAAGTCTCATCAGCAATGTCATCAGTGAAGGTGCAGAGGGTGAATTGTATATGACTTATATCTTCGAATGGAGACATCCTAATGTTTCGAAGGAGAAACGCCAGGAGCTATATGAGAAGGAGAAGAAGATGAGCAAGCTTGCAGTTGAGGGGACGATTGTGGCATTAAGAGAGTTGGTTACAAATGAAAAGCTTTGATGGGGCAGCTAAAATGGTTATAGAAATTTGTCTATAGATGCTGTGTTTTTTGGCTGTGTTTTTTGAGGCATACATTAATTAATAATGGTTGTTGAATACAAGTGCAGGTGGATATCTGGGATACTGCAACAATAAACTTAATCTTCAAACATTTTGTCATTGGTAGTATTCTTCCGGGTATTATCGCCTGGATGATTGATAATGTAGTCAACTGCCCAGCACTCTTTCTTACTATTGTGCGAATTCTATTCTATGGCGCTAACTCGGCTGTCGGAAATACCTTATTTTAAACAGACTTCCAGTACAACTTGTTTTTTATGCTTTTCTTGTCCAGTTATATGGTTCAAAGTTCCATCCTCTTCCATCAAAAACTCAAACCTCCACGGTTATCCGAGCTGTCAAGGTTAGTGCTCGGACTGAACCCATCTCGTGATTTGCTATACTCTACATCATGGAATCCACTGCTGCTCATTGGGACCAAGATTGGCATTACGGCGTCGATAGTAGAACCAAAGACCTAGCGACAAGACCATCGCCACAAATTGACTGGCGGCATTGACGGCGTGACCAGTTTGGTATCGAGGAAGTTGGTCGTTTTGGTAAATCCACACTCCTATAATCTGACCTGGCCCAGTGAACGCAATATTGAGCCCACTAGCCAGTGATGCGGCAGTGGTATTGTGGACGTTGTCTGAGACCCATGCACACAGTGCAGGTAGCGAACTGAACGTGGCGCAAGTGCTGAGAACTAACATAGCATAGCGGAGATGCAAAGATGCAGTTGGGACGCAGGCTGTATAGGAAACTATCAGCCAATTATCAAACTATTTTGAAAAGATCTACTCACCAGGGACCAGAAATGTGACAAATCCTGTAAACCCACATGCAGCAGCAACCAAACCACGACAGGTGTATCTATCAGATATCTTTGCTGTCCCCAGAGCCACCACGTATGCACACGCATATGGAGGAATAGTAAATAACTGTGCATTCAGTCCTTCATACCCAATTCCTTGGACAATAGAAGGTGCAAATAAGGAGAGGGAGGACACGCCAATGCCAACACAGAGGTAGATCACATAGTGCATCCACAGCCGGCCCTCCTTGAGAGTCGCTTTTGCATCTCCCCAATTAAGCTTATCATCTCTAGATACCCATACAGATTAGCGTTGAACCGTTTTTTTCAGGCTGGATATCTTACCCCCGGGCCATGTTACGGCCAAATGACTCCTTCAAAATGGTTTTTTCCCTGTCGCTAAGCCAGCCCGCCCTTTCTGGATAGCTGGGCAAGAAAAGAACCAGAGCCACTGCAAGCAAAATACAAGGTAACCCCTCTAGAATGAAAAGCCATCGCCATGCTTGTAGGCCTCCAGCATGATTCATGTGACCCACGCCGTATGCAATCGCACCTATGATATTTAACAATCAGTGAAAACGGTTTATCAGCACCGTCTCGATAAACCAGTCATACCTCCAAATGCTCCCGCCAGTGTGGCACTGCAAAGAAAAACAGCGATTCTGATGGCTCGCTCTCGCGGTCCATACCAGAAAGTGAGGTAAAAGATCATCCCGGGATAAACGCCCGCCTCAGCTGCACCGAGAAGGAATCGGAGTGCTATAAGCGTATCGACATTCTTAGCACCCCCGATCCCAGCGCAAAGGGATCCAAAACAAGTCACAAGAAAACCCAACCAACTGGTCAGATAGGCTCATGTTAGCAAGACCTTGCATATGATGAACGAATACTAGGTAGGGGCTTCGGCTTTACATAGGAGGTGTCAATGCTTTCATCGCCAAGTTGCTTGGTGCCTCGAATAACGAGTAGGCGACCAGAAATACCATCAGCGCGATGCGATACTCATGTTCAGACATGTTGGTGGAAGTCATGAGGTCATCTCCGGTGTCGCTATTTAGCACTCGTGCGTTTCCTACACCAAAAAAAAAAAAAAGATATTAGGAGTCGTGCGTAGGAATATTCGTACGATGGGGCACTCTCACCAATGTTCGTCCTATCCAAATAGCATAAGAGATAAGTCAATGCCACAAAGGGCAGAATCCTCTTATCTATTTTTCTGTAAAGCCTGGATTGGAGTCAGATAGGGTCCTGTTAATTATTCGACGGGATGAATTACCGCGCATATTCAGCTTTAGTAGGCGGGGGAGCGTCACTGTCTGACTTTTCCACATGGACACAACCCCCATCGGTTACCTTCTCGATGTCTTGCTCATCTGACATTTTCGACATTTTCGATTCGGTAACTTATATGAAGAATGGAAGAGTAGTGGAAAAAGGGCCGATCGTGACTCTCTCCATACCTTTCCTTATAAAGTCCGCGAGATTAATACTGTCCGTGTCGTCAGAGGGGATGGACTCAGGCTAGTATGTCAACCCCGCAAACCGCTTACTACCCCAATCTGGGGCCCCAGGGGAATGCCCTGGTGGAAGGCTTTATCGACTGTGGGTTTCCATTGGAGTGGTTTTTGAGTCTGTGATTGGCACAGGGATTGAAACGTCGGATAAATATGAAGTTCATTGGCTGAGATAGGTCGGGCTCAATTAAACTGAACCCCACGCGGGAATCGGATACTAACCTTGCTAATTGGCTGAACCACTAGGCGTCGGGTAAGTACCGAAAGTTCACAGATCCGTGGATATAACAATATATAGATGTAGAAGTTAAAAAAGAGAAACAAAAGAAATAAAAATCAAGCAAAACACCAAATCAACATCTTTTGTCATCAGCCGACGAAACATTGACCAATATGGACAACGCTAGAAACCGGATATTGCTGTAATGTCTCCTGGTCCAGATAGTATCCCATGACCTCTATACTGACTGTCGTCCCAAGAATCTGTGACATGCAGACTAGATTCCGGTCTACTGTTCACCAATTTGAATCTGTGTATGACCAAGATCTCCCATAAGTCGGTGAAAGTGAGCGACACTAATAGCCATTCTACAGGGAGAGGTCAATTTGCCACCTTTGTGAAATCAGTATGTGAACATAAAGAAGTCTTACAGGCTAGGGTGACATAAACTGACAATTTCCAGGCACCCAGCTGTCAATTCCTGTGATCATGACAACCCAGGCAGCCACAACATTTGGCCCTTGCGTCCCAAGCATTCGATCTTGTCTTCCCAAAGGGACATTGGAATACGACAAAAAACAGTTCTCCATGCTCATTCCGGAGGTCGTGGATGCCTTGAAACAAGAAGACCGAAAAGAGGTCGTACTCGTTGGGATCGAGACACAAATTTGCGTCTCCCAAACGGCTTTAGGTCCGCCCAAACCACACCGTCAGTATGCTCCTCTGCTAATTAGTTTAAAGATCTACAAAAAGAGGGTTACAAGGTAGTCGTCCTTGTGGAGGCAGTTTCTTCCTCGTCGCGGCAAGAGCGGGATTTAGCTTTGCGACGGATGCAATCTGCAGGCATTGGGGTCACAAGTATGGAGAGTTGGCTTTTCGAGACACTGCGGTCTGCTGAACATGAATCGTACGTCCAGAGACAGATGTTCTAGACTTAATATTCACGATACTGACCTTTACTCAGATTCAAACAAATAAGTGCATTGCTGAGACGGACCAAGCCAGAAAGAAGCCGGATTGTTGAGTCTTTGTTGTAATTGCATAGATTTCCATTTACAATCATGAACCTGAAGGAAGAGAGGAATTGATAAATGGGATTTGTAGAATGTAAGTCACAACTAGAATTTAAAAAAATGTATACTCTCCTAACTGGTGTAAGATAGTCAATTTCTGCTTTTTTTTCTTTTTCTGGCACATTTTGATTGCATTTCCTCTGAAGAAGCTTTAAGTGACACTTAAAACAGTGATGGCTAACATTGGGGCTACTTGTATTCGATCCCTTCATGCATATTTCATCATAATGGCAAAATTTTATTATTTTCATTGCCTGTAAAAGTGTCTATATTAAAACTTCGCTGGAAGTCTCATCGCCCCATCGACTCGTAAACAACATCCATTGAGCATACGATTCCCACATATCCCCAGAACAAAATCTGCAAACTCATCCGGTTTCCCTGCACGTTGTGGCCATTCAAAATGGGCCTCAATGGCTTTCCTTGCCCGGTCAGGCATATTACCCTCGGCTGTCATGGGCGTGGAGAACATGTTTGGCGCGATGGAGACAGCTCGGATCCCGTATCGGGCTAGATCTCTCGCAAGCGGCAGAGTCAACGATCGGATCGCACCCTTAGTAGCCGCATATGCAACTTGGCCTTGTTGCCCGTCGTACGCTGCAGCCGAGGAAACCATGATGATGACGCCCCGCTCAGACTCCCCGTCCGGGTCGATCGACTCGGGAAGTTGGGCGATGTGAGGGACTACTTGTCGGATGAGGTCGATGGTGCCGACGAGATTCACGTTGATCGCTTGTTGTAACTTGGTAAGGGCCAATGGTTCGAAGGCGGAATTCATGATCTATCGCATTCTGTGAGCTTGTAGCTAGGTACCTAGCTACGAACCATCGGGGGCCATGGAGTCAGTCGCCTACCTTTCCCGGAGCGAGAATCCCGGCGCAACAGACGAGTCCCCCTAGGGCGGCGTTTGTCTTTCCACTCCATTCGAGCGTTTCTCCAACAGCGCTGGTGACTTGTTCGGAAGATGATATGTCCACGGGGTAGAATTTCACTCTGTCCGATGGCAGTTCTTCCTGAGTGGCATTCGCGGGTGCTGTCAGGTCAAACAATGCAACATATGCCCCGGCGTGCGCTAGACCAATTGCTGTTGCTTGACCCAGCCCGGATGATCTAGATCGGTCACTGTTAATAGCTGAGTTTGTCTGGTGTCGGACGTATGGCCTTTCTTACCCGCCGGTGACGATAAATGTTCGGTTTTGAACTCGCATTCTGTTTTATTGGAGGCGTTTTCAATGGGGTAGTTGTCTCTCTGGTGCGACATGTACGTCCTTTTATGATTCATCGCCAATAGCATCTCGGTCTTCCATCTACGGCTGTCGTCAAGCTCGGGTAACATGAGCTCGGCAACGAGATAATTTTTTCACTTAATGGGACGGTAGATCAGTTGGGAGATCGTTCGACTGAAGATAACTTCAATCAGTCCATCGGAAGGTCCCTGGTTCGATCCCGGGTCGTCCCATTATTTTTTTCCCTTGCTGGCCAATGTGGGCATAATGCAATCTCTCTCCATCAGTCGTTCTCGGGTAGACAATGAAAAAGAAAAAATTAAAATTAAGAAAAAGTCCGTACAAACAGCCATTAAATTGATTCGGGTGCGTCAGAACTAGTGTCCGACTGAATCTATATAATCGGAAACATAAAGCCGAATAGCTCGAGCGAGATATACCGAACATCGACCCGACCGCCCCTTTCTTCCTGCCGATCTATCACCACCTGCAACAACCCCGCGGCTTTGCTCGCATGGATGCTCGCATATTCGCCTCCGGGCCCATACTCATGTTTTACCCGACCCAGCTGCTTCAGCTTCGCGATACACCAGGAGGTCTTCCCGGGGTCGGGACACTCCGTGGCAAACGTGAAGAGCGCCCACATTGCAGCACTATTAATCGGCGGTTCCGCGTCTACATCGATATGACCCGGCGAACCCTCAGGGACTGTTGACGGCTGTCCTACACTTTCCCGCAGAGCACTCCATGTTGCCTCTGCGGCGGAGTGCCCATCCCCCTGCGTGGAATGATCCCACCATGCGGCGCGATAGAGGTAGCAAAAGTTGGACCAGAAACACGCGCGAAATACACACAGGAGACTGGAGATTTCGCGCGCAAGGTGAGGCTGCAGGGAGTGACTGAGGTAGTCGAAATTGAGATTGAGGATCATGGGGCGGTCTTGCCACAGCTGGTGAAGATCGTTGATCAGCTGGGTTGCCTCCGCGGTGACTTCTAGCTCGTCTTCGATGGAGCCACGAGGGCGGCGGTGACGGTCTAACATGGCGATTTTGCGGAGGAATTGCTGAGAGAGGTGGTGGAAGTTCACCGCATCGCGGAGGATACTTTCTTTCACGGTTGGTAAGGGGTTGCTGGTATGAATCGCTATCGACGGGTCTTTTCGGCTAATCTTCGCTCGCAGACGATCGGGGGGTGGAGATAGTAAGTCGGGTGCACTAGGGGATTGTGGCAATGCGGTTCTATGTTCAGCGGGGTATCCCAGGGGGCTGGAGCTGTAGTTTCTCAAAGATGGGCCGGAGGTTGCTCGTCGGTTCAGAATGCCGCTTCCCCCGAATATGACGAGCTTCATATCGCACAGAAGCAGCCAGTTGAGAATCTGCCGTACCATATCGTCATTCTCGTCAAGGTCCTGTAGGATGTAATCAGCCCATTCGATTTGATGGGCTCTGTGTATATCCTCCTTGTTAATAAACTGGTCGGGGTTAGCCTTTGTTTCCCCACAATGGGTGACATCCAACCTCGAAGCATGTTAATAGGAAGAGTCCAATAAGGAGTTCCCGACGAAGAGACGTAGATGGGTTTTCTTTTAACAGATCTAGGCCATTGATCAGTGTCTCCCTGGCGAATATGTAGAGGTACTGAGCCAGGTTTTGCCCATTTCGTAGCACATGTGATCCTTTGTCGTGCTCTGTAGTAGAGGAGAATTTGTTGAAGTGAAGTTGTGCCAATGCAACCACTGCATTTGAGATGATAGAGCTACCATGGGCAGTGGAGAGAATACGGCAGCATAACCAGCGCCATGATGGGGTATCCACCGTCGTCACCGCAGGGACAAAGACTCGCTCCTTGAAATACAGGCCCAACGCATCAGAGCGACGAGTGATGCTATCGTCTGGTTCATCCTCATTTGCTGCACAGGGCGCAAGAACAATATTCGTGGCCATCCGTTTAAAATTGGGGACGATATCCCGCAGCAGATTTACATCCTTATTTGGTGAACGATCATTCTCTTGTTCTTGGTGATGTCCAGGTCCGGAGACTTCATTGTTGTCATTTTGGCGCTCGGCATTTTCGCCAGTTTGCTGTGTTTTGTATTAGCTGATGCCCAAACTGAAAAGAAAACTACAGAAAAGTCGTCTGTTTTCAATTCCATACCAGCAGCGTAGAAGGCAGGCCTCCAGTATCCGGCGCAGGACGCGCAGAAGGGTCATTTTCCGCGCCGTGAATTTCTTCCAAGGCAGACAACTCAGGGTCCGGTGGCGGTGGTAAAGCTGTTGATGGAGAGCACCACAAATCGAGGGCATTTCGGGAGAAGGCGTCAAAATCAAAGAAAAGAGAATTGCTTTCATGGGGTAAGGCAGTGTTGAAATCATGGTCCAGGTCCATCAACGGGCCAATGTCCGGGGTATCGGAGACAACACTGGGCTGATCCTCTTTGGGGCGTGTTGTTGGATTGCCAGATACCTCCGTCTGCCATCGCCGTCGGGGAAGAATGCGCTGGTACAAACACTCCGCTCCCATTCGGGCACAGTTGGCACATACTGGAGTGGCCTCATCACATCTTACTTTCCGCCTCTTGCATGTCGTGCAGCCTGTGCGTGACCGCGGCGCGGATCGTCCCATGCGTCGTTTCTCGCCTGTTCGGGTATCGGCAGACCGGGTTGGAAGCGACATTTTCGTGGAATCTTGTGAAGGATCACTAGCCGAAGGACCAAGTCGCATGTCTTTATAGGGGATCTTTTTCCGAGGCCCCACATTTTTTGTTGCTGTTCTAGACTGCGGGGGGATGTGGAGTTGAAGTAGAGGGCCGGAGATGTGCAAATACTCCAGAGATGTTAGGGTTAGGAATATCACGGGTGTCACAGTATTCTAGAGGTATCTCATTCTAATACATACATACATACATCTTGTCTTTTACTACTTCCTAGTATCAATCATAACCTAGGTTCGCGAGGGTTTCCCTCGGTTTCAAACGTAGCTGCAGCCCATTCACTGGATGCCTTTTGAGACCGCACGGCGTCGAAATCCTGTCTCCGCACCCCCCTAGCCTCCAAGGCCGGATTATAACCTAGGCGCTGGCGGCCATCAACTTGGTCCTGCATTTCAGATAGCGAGGGCGCAACTTGACCGTCAGCACGTCCCAGAATTGTGACCACGGTGGCGCCTCCAAGTCCCATATTATGCTGGAGGCAGTGCTTAGTTTGTGGTACGCAACGGTTGGCTGCCCAGCCTCTCAGATGCCACACTTTATTGAGAAGTTAGCCATGGTCATATTGTATAGGAGCCAGAAATCGGAATTCAACCATACCAAGTTCCGTTATTTGAGCAAGGCCGGTAGCACCAAGTGGATGACCCTTGGAAATTAATCCGCCACTGGGATTAACAATCCACCCTGGCGAGGTGCGTTTCGTGGCCGACTTAGAATTGTAAGTGATGCCTCCGTTTTCGATCAGTTTCCATCCCTCTCCATGAGCGGCTAAGCCTAGATCCTCGATTGCGCACATCTCATTTGTCGTGAAGCAGTCATGCAACTCTATCACTTGGATGTCCTTTGCCAATAATGAGGCCTGTCTAAACGCAGTACACGCCGCACGACGTGTCATATTGGAGCCGATCAGTTCGATAGCACTGGCAGGCTCATATAGTTCACGAGAATCCGTGGCAAGGGCCTGACCCTTGATAGAGACCGCACTCTGTTTCAGATACGGGTGGGATTGCAAGAAGCGTTCTGACACGAGGATAGCCGCAGCAGCTCCGGTCTACTAGGTCAGCATTTTTTTTTGGTTTACTGTTGAATATAGAGACGGAGTGGGCGGGTGTACTCACCGAAGATGGGCAACATTGTAATCGAGTGATAGAACCTGACACTTGAGGACTCGATGAAACGTCCCCAGTAGTCACAGCCTGACGCAGCTGACTGTATGGGTTGCTCATCCCATGCGTACGATTGGTAGCAGCAATTGCAGCGAAATGCTCAGGCTTCGCGCCGGCCGGACCATACTTTTCCAGATATTCAGCCTGTGCATTCGCATATAGCTGCGGCGTCCAGCCAGCCGATTCGCCCTGGCCCTCGGGAATGAACTTCTTTGACAGCTCAAGGATTCTCCCCAGCGGGTTCTCCCGGTCCTTGTAGATCTGGGGTAAGGCTCCAGGGTACATTTTATCAAAACCGACTACCAAAACACAGTCTGCACAGCCAGCCTGGATGAACTGATTGGCCATGTACAGCCCTGTGCTCCCGGCACTGCAATAGTTGTGGACGTTGTAGATCGGAATTCCGGTCATCCCCAACGTGTAAAACACACGTTGTGCGCCGGCAGAGTCGCCAAATACGTAAGAGCCCACGCCTTGGTCAACTTCGTCGTATGTGATTCCGGCGTCAAGTAAAGCCTTCACACACGCAGACACTGCAAGGTTGAAATAGTCCCCTTCGGGGTTGGAACTGCTCGCAGCGGACTTTTTGGGAGACTGGAATGGGGTCATACCCACACCAGCGATGTAAACGGGGGAGGGAGTCATGGTCATTAATATGTATCCGAGCTGTTAGGAGAGATTCGGAAAGAAATCGAGTGAGGTTGTGTAGATATCTATGCCGGGACATAGAACTTTGAAGCCTTCTCGCCACTGTCTTTTAAGACGACGAGGCACATTGATAACGTGACATTTTGCCGAACTGGACATACAAGAATACGTATCATTGATGAAACTCCTCCCTTTGCCTCATGCAACTTTCCCGAGCTGATTCTATTACAGCCGAGCATGACGTATTCTCGGGTGTCGCATAAATGACTCGGGTAAACAGATCTAGTCTCGCGGACGATGTGGAGATACGCCGATTGCACACAAAACCACACAATATAAACCGTAGTAGTGAAGTAGAAAAAGTAAATGTATCTATAAGGAACAAAATTGAGTTCATTGTGTATACCCCAGCCTCATCATGCCTCCTAATCAGCCCTCGATCGTTTATGGCCCGTCAACCCCACGGCCAGTGTCTATGACCTTTGGGGAGCTTCTCTCTGACCATGCACGACACAGGCCGAATAATTATGCAATCATCTCCCATCATCAGAATGTTACCTTAACTTACAGGGACCTTGACAATCGAAGCACTGCCCTTGCCAGGGCATTCGCCGGGTATGGCGTCGGTGCAGGGGATAAGGTTGCTATCATGCTTGGTAGTCGAACAGAGTACATCGAGGTAAGTATTTCAAGATGGGTCCCTTGTTTAGGATTTCCAAGTCACTAATCAGATAGGCCTTCTTTGCGTGTGCAAAACTTGGGGCCGCACTTGTTCTTCTCAACTACGCCTTTGTTTTGGAAGAAATCGTTGATACCCTGACTCCCGTTGGTAAGAATCAAATGATACCCGATCAAGAATTTTCATCACTTTCCTCATACGTCTTGAATAGCCCCAAAGCTTCTGATCACGACGCCGGGGTTCGCAAGATTTGACTATCAGCCTATTATTGTGAAGATCGTCGAGAGGCTTCCTACTTTACAAGCCCTAGTCCTTGTGGATCCTCACAGACTCAGAATCCAGCATACGGGATCAAAGATAATCTCCTATGAGACCCTCTTTCAACAAAATCAAAACGCGGTGGTAAATTGTAATGTTTCCCCTCACGACATTGTCAACATCCAGTTCACCTCTGGAAGCACTGGCGCTCCCAAAGCTGCCGCCCTGAGCCACTACAACATCATGAACTGTGGCCAGTACATTGGTGCCCAAATGGGCGTTACGGATGCGGATCGGGTCTGCCTGCCTGTACCTCTCTTTCACAGTTTCGGTCTTATTATTGGTAAATATCAAATCCGGCCGTATAAATTGGTATGGCTGACAATAATATCAAGGCATGTGCGCTAGCATATGGACTGGGTCAACTATGATCTTTCCGTCGGAACTCTTTAACTCTACCTCCACTCTGGAAAGCATTGAGAAATATCAATGCACTGGAATTTATGGAGTGACGACAATGTTCATAGAAGAGATGAATAATCCGAACTTTAGCCGTACCAACCGATCATCTTTGAAGTGCGTTGTTGCACCCAGCTGTACTTCCCCTCAATATCTAGCACTGATATAGTTCAAGGTTCGGAATTATGGCAGGCTCAGCAATGCCCGAGGATCTCCTACAGAAGGTGACTACATCTTTCCCTGTGCCGCGTCTTTACACCAACTGGGGCATGACCGAACTCTCATCTATCACAACCATGACCCACCATACCGATCCTGCTGTAAAACGTTTCCACACCGCAGGTCGTCTGTTCCCCAACTTCATTGCCAAGATCGTTGAGCCCGGCACAGGACGAGTTTTACCGTGGGGACAGAAGGGGGAGATCGTGATCGCCGGATACGGTGTCATGCGTGGTGGCTACCTCCATAACCCAGTTCAAACCGCAGGGGCGTTGAAAGAACACATAGAAGACCTGGAACCCAATGGAGTTGGCCCAATTTATGGTAACAAATGTCTCAGAACATGGATGCACACCGGCGATGAGGGGTATCTTGATGAGGACGGGTACTTTGTGATCACCGGCCGCATTAAAGATATTATCATCCGCGGGGGTGAGAATATCTCACCGGTAGAGATTGAAGAACGGCTATTTGCCCATCCGGCGATTGTTCAGGCTTCCGTGATTGGAGTCCCCAATGCTCGACTAGGAGAAGAGTTGGCTGCATTCGTCGAACTGGAAAAGGGCCATACGATGCCCGCAGACAATGAGCTACAAGACTGGGTACGAGCAAGTCTGAGTCGCTTCAAGACTCCAAGACATTTCTGGTGGGTTGGTGGATCTCAGAATGGGGTTCCTCGAGAATGGCCTAAGACAGCATCGGGCAAACTGAGAAAGCCGGACTTGCGAGATATTGGGCGCAGTAAGTCCAGCAAGCAGTACATCAACTTCTTACGTTAGAAAACTAATCTAGACTTTTATTCACAGACTTGGTCAAGGGGGGTACAACTGAGCAAGCTCGTCTATAGATTCCATGTTATTGACTTAAATAGACGCCGATGTTCACCAGTGCCTTGATGAAATTGGCAAAAGAAAAAAATGTGATGACGTCCTGGCCACCGGAGACGAAACTTACCCGCATGGTGGGGTTTGCTTGTGTAAATAAGTCCTTCCGTTGAACATTCTGATCAGGTAGAGGGGATATACCAGTCTCAGTCACCGTTCTCATCGATTTGGTGCTGGAAATATCGATAGAGACGACTTGCCCCAACTCCACTCTGAGTCCCAGTCACTGCCGAGGGTTCGTGTAGGCGATAAAGGGGTAACTACTAGAAGAACACACATGAACCAGATCAACAATCTTACTGAAGTACTTGTTACTAGAACTAAATATATGGAGATATAGCTGAATATTTGAATACTTAATCCGTTCCTTACTGCAAGGACCAGAACAATCTTGTACACTATCAACGGCCATCATCATTCGATTCATTCCTCAGATTTTCGACCAACACAGATATCTCTTCATGACCCCTACCCTCTTCAACGGTCTTTTCCATCAAATCTCGCATTCCTTGTATGATCTGGGTCGATACACCCAGGCTCTCTGCTGTTTCAACAGCATTTCTTGTCGCTACCAATGTCAAGTCCACAGACCCATCATGTACTGGTAGGTAAGACCTCTCTTTCACCTGTTCTGCTAGCCGAAGAAGCCAGCCTGCAAACGCTTCCATTGCTCCAGGCACTAGCTGGGTAGCGAACTCAGCCTCATCAAGTCCTGCTGCTCTTACAAGGGCCATTGCCTGTAAAAAGCCGCCGCAGGTACCCACAATCATCATGAGAGTGGCGTTATCAATATAGCTCGCCTGTTGCACTTGATCTGATAGCCATCTAGCATCGCCAAGGACCTTGAGCATTGCTTGGTGTGTGTCGAATATTTTCTGGGGCCCACTGTAAAATACAGTCCCTGCACCAGCTCTGACAGCCTCTGGGAAGCCCCCAATAAACCCATGCAGATACCCAGAGGCACCGAGATCGTGGACTATCTGGCTGGTCGCCTTTGCCTGTCCAGGGGTGCTCCCAGTGAGGTTCACAATTGTGCAACCCGCAAGATTTGAACAAGTAGATAACACCTTTCGCACAATATCATCGGAGAGGAGCGCGATAATAGTCAGTGAACTAGATCGCATACAGCTCTCTGGGCACTTGGACGCTAAGGCACCCTTTTCAGCCAGCGGGCCTGCTTTTTTCTCGGTTCGATTCCAGACTGTTACGGTGTGTCCCTTCTGAAGGAATGCGTCGGCAATAGCAGTTCCCATGGTCCCGAGACCGAGTATGGACACTGTGCTTACAGTCATCGTTGTGGGAGAGGTTGAGCCTGAGGGGTGGGGTAGATGGAAAATGAAAGATCGAGTCCGGAGCTTTTCAGACTATTGTGTGCAAGACTTTTCTCACCATAGTTAAGGTTGGGGGTTAAATATTCACGTCCAATGCATTTAGCCAGTAGCGGTGTATGGTGAAGGTTCGACTCGATGGTAAATTCTAAAGTCGGACCAGGCCGCATCAATGAAAGTTGCGAGCTGAACCCCATGACTCGAAGCAGCAGAAAACGTGTGATGGTTCGCCAGCAAAGCAGCATAAACCAAGGCAACGCTTTTCCGCAGACATATTCACAGGCAAGGGGGCGGGGGGTTGGATCCCTGGATTCTTGCTTAGGTACGGTCTGCATGTTTCGGTATGAAATATGTTTGCAGAAAAGTATTGCCTGAACCATGAATCGAGGTCTTTCGCAAGGGGTAGCCGCTACTGTCTCGCAAGAGAGGAGTAAGGGACCATATACAGCCAGTTAAAATAAGTGACCGCCAAGTTAACATATCCATCCCGTCAATCTTTTTGAATCTTCGACAACAGGAGCTCCGAAGCGCTTGACATATTAGCCGTATTTATGAAGTGCTCTGCGGTAATAAATAACGTCATCTCGCGGACTAAGTTCCCAGGCGCTGCGCTGGTCTTGGAGTTGTTGGCTGAAAGGTTAGGGACTCGGCCCCTGTGGTCTTAGTGAAAGGACTGAATAACTAGTACTTATTATGGTTAAGACAAATTGATGAGTGTTCATACGGTGGAAATCTATTAAATACAGGATAAGGCATTATCAGATTGATACCCTAAAGAATATCGTCAAGACTATTCCCCCCATCACCACCAAATAAATGCAGACTGAGGCCCCTAGTGTTGCAACAAAGTCATAGGGACCAATGTACCCCTGATCTAGAAGCGCATAGGTTATTTCATCTAGA
This sequence comes from Aspergillus nanangensis, assembly GCA_015844325.1. NCBI lineage: Eukaryota > Fungi > Ascomycota > Eurotiomycetes > Eurotiales > Aspergillaceae > Aspergillus > Aspergillus nanangensis. The sequence goes on along the minus strand of VCAU01000041.1, from coordinate 116,086 downwards.
TATGAGGCTGGTGAAAAAGCAAACCAGCAAATCACCCACAGGAAACCCACAATCATCTTGATGCGGTGAAGTACCTTGGTTGTTGTCAGGGGCACGTGGTGCAATAGAGAGCTCACCACATCTTCCAACATGATCCCCACCACAAACAATACCATAAACGCAAAGCCGCTGCAGTCAGCAGCCGGAAGACCTGCCGCTCTTGACCCGACATGATGCCATAAGCCTGACAGGCAAAAGACTATGGTCAGCTGCATATACTTTCTTATGATGGACGGAGACGATAGTCCCAGTAAATCGTCAGTGACAAGGGTTGCCGACGCCACAAATGGCCACCGGAGGAGCTGGTGCCAGGCAAGACTGGTGCATGTCTTAGCTTTATCTCGGCATATAAGGCGATTTTTCGACTTACCCCCAGAATCGGCGGAGACTGTGGTAATCCCAGACGCTGCCGTACAGAGGTGGCCAAGCCTGAGGTGTGCTGAATAAGGCAACGCAAACCACAGACAGGGCTCGATATTCGGCTTCAATCCGACAGCGTTCTACAACAAAAAATGCGAGCAGACGCATACCATGTAATGACAGAACAGCCACTCCTATCTGATCGGTCGAAAACCTTCCGTGGTCAAAAGTCACGGCTTGGTTGTCGCTGATATACTGTCGTATGTAATGGAGTGTTATGTTACTCAAGAGATATTGCCACATCATAGCAGCTGTCTGTCGAAGAAGAAATATATGACGCCGCTGTTCAGGGACTGGAGAGATTCCTTTCACCTGCCAGGTGGTACCCACAGCTCGAGTGTCTGCACACAGGCGAAGTACCGTGCTGAGAGATCCAATGGAGGCTGCATCTAGCTGCAGAATCAGGAGGATGTTTGTGTGGTGGAGTAGAAGTGCACTGTTCCAGAACATCATTGCTGCTCGATCATATAATGATCCGCTCTGACTCTTAGCACTAAGATAGTGCCAGTAGACAGCAAGGCCTGTTACAAGGACGTATGATAGGCGAAAGACCGAGCGTTTCTGGGTACAGTGTAGAAGAGCAGCCGTAACAGTTGGCTGTAGGATGGGTAGAGCCCTCAAGGTGTACATGATCAATGGGAAGGACATGACGGACGGACTCATGATGAATGAAACAGACTATATGTTTAGAGATCTGAACACATGGATGTCATCAATCACCCGTATAGTGAAGGACTGTCAAACATAGGCGGAATGTGACAGGGGTAAACTAAGTGGTTGATAAAACTCCTGGGTCAGGCGATGCCTTTATACGACAAAGTCAAATCACTTTAACTCACAGATCAGGCTATTGTGGTCAAGTGGAGTGGAGGACTCGCGTATTCTATCATCTGTAAGATTTGCACGTATTTTCATACAGTGATTTTCTAGCAACATTGGATTTGTTTCTTTTTTTCTGTAATATATTAGCGGTGTGTATGAAATCGCTCCCTTACTTCAGTTCACTGTGCGTCGGTATATTCCAATCTAGCCCACTCTATAGTCTAGGGCACCTAAATAAGCAGCAATAATTTGTCGTTTATTTTATCTCGCGATTTTCTTTAGGTCCCCGCCTATTGAGACCTCGATTCCTGACCTATCCTCCCCTTCAGGTACTTTTTTCCCTTCTTCGTTTACAAAGTCAAAGACCTCACGTCACCCTATTTCCAGCCTTCACAGATGTCAACCTATGTGCGAAAGGTTCTTATCACTGGCTGCTCCGATGGAGGCATGGGTGCTGCCCTAGCTATTGCCTTTCATAAAGCAGGCTTGGATGTGTATGCGACTGCCCGAGATCCAACAAAAATGAGAAAACTCGCGTCCATGGGCATCAATACACTAGCAATGGATGTGCAGTCAGAATCATCTATCGCCGCGTGCGCCGCCCAAATGTCTTCTTTAGATATCTTGGTCAATAACGCTGGAGCATTGACCAGTATGCCGATCATTGATATCAATCTTTCTGATGCCAAAGAATTGTTCGATCTGAATGTCTGGTCCTATATTGCAATTACTCAGTCGTTTCTACCATTGCTGCTTGCGTCCCCAAACGGGATGGTTGTCAATCATACGTCAACTCAAGTAGATGTTGTTCTACCTTTCTCTGGCATCTACGGCGCCTCCAAAGCAGCGATGGGGATGATTACACAGACTCTACGACTAGAGCTTCAGCCTTTTCACATCCGTGTTGTTGAAATGAGGACCGGCTTCGTTCAAACCAAGCTCGTCCAAAACTTTCAAGAGGGTCGCAAGCTACCATTGCCTGAGGGCTCTATCTATAGCGCTGCAAAGGACATGTTAGAAAAGTCCGACGAAAAGGATGAAGGCAAAGGCCCTACTGCAGAGGAATGGGCTCGTTCTATGACTATGCAGCTGCTTAAGAATAACCCAGCGCCCATCATTTGGAGTGGTGGTGCTTCAGGGGTGGCTCGACTGTGGCATTGGTTTCCATTGAGATTGTGTGACTATGTTGTGAAACGAATGACTGGCCTGGATGTTATCCAGCGGCTGATACAGAACCACCGACCAGCAAGTAAATCATAAACGCAGACATTGGATATGATGTCTCTTCGGAATCGATGGATATCGAGTCAATTAGACTACTAATCTGTGTGCCCATCACAATTCTGCTGTATTCTATCACTGGCTGCTCGTGACTTTCAGGCACGATGCTGAGGCTTTCCAACCCGTAAGACTGCGTAACAGAATCACGACTAGTTTACGACGAAGTTTTTTTCAATCAGCCTCGTTCGCTGTTAGCAATGATACAAAATCCAGTGTTCTTCCAACACCAACCTCGAATCAAGCTAACACCAACAGGCTAATAAATAGCATGACCCACCCTCTCTAATTCATCAAAGCATCTCTTGATCGCTCGTGAAATCCCAGGGATGTGTTGGAACGAAAAAACCTCGAAATGATTACCCTCTACATCCACTATCTCCAAAAACATATTGTTATCATAGTTGTGCCACCCGAGGGATTGATCATGTCGATAAATATCTATCAAATGCCCCTGGGCACTGGCAGTGGGCAAGGACTCCATAGCTCGCAACAAGGAAATTGGTGGTCGTTCTGAGACCTCATCACCAGCCCAGATAGGCGGATCCCAGTCAAGAATTAACCGTACTGCTTCCTTCATGGCTTTCAGGGAGAGATACATATTCTTTGAAAGGCTCAGATCTAAATGGTTCCGATCAAAGCTTGCCACATGTTCTGTTGCCAGGTGGACAGGATATATACTGTCCACCATCAAGATACCAATGATTCTCACGCCATGGTCCCCTGTCAACACCTTGGCGATTTCGAGACTGAGGAGGCCACCCATGCTCCACCCACCGAGAAGGATATTAACACTCCCGTCTGAGTTTCGCTCAGCTGGAAAGCTAGACTCAGAACAACTGCGTCGGATGATGCCCGCGTACAGACGTCCCATTCCGCGGACACCACCCTCGAACTTTCCCCCAGTGCGAAAGTGTGGGTTAAAGATCCCATAGGTAGGACGGCCAAGAGGATTTAAGCAATGGTAGGCAAAGGTTGTACCACCGCCATCATGGATGAGGAATACAGGCGCCGCCCTAAATTTCATATCGTCGACATTCTGTCCACTCTGAATGAGCTCGGGGTTCTCCTCCATTCTGAATCAGGACGAGGAGTTTCTTCAGATAATTGATGGAACCAAGGTACAGGGTAAATGCTATCTCAACCCATTTGTAGCAGTAAAGGGGGTAATGGAAAGTAACTACTCCGTAGCTTGATACTAACAAAGAGAAGGGGGCAACCAAATAGGGATAGATGTGGGAAAAAGTAGCTGTCAGCACGGAATGCAAGGGATGCAGAATCTTAATACATAGAGGTACTTGTTGCCACATAACGGCACAGGAGGCCGTGTGGTAGCAACGTCAACTTACATATAGACGACTGATTGGTCGACATTTTTACATTTTTAACACCGAAGCTGAATGGGTACGGCATATACAGCAGCAAGTCCGCATTTAAGGAAATCTCTAATTTCAATACTAGACTTGATATTGTACATAATCTTACGGCAGACTATTACCGCCACTCCGCAACAATTAAAAAATCTACCAAGTGTTCTCACCACTCAGTATAATTCAATATATTAAATATCTTTATAACTCAGCATACATAGATATACAGATATTGATAAAAAGATCGAGATATAAATAGACTTTGTAGAATATAGCTTTCGAATAAAAAGTTAAATTTATATATAATAAATATTGCAGAGTGGCGGTAATAGTTTGCCGTAGGCACGCCACTTTGCAAAGACTGCCAGCTGCACGGGATGGTAGGTCACGATGCCTATCACCAGCCAACGCATGAACCCTGTGCGAGTCTACCATACAAACGGCGGTGAATCAGAGAAATAGAGCCTGCTGCACCAGCTAGGTAAGGGTATCGCTCCAGCGAGCCTATTTATGTCGTCCAATAGCTAGGGAGGCGACACATGCATTGCGATGAGATGAACAAGATTTCAGGAACGTGATAAACCAAACCCACTCATTGCTGGGTATCTGTACATCAGTTGCAGTGGGCCTATGAAGTGATCGGTTAATAAATAGAGAATAAAGGATCTAATAGCCCCGGAGATACCTGCTGGGATGGGTTGTATATTGTCGTCCACGGAAAACAATCCTCTCCACCAAGAATTACAAACTCTGAATCAGCCAGTCTACGAACCATGTACGAGCCTATAGCAATAGTGGGAACAGCCTGTCGGTTTCCTGGCGGTGCAAACTCCCCTTCTAAACTGTGGGACCTCTTGAAAGCGCCGAGAGATGTGGTTGAAAATTTCCCACCAGATAAACTTAACATGGCCAGCATTTACCACGAAAACGGTGACCTGCATGGCCGTACAAATGTTCGTCCAAAGTCTTATTTGTTGGATGAAGACGTTCGCTACTTTGATGCCGCCTTTTTCGGTATAAATCCTAGGGAGGCGGCGGATATGGACCCTCAGCAGAGGATCCTTCTGGAGACAGTTTACGAGGCCTTTGACGCAGCCGGATGGTCCCTTGATGATGTCAATGGGTCAAACACGTCTGTTCATGTTGGTGTAATGACGGAAGATCATGTCAATATTCAGTCCCGAGATCCTGATTCGCTAGGCACCCATGCTGCTACTGGTATATCTCGGAGCATCTTAGCCAACCGTATCTCTTACGCCTTCGACCTCCGAGGAGCATCCTTAGCACTTGACACAGCATGTTCCAGCTCACTTGTCGCCCTCCACCTGGCAGTGCAAGGTCTTCAGCGAGGGGAGGCCACCCAGGCCGTCGTGGCGGGTATCAATCTTCTACTGGACACCGCTATGTACATTGCAGGGTCCTCGATGCATATGTTCTCTCCAGATTCCCGTTCCCGTATGTGGGATAAAGATGCGGATGGATACGCCCGAGGTGAGGGCTCTGCTGCCATTGTGCTGAAGACACTTACCCGGGCAATTCGCGACGGTGATCATATTGAGTGCGTGATTCGAGGAACCGGTGTTAATTCGGATGGCCACACCAACGGAATTACCATGCCATCTGCTACCGCACAAGCTGCCCTTATCAAACAGACATATCGTTATGCAGGCTTGGACCCCGTCCTAGACCGATGCCAGTATTTCGAGTGTCATGGTACTGGCACTCAGGCTGGTGATCCCATCGAAGCCCAAGCAATTCAAGATGCTTTATTCGACGATACAAAGCGGAACGAGAAGGAGATCCTATACTGTGGATCTATAAAGACAGTCATCGGCCATCTAGAAGGCTGTGCTGGATTGGCTGGAGTGATCAAAGCATCTTTGGCGCTTCAGAACAAAGCAGTTCCTCCTAATATGCACTTCAACCACCTCAATCCAAAGGTGGAGCCATTCTACAATAGCTTGGAAGTACCTACTGCTCTTCTTCCTTGGCCAGAATCGCATGGTGATACTCGAAGGGCTAGTGTGAATAGCTTCGGTTTCGGTGGCACCAACGCTCATGCTATCCTCGAGAGCTATGAGCCCTCCGGTGCTCTTTCATCATCGGGTTCCTCGACTGGAAATCCGATGAGCGATAGTGCTTGTGACCGTGCGATTGAGGCAAGGCCAGTGGGACCATTTGTGTTTTCAGCCAGAAGTCAGAGTTCGTTGGTCAGCTGGCTGAGGCAGCTATTGAACTACCTGCGCGTAGACCCGTCTCTCGACCTTGACTCTCTGAGCAGCACTTTACATTCAAAGACAGTATTCCGCTGTCGGGCTGTAATCCCAGCAGTCGCAGGCCGCGCTGAGCTGATTGAAAACTTGGAGGACCAAATAAATCTTATGAGTATACAAACAAACCAGCCGCTTGACGCTGGAACTGGATACACCAGTCGTGAACAAATCACAATTCTTGGTATTTTTACTGGGCAGGTATGTTACATCTCCACGGAAGGATTATCCTATTACACAATATTGGTACTAAATATCACTTATACAGGGTGCACAGGAAGCCCGGATGGGTTATGCCTTGTTGGAACACTGCACACTATTCAAGGAGTCAATAATGGAGTGTGAATCGGCCTTGAGGTCTATTCCAGAAGCCCCTACATGGTCACTGAGCCAGGAACTATCTGCTGATGCCACCACTTCGCGCGTATCGGAGGCGCGGTTTTCGCAGCCACTCTGCACGGCTATTCAGATCGGTCTTGTGGACCTCTTGCGCGTCTGTGGAATTCGCTTTTCTGTCGTCATCGGTCACTCATCTGGTGAAATTGCCGCAGCATATGCAGCAGGCTTGTTGAATAAGAAGGACGCTATGGGAATTTCCTACTATCGAGGTCATCTGGCCCATCTTGCCCGGGGAGATCTCGGCAAACGAGGAGGCATGATAGCCGCTTCCATGAGCTTCAACAGCGCCGTGGAACTCTGCTCTACGAAGCATTTCAAAGGTCGCATCACTGTCGCAGCGAGCAATGCCCCGTCCAGTGTGACGCTCTCCGGCGATCAGGACGCAATCGTGGAGGTGAAGCAGCATTTAGATGGGAACAACATCCAGGCCCGGATCCTTCAAGTGGATACTGCTTACCATTCGCACCACATGCTTGCCTGCGCTCAGGATTACTTGAGGCACCTCGAACAACTCAATGTGTCTATCCAAACACCTACGAGTGGTCAGAAATGTCACTGGTATTCTACTGTTAGACATAACACCGACATGCTCAATAAACCCCTGGAATTTGAACTGGAGGCTCAATATTGGGTTGATAATATGGTACAACCGGTTCTGTTCTCCGACGCCATAAAGTTCGCTATGGAGTTCCATACGGCGAACTTGGCTGCAATCGAAGTTGGACCACATCCCGCTCTGAGAGGCCCGGTAAACCAGACATTGAAGCAGTCTGGTGACCGCGATCTGGAATACACTAGTTGTCTGAGTCGTGGTAAGAACGCCATCCAAATTTTCTCGGGTGTTCTTACAACAATCTGGAGCTTTCTCCCGTCTTCCGTTCACTTTGTAGGATGGCGAACGACATTTGGACTTGTTGCTCAACCACCGACCCTGAAGAACCTCCCACCTTATGTCTGGGACCACAAACAGATTCATTGGCGCGAATCACGCATCGCTCACAATTATCGCGTCGGCACACAGCCCCTCCATGATCTTCTCGGTCGCCTCTTGAATGATTCCCAGTATGAGCAGACGTGGCGGAACATATTCCGGATTGATGAGATGCCCTGGGTTCAAGGGCACATGTTTCAAGGTCAGGTCCTATTCCCAGCCACTGGCTACATTAGTATGGCCGTGGATGCTGCAAAAGTCTTCGTCAAGGGACGCCCGATCAAGTTGATCGAAGTCCAAGATATGTTCATTCCTACCGCAGTGGCGCTCGGGGGGAGACATGAGGTTGAGGTTCAATTCACCATTCGCAGTCGCGTCTCACCTAGCCAGGTCGACGCTGGTTCGGTTTTGGACGCAGAGTTTACCTGTTACAGCTATCCTGATAATCACCATGCTGATAGAACCTGTCATGGCAGGTTGATGATTCATATCGGCGAACCAGAGCCGGGAGCCATGGCACCCACCTTGATTTCTAAGGTAGAGCTGACTCCATTCAACGTCGACCGATTCTATCTCGCGGCTATGGAAAATGGCTTTGGTTACGAAGGCGTGTTCCGGGCATTCACGTCTCTCAACAGATCGTGGGGCCACTGCAAGGCAGTTGCCTCCTGGTCTGGAGAAGACCTCAGCCTGGGTTGCACCTTGCACCCGGTCATCCTTGATACTGCCCTCCAGGCCGGATTGGCCACATTTGCATCATCAGCAGATAGTGCAATGCCTGGCTCTTATCTTCCGGTTGGAATCCGGCGTGTCTTAATAGATCCTAATGAGAGTTTCAAGGGCGCCGAAGGGTCGACGAGCGTGCAAATTGAGGCTTACATGACCACCAAGTCTCTTGGAACCCTGATAGACACCGAAATTAACCTGCAATTTCAGCCGAGCATTCACAATGACCTCTGCAGAATACAGATGGAGGGAGTGAGATTCCAGGCCGTCTCTGCGCGCCAGCCATTCGAAGACCGAAACCTTTTCGCCAAAACAGTTTGGGGTCTTGATATAGCATATGGATTGGTTCATCCAAGGCCAGGAAACGTCCAACCGGAATTATCGCCATATGTACCCAGCGACTATGAGCGCGTCGCACTATTCCAGCTACAGTCCCTCCGTCAGACATTAAGTCAGCAAGATCTGGGCTCGTTGGGACCTAGCCATCAAAAGCTCATCCGGTATATCAATGCGACGGTGGCGAGCATTCGCGAAGGTGAACACCCAATTATACAGGAAGAATGGCTGCATGACAATTCCGAGACTATTTCAGATCTTCTACGGCGGGATCCTAGCGACAGTGACATGGCAATGCTGACGTTGAGCGGAGACAAGACTCTCTCCCTGCTAAAGGGAGATACTGAGCTAACAAAAGATTTAAATGAACTTTTCTCCAATTATTCCTCCCGAACTGGCACTCGATTTGGGAAATACATTGCCCAACTGCTTCAGCAAATAAGCCACAAGTTCCCCAGAACAAACATTCTTCAAATCTGTTCTGGGGCTAGCGAAGCGACATCTGATATGTTAGATGGCATGGGTGGCGCGTATCAATCTTATACATGTGCCGGTCCTTCCGAGGCTGTTATAAAACAGCTGAAGAACGAGCTCATCCCATCCGGGGCAGAGAAAATGGGCTTTAAGGTGTTTGATATTGAGGCTAATTTTGCATCTCAAGGGATCGATGCGGGATCGTATGATGTTGTCGTTTCAACCCGCATTCCCCGAGCAGGCGAAAATCGTGCAAAGACTTTAAGCACACTGCGGCGCTTACTGCATCCTGGTGGCTTCTTGATTTCGATAGAGCTTACCGGCACATCACTTCGACCAACGGCCATCATGGCCGGGTCAGAGAGTTGGTGGGCTGGTGCAGGCAATGGAAAAGGCGAAAGCCCCGGGATGACAACTGGGCAGCTGGATAGGCTGCTTAACCAGAGCGGATTCTCCGGCATTGATTGTATATTCCATGACGAAGCTAATGTCCACACTCGCGGCTTTTCCGTCTTCTCTGCCCAGGCCATGGACGATCGATTAGAGATCCTACGGGATCCTCTTACCTCTACGGATATGATCCCTTCAACGCCTGTGGTCTTGATCGGCGGTGCAACAAGCCAGGTATCGAAACTCATTCGACGCGCAGAGAAAATGCTCCGACATTGGGCATCTGTTGTCCAGGTGTATATATGTTTTGACCAAGTCGACTGCTCGAAAATCCCACCTGGATCCTGGGTCATATGCCTCCAGGACCTTGACAAGCCACTCTTTTCCTCTCCGCCCGCAGCACGGGAACTCGAAAATCTGAAAGGTGTCTTGAGCAATTGTCAAAACATCCTGTGGGTAACATCCGGGCGCTTGTCGGAAGACCCCTATGCAAACATCATGGTTGGAATTGGACGGTCGCTCAGAGGAGAATATTTGCACCTAAATCTCCACTCTTTTGATTTTGATGGCGGGGAGCCGTGGGATATCCACATCCTAATGGCTCACTTCCTTCGTCTTGCGTTCTTGGGATCTTCCTCAACTCTTACTGAGGGGATGCTGTGGATAGACGAGTCCGAAGTTGTGATCAAGGATTCACAGATGCGGATAGCACGGATTGTTCCAGATAACACATCCAATGAGGTCTATAATACTACGCGTCGTCGGGTTTTCAAGCTTATTGATCCTACGACGCCGATTGAGGTCACCCAAGCCAACACCTCATCGTATCCACTGCTTGTCTGCAGCCAGCCCGTTGACCCTCCGAAGCACCATTTACCGGTACAAGTCAAGTTATCGATAGCACTACATACTGATAGCCAGTCCCCTTGTTTTCTGTCCTGTGGTAACATGATGGATCATGGTGCGAAGGCGGTTCTAGCCCTGTCAAAGACCGATTCCTCAGTTGTAACCATTCACAAGGACGTTGAATTTAGTTCTCCAGTTGTCCAGGGATGTGATGCAAGAATTCTAGTCAATTTGGCAGTATTTTTGATTGCATCCCAAACAGTCTCCAGCATGCTGAGCCACGGAGAAATGTTGGTATGTGGTGCATCTGAAGAACTGGCCAAGGTGATATCATTTTTCGTGGCGGAAAAGAAGCGCACCGTCAAGTTTGTCACAGTGTCCGACGAGGTGCAACAGGAACGCCCTGGATGGATTTACATTCATCCTCGAAGCACCACCCAGGTTATGAAAAGGTTGATCCCTCGTGACTGTAATATGCTTTTCAGCCTCTCCAAGAAGCATGTCGACATACTTTTACCATGCCTTCCTGAATGTTGTACGACACGAATTTTTGATACCAATGCTCTGTCACTGGAATCAATCGAAGAGGCCATCAGGGGTTTTGAGAGAATAGAAAAACTCTCAGTTTCGGCACCACTGCCTATGGTTATTCGTATCCAGGATGTCGCACAAACGAATTATTCAAATTCCAGACATCTCTCCGTTGTGTTAGACTGGGAACGACAAAATGCAGTCAGTGCAATGATCCGTGGTCTTGAACCTCGCAGTCTGCTATCCGCAAACAAAACATACTTCCTCGTTGGTATGGCGACTGAGTTGGGTCAATCTCTGACCTACTTCATGGTTCGTCACGGAGCTCGTTACATTGTCCTGTCTAGTCGCAATCCGAAAGACAACCAACATTGGATTCATGCTCTGCGGGGCGATGGGATTGATATCCGTATAGTGAAGATGGATGTGACAGTGCGTTCAGAATTACGAGAGACTGTCGCTATGCTCCGTCGAACCATGCCACAAATTGGTGGGGTCGCAAATGCGGCTTTAGTTCTGGAACCAGGGATATTCGCAAATCTCTCCGCTGAAAGTATCGCCAGACAGATGAAGCCCAAGGTCCACGGCACAGCCTATCTTGATGACGAGTTCCGGACCGATAAGTTAGATTTCTTTTTAGCTTTCGGTTCTTTGTCAAGCGTTGCTGGAACCCCGGGCCAACCGATATACCACGCAGGCAATGCCTTTATGATGGCCTTGGTGCAAAGCCGAAAGCGACGTGGTCTGGCGGCATGTATACTTAACTTCGCAATGTTAGTTGATGTCGGATATGTTGCTAGATCAGATCGGTCTACTGGATCTAATGTCGAGGAATGGCTCCGCGCAGACAGTCATATAGCGCTATCTGAAGCTGAATTCCATCATGTCATCCTCCAAGGAATCGTGACAGGTCAACCAGACTCGCCAAGTTGCGAGGTTATGATGGGGATTGGGTCATATCACCAACAGGTTGGACAGGAGTCGAAAGCAAAGTGGTTTTATTCCGCTTTTCTCTCCCATATGATGCGCTCTCCTGAAGCACATGAGGACGAAAACGGAGACAACGTGCCCACGTCAAGCCAGCAATGGCAGTTGAATCTGAAAGATGCAAGTACGGTTGACCAAGCAATCCCAGCAATCACGCAGCTCTTGTCAGAGAAAATCAAATCTATGATCCATGTCTCGTTACACTCCATTCAACCCGATGAGCCATTCTCGCATCTGGGCATCGATTCTATAAATGCCATCGATATTCGAAAGTGGCTATGGGAAAAACTGAAAGTTGACGTCTCCATGATGGACATACTTGGTCGTGACTCGTCACAATCAATAATTAGAACTGTCGCCCAACAGTACATTGCGAAGAAGGCCCCCCCAAAGGGCATGCTTGAAGATCGGGTCCCTGTTGCTCCAGAAGCGCAGCCAACCAAGACACATGAGGACAGCAGATCAGTCCACGGCTCCCCAAAGGCGATATTGGATAACCAGGAGCAGTCACACTGCCTGAGCTCATCATCTCCTGGCCACGATGATGGAGATGAAAAAGTATCCTCTGCTTTCCCCAAATCACCAACCGGAGCATCCGAAATCGTTACTACAGGCCAAGAGCCAGCACAAACGTATACTACATCCGAACGCCTATCATACGGCCAGGCTGGCCTTTTCTACCTCAATCAATTCTCCAATGACGGGAAACTATTCAATTTTACCTTACGATGTAGGATTGCTGGTCCACTAGATTCTGAGAGGTTTCGTCGGGCTTTTGAGCAAACCATCATTCGACATGATGTTTTAATGTCGCGATTTTTCCCGACCTCGGAAGGTTCTGAGGTCAAGCAGCACGTTGCTAAGGCCCAGTCGTCTCAGTTGACTGTGCTCCAATCAACTACTACCACGGCCGATGCGGATGTGAAGAAGACTTTCGACGAAATCACAAACCACGTGTACTCCCTCGAGACAGGGAATGTCCTTCAAGCCGCCTTAGTCTCTCATGAGGCCCAGACGCATACTTTGGTCCTAGGAATTTGCAACATGGTCATTGACTTGAATAGTGTTTTCTATATTCTTGATGACATTGACCGCGCGTATCGATTTCAGTCATTGTCTCAGTGCCACCCTACATACACAGAGTTTGCCCGCCAGCAATGGGATGCCATCGAGGCTGGGCACTTTGAAGACAGTATTAGGTACTGGAAGAAGCTTCTTGACCCTATTCCTGACCCTCTACCATTACTACCAGTTGCCAAAGCGAAAACCAGACGGAGGCAGCGTGCATATGGCCATCACCATATTGACCGGGAGTTGAGCGGCGAATTTGTGCAACGGATAAGGGAAATCAGTCAAAGTCACCGATGCACACCAGCACAATTCTATTTGGCCGCCATGCAAGTCTTTCTCTGTCGGCTGCTGAGAATCGATGATATATGTATTGGATTTATGATTAGTGGCCGTGATGCGACAAGTAAGTTCGCCCAAACCGTGGGCCAATTTGGCAATATCCTGCCAATACCATTCAAGGGGGTTTTGAGCAAGTCATTTCCACGGTTGATTGAAGAGACAAACACAATTCTGCTGGACTGCCTGACTTACGGAAACGTCCCGTTCCCTTTGGTTGTGGACAGAATACGGGATGGGGGAAACGGAGGCAGCATGCACCGGCTAAGTGAGGGCAGCATGCCCCTTATCCAAGTGGCCTATAACTACACCGTCAGCGAGAACTCACATCTCACTGTAGGAGACTGCACCATTGCTTTAGAGGATGTCAATGTGACGACTCTGTATGACCTCACAATTGATGTACGACAATCTCCGTCAGGGGGGCATCTGCTCAGTATCAGATGCAGTGATGACTTCTACTCGCTGCCGGCTACACAGTTTCTGACGGAAACATTTGTCAATCTTGTCCAATCACTAGTTCAGGTGCCTGCCTCCACTGTGAAGGACTGCAGGCTGTTCAGTGAAGCCCAGTTGCAGAAATCCTTAGTTGTTGCACGCGGTCCAGATGCCCAGTACTCGTGGCCCGGCTCGCTGTCCGGGAGATTCGACCAGGTTGCAGCTAGCTTCCCAGATTCAGTTGCTGTGAAGGAAGGCGAAGAGACTATTTCATACAGACAGCTGAGGCGGAAAGTTGGCCTTTACGCCCGTTTTCTGCTCGATGCAAATTCCACATGTGGATCTCGCGTTGCGGTTTATTGTAAACCGAGTGTTGATCTTTACGCAACCATGCTGGCCATTTTCTACATTGGAGCTATCTTTATCCCCTTGGATATTAGCCTATCTGCTGCAAGACGCAATGATATAATCGAGACATGTGAGCCAGACGCCTTGGTGCTTCATGGCGCCACCGCCACGGCCGTTACCCAAGACGATACAGGCGGTAAAGTCAAATTGCTTGATTTAACCCAACTCTCTCAATCCCACCAAGAGAATGACTGTGATCCAGAGCAAACTCTGACCAATCCCCAATCTGACAGCCACATTCTATTCACGAGTGGTTCAACGGGCAAACCCAAAGGTATCAGGCTGCATCAGAGGGGGATGATGAACTATGCTGCCTTTACCAGCAATGCTTACGGGTTTGGACAAATCAGAGTCTTGCAGCAAACATCCATCGGGTTTGACTTATCGTTTGGCCAAATATATAACGCGTTCGCCAATGGAGGAATGCTTGTGGTTGTCCCGCTTGAAGCTCGAGGAGACCCAGAAGTTCTGTCCAAGCTCATACTGGACGAAAAGATCGACTATACACTCGCCACTCCTTCTGAATACAACTTGCTTCTCACCTGTGCCCAAGAGACCTTACAGCAATGCCACCATTGGCGCTTTGCTGTGGCATGCGGGGAGTTCCTTCCTGCACGGGTCATTGATGCTATGAGACAGTTGAATCTTCCCAGTCTGATGTTGACTAACTGCTACGGACCTGCCGAGGCTTCCTGTATTGTTACTGGCCGAGATATCCCTGTCCATTCTGGTGCGAGCCGTGGTGAAAGCAGGATGGGTGAGGATAACTCCATCGGCAACGCCATTGCCAACACGTCTGTCTACATCATCAGCGAAGACGACGGCAGTCTACTGCCTCCTGGCATTCCAGGAGAGATATGTATCACTGGTGCTGCCGTCGCTAATGGCTATCTGGACCCTGATCAAAGTCAGACCAAGTTTGTCAAGGTCCCCTTTGCCCCTACCGGGCAGGAATTCAACACCATGTATAAAACAGGTGACAGGGGCATCGTCCGTGAGGATGGATCAATAATCTTCCTTGGTCGAACTGATAGCGGCAATTCGACCGTCAAACTTCGAGGTCTACGTATCGACCTAGATGAGGTGTCTGGTGCTATTTTGAAGGCAGCACCAGATGCCTTCGCCGACACAGCTGTGATAATTCGTGGTGACCCACAGTTTCTCGTCTGCTATGTTGTTTTCAAGCGTGGAAAACACCTGTCGCGTCAGGATCTCGTTGGTCTTCTCCAAACCCTCGCCCTGCCACGCTATATGATACCCTCCGCTATTCTACCTCTAGAACGTCTCCCAGTTACATCAAACGGAAAATTAGATTGGGAAACTTTAGAGCGTCTGCCACTTACTTCGGCTTCAGAACCGACGCAAACCGAAGTCGAAGTCACTGAAATGGAAAAGGAGCTTCGTCTGATGTGGATTGACGTTATTGGAGTCGTTGCTAGCACGGCAGATATTGGTCCCAACTCCTCCTTCTTTGAGGTGGGTGGGAGTTCCTTTTCTCTGGTTGCCCTTCAGCACGCCATCAATTGTAAGATGGGCGTCAAGGTTTCTCTTCCAGAATTGGGACAGGCGTTAGATTTGAGAAACATGGCCATGGTACTTGACAGGGAGCATGAAAAGTAAGATTACTGGATTAGATCAACATTTGCTATTTCTTAATTTTTATGGTCAATCCACACTTAGTCCTCTAATTTCAAGATAACCCGTGGGCCAAAAATAATGCTTTCTCGATTATATATGTGGGCACATGTAAGTGCTTGAGCCGCATTATACACGATCATAGGGGTCCTCCAGTTCCAATACCGAAGCTAATTCTCGTGCGGATGCCAACCAGTTCCCTGGCCCGTACGGCGTTGGCTGCGAGCGAAAGCCTGTCATTAGCTGCGCCCGCTTCGACAAGGTCCGCCCCATGTCGAGCGACACCAATCGGGGGATCGCCTCCTCGGGGGTGAGGGCATTGTGACAGAAAGCAAGCCCCAAAGCTCGACGGCGGAATGTCGTAGATGTATTGGCACCGCCGCAATGCACGACGTTCCCATGCAACCACAGAGCATCCCCGGGCATCGTCTCGGCCGCAACCGTCTGCTCCATCGTGCCCACCTCTTCGAAATTCTCCCATCGATGACTGCCCGGGATGACTCTTGTGGCACCATACTCCTCTTTGCATTCGCATAACGCGATCATGTAATTCTGCACGACCTCGGGACTATCGCGGTTAGGCGGGATCAACGGGCAGAAGGAGTCGCGATGGAGCACCTGAGCTGCGCCTCCGGGGCCGATCTCGATGACTTGACCCGTGCTGAGCCAGTAATTGATAAAGTCGAGTCCCTTACCCATGGTGCGTTGGGTGAGCTCGTGCAAAAGATCGTGGTCGAGGATGTCCGTGCGGAAGGTCGCTGAAACGTTGGTCATGTTGCTAACTCGCTTCGTCTTGCTGCCGTAGAATACGTTCATAATCTCGGAGGCGAACTTTCCCCCGGGCTCAGCCTTGGCTACTTCATCCTCAATCTCGTCGTTGAAGCGAGACACTTGATCCGGGGTGAGCACTCCAGAGATGATGACAGCGCCGTCGCGCTCGTACGCAGCCAGCAGCTCCTCAATCGGAGCGGTGGCGGGCAGGCGAACAACAGATGGCTTCGGGTCTTTGGTCATGGTGAATTTGATAGAGGTTCTGGATCGCTGGGGGTGAGCTCGATCTGGTGTGGGGGGTTTGCTATTTTATTCACTTTGTCTTACTCTCATTTCCTTGTTTTTCCTGGCTTCACCCTCTGCAGGGCCACCCATAATATATAAATGCGGATTCTAGGGTGATCCACGTGATTCAATCACCAGACATCCCTTTGTTACACTATGTATGTTACACTATGTTTAACAGTAGAATGTCCAACTCACTGATACTTGTATTTTCAGTACCATCACTTTTGTCATGGTCATCTCACGGTAAGACTGATGTGCGGTGACTGGGACCTATAGAAATCCACTGAATGTCTCGGGTGCGTTGTAAATGCAAGGCATAAGCTTATCCTACATTTTCGTTGTCTCATGCACCTTTTCTCCCTTGTCTCCCTTTCCTCCCTTCCCTCCCTTGCCTCGCTTCAGATGACATCCTACCGCAGATTGCGCAGATTCAGGGAGGCCACCTTACGCACCTGCTCCTGCAGCCATAGCGGAAATGCTCGCACCATACTCACGGGGTAATAGTATCCTGGGAGGATAATCTGCCCGCTCCTCTGTGACAAAACCTGCTTGACCACTGCGACAGACACCGCCTCCGGCTTCAGGACGGGCTGTTTAAACTGCTTGCCCGCGTCCGTTAACTGCTGGATCATCGGCGTGCGCACCCAGAGGGGGTGCAAGATACTAGTTTTCGATAAGCCATGACCTAGGCATGACGGAAGAGCAGGAGTGAAAGCCTATACCTTGTGCACACCTTCGGCGCATTATACCACAATCGGAGCTCCTGTGTCAGCGACTCGTGAAAGGCAAGCACTCCAGCCTTTGATGCACAGTAATCGGCCATCTCGCCAAGTGAGATAAAACTGCCCATACTAGCCATCGTAACGATGTGGCCATGATTCTCCTTCACCATATTAGGCAGAAATTCGCGTACCATCCAAAAATGCGAAAGGACATTGACTTCGAAGGTTTGGCGGATGTTGACCTCAGATTTCTCTAGGATTGTGCCATCATAGCTCACTCCAGCGTTGTTTATGATGACTGTTGGGTGGCCGTGTTTGGCGCGGATTGTCTCGGCCACGGAGCGGATGTTATCAGATGAAGTGATGTCACTACGGTAGAAAGAGACGGTATAAGCTATGGTTTTCTGGTGAGTTATAAGAAGGCTATATTGGGAGAGTAAGGACGCGTACGTAGCGCAAACTTGGGCTCAGTGATATCTAGGACCACGATACGCACATCAGCCTTCGCTAGATCTTCCATTATCTGCCTGCCGATGCCGCTGCAGCCACCAGTTAAGAGCACTAATTCACGATCGTTATCCCATTTACTGACGCCCTACCAAGAGTTAGCGCTCCAGTGTGCGCCATCAACGTCTCAGGATGAACGGGGACAGGATCGCACTCTGAACATACATGATGTGGGAGGTGTGTGAGGGCCTCATGGAACCATTGGCTGGTAATATCGAGGGATTTTTTGAGCGACATACTCGTGATGTATAGGAATCGTAGTGTGAGGGGAATGGGGGGATGATGATAGCGATGGCACTCGGCGTTCCAGCGGTATGATATAATGACTAACTTAGTGAGTACAAAGCAGCAAGGGGTGAGTTTAAACACAAGAAGGGGAATTTTTCAACCTGGCTAGAAAGTCTGGTACATACAGTATGTGTAATTAATGTTATGACCGTAAATAAAATGCTTGGGCCATGGGTTCTTCAGCACGAACCGACACGCAACTGTCCTTCCATCATTGATTTCGTCGGCATCACCTGAGAGGTTGCGATGGTTAACAAGGAGTCTATTTGGCCTCGGCTCAGGTCATGGAAGGTTAACGCGGGAAAACTTGATTTTTTTTCTGCAGAACCAGCGGATCGGTGAGAGTACTAGGTTGGACATGTGTACAATAGCTCTCCATGAATAACCCGGTCAATCATGCCAGGAATTAGAGAAGGTGGAATATCGACTCATTGATTTTGGAAGCTCTGCTATCGTCGTCAGGACTGCTTATAAATGAACATATGGTGAAGATTATATTTGGTCCGCCGAGAGACACAAGAGGTTGCCAGCACAATATATATAAGGTTTGTCACTTGATGAGAAATTAACGAATAATTTTAATATCTCAGGCTCAGAGTCTGATTTTTTTTAAAAAAAGTTCTACTTTTTTAGTTTATTTTGTGATCGACGCTAACTATACTTAATTAGATTTTATTTATAAATTATATCTTTTTCAGTGCATGTCTTATAGTCTTTAGAATATTATAGTATAATTATATTTATAATCAGTAGCAGGGACTAGCTTTTTATAATAGATAATATTTTTTTTACTCTTCTGTGCTTATTATTATTCTATAATATAGTTGCGAGTTACTGCCGTTTAAAATAGCTATTTAATAATTTATTCTTTCTTCTCAGGGGTGATTGTCATGTAATTTTATATAACAAAACAGAGTTATTTATTTTATTAATATAGATAAGAAATAATTAAGAAATAACATATAATTTAAAAAAGTAAGAGCTCTTTGACTATTTATTAATATGTTTATGGAGAAATAGATTCTTAGCTAGCGAAATCATTTATTTTGGATAAGTAAGGAGAAGAGTAGCTTGCGTGATACTAGATGTAGCTACTAATACTCCGCGATGCTCCGTGATGCTCCTTGATGCTAATACTACTAATATATATTAGAACAGCACTCCCCCTCGTCAGTACCCAGCTCAAGAGACTTTTTATAGTCGTTTCAGATTTTTATTTGGATCAAGGACTTATTGATAATTGACCGCGGAGATTATGTGGCTTAAGTACGGCTGAGCGAACGGGAAGCCCTGTTTTCCACACCCTGTGGTCGTATGTACTTACCCTGACCTAAATGAGACATATATAGAAGAGTTGTATAAATATTGGATACTCTAGTAGTACCTTGAGAGCGATAAGAATTTGGTGAGAGACTCTTTGAACCATATCACGTCTTTCCTCCTCTTACCTAATATATTCCGGGATACAAAAACTAGAGGCAATGGAGGAGAATAAGAAAAGATGAATCGCCAAAGCAAACCTTACAACAATGCCTCGAAAAACAAACACTCATCCAATAGTGCGCAACTCGACACTGAAGGAAACAGGCTCATTTCTCAGTTCATACGGCGGCAAGATAAACGGTTTGATGGACGCATTCCCCAGGCCATGGTGGTCATAGTCCAGACGCAGGTAGGTCGTAGGTCGGGGATTCAGCTGGTAAATATGTTTGGCTGCTGTGATGTCCTCGGGGTAATAGTGCGACGCCTGGAAATTAAACTTGTTGGTGTTATTATTACCCTTGACGAACCGAGCCAACAGACCGCTGCTTCCATAGGTGTCTGTGATGGTCATCCATTCCACCTGACTGCGGTTCCCGTTCTCCTGCGGGATTTCATACAGGCAGTCGAGGTCGGCAATCTTCGAGCTGAATGCCCCCTGCCGTGTGGAAGCGTCGCTATCCCGGTAGCTCTGGTGCGGGCCCTTGCCGTGCCAGGCGACCTGGTTGAAGGTCTCACTCAGTGATAGATCAAGCCCGATTCGGGGAAGCGACGTCGGATTGGATCTGACTGGGGCCATGTCGACTGCGATAGTCATGGCGCCGGAGGTATCGATTGTGTACACTTGCTTCACGCTGAAGCCCGAGAGGACGACTGGAGGCGAAAGACGGTAGGTGATAGTTATCTCGATGGGGTCATCGTCCTTATCTCTCTCGGCGTAGTCAACGATCACGTTGCTGACTTGAAGGGCGTCTAAACCATGCTTTGCCCACTGCTGAGCATGGCCATGAAGGTCGTTGCATGTAGGAGGTCGCCAGATTCCGAGCTTGGGCCCGCCATCCTCGGCCAGGAAATTCCGTCCCTTGGAGATCCAGCGCGAGATAACACCCAATGTAGTATCAAAGGTGATCTCGAAAGTGGCACCTTTTACGACGGCAATACCCAAACGCGAATTGTCAACGGTGAGGCGACTTTTCGAAAAGGGCGGGAATGGCACAAGGTTTTCGTTCCTAGCGAGTTCAAACTGTGCCCAGGCAAGCTCATGGCCCGCCTTTGCCCATGAATCATCCTCTTTCAACGAAAAGGTCAAATTCCCGTAGAGGTAATCACCGGGTTGGAGGCCATGGGATGCGAAGGATGTGAAAGGGCTCGGGATAGCCACAGTCTGCCCAGCCTCGACAGTCGGCAGAGACAAAACGCCACTGGCAACAAGAAGCTCCTTTCTTACCTGCGGTCCAGCACATCGGACAACTTTCCACGTTGCAATACAATGACTGAGATCTTGAAAGTCATACCAGTTCCGAATTTCCAGCATCCCGCTGTCGCCCGCCTTCTGGACGACCTCGACCGGCTCAATCACCTTCTTGAACTCAACAAGACCAGGAGTGGGATCGTGGTTCGAATTCACAAGACCATCCATGCAGTATTTGCCGTCATGCAGTTTCTCCCCAAAATCACCCCCGTACCCAAAGTACTCTTCCCCAGAATCCGTCGTAGTGACCAAGCCGTGGTCCTGCCACTCCCAAATATATCCACCTTGCAGTCTGCGCTTGTTACGGAAAAGGTTCTGGTATTCTTGCAAATTTCCCGGTCCATTCCCCTTGCAGTGCGCATACTCGCAGAGCACAATGGGCTTGGTAAACTCATCGCCCTCGAGGTCCGCGTAGTGCTCGAGCTTCCGGATGGACGGGTACATGTAGCTGTACATGTCTGCACTGAGCGCCTGCTTATCGCCCTCGTAGTGGACAGGTCGCGATGGATCGTACGACTTGATCCAGTCGTACATGGCCTGTTGGTTGGAGCCATAGAAAGCTTCGTTTCCCAGAGACCAGATGATGATACTCGAGTGGTTTTTGTTCTCCTTCACCAAGCGCTCGGCCCGGTCGAGATAGGCTTTGCGCCACAGCTCATTATCCGATAGAAACTCGGAGGACCGAGCGAAGCAGTGGTGCTTGATGTCGCTCCAGCTTGTCTCCGCGGGGTAATTCTCATCATGGATCACCGCCTCGATAAACCCGTGACACTCGAGGTCCGCCTCGTCCATGACCCAGATGCCAAGCTCATCGCACATGTCGTAGAACTCGGGCGCGTTCGGATAATGCGAGCAGCGAACAGCGTTGATATTGTGCTGCTTCATGATGAGCAGATCGCGCCTCATGAAGTCGATGGGCACTGCACGTCCGTATCGCGGGTGGTGGTCATGCCGATTCACCCCGTTGAGCAGAATTGCAACACCGTTGACGGTGATGTTACCGCGCAGGACCTCCACTTTGCGGAACCCGATGCGTTGCCGCACGCTGTCGAGTACTTCTTGGTCGTTGGCGCCGCCGAGGATCGTCATACAGACTTCGTACAAATGCGGAGTTTCGGCGGTCCATTTCTTGGGGTTCGAGACTGTTAGAGAACGCTGGTGAGAGCCGGCTTTATTAGTGGCGGATGTTGTGAAGCTGACGGAATCCTCAGAGACCACTTGGCCGCTGTGAGGATCGCTCACTTCGATGCGTAAGGCAAGGTCCTGTGAGACGGATATTGCTGCATATTCGACATCGACGGTGAGCGTGGCATCTTTGTACAGGGCGTCAAGATCTGTGGTGAGCGTAAAGTCCTCAATATGGATCGCCGCCGGGAAGGCAAGCACATGCACATCACGGAAGATGCCAGACAGCCACCACTGGTCCTGGTCCTCCAGGTAAGACCCATCGCACCACTGGTAGACAAAGACGAGAAGGTTCATGTGACGCCCCTGGGCAGTTGACGCATGTTCGGTGATGTCAAACTCGGCCGCATTCCGGCTGACCTGGCTGTATCCCAACAGCTGGTTGTCCAGGTACACATGATAACAGCTGTCCACACCTTCGAAGCGGAGCCGCAGCTTATAATCATTCGTCCAGTCCTCGGGGATGTGGACGAGGCGCTGATAGACCCCAGTGGGGTTGTGCGCGGGGATGTTGGGGGGGTCGACGGGGAACGGGTAGCGGACGTTGGCGTATTGCGGGGCGCCGTACCCCTGTAGCTGCCAGTGGCCAGGGACTTGGATCTGTTTCCATTCGGTCGTTGCCTCCAAGACAGAGCTCCAGGCTGCCGTCGGCGTGGGGAAATAGGAAAACTGCCATTGGCCGTTCAGGTTGATACGACGATGTTCCGGCGGGAGAAAGAAGGCACGGGAAGGAAGGCGGTTTCGTTCCAAAAGATTAGGATCAGATAGATCTCCCTTGGGAGGAGGAGTGAAAGAATGAGCTGTAGATTCGTTCATATTTGCGATATTGGATGCTCAGAAGACTTCAGACGAGATCAGGCTATTTAACGGAGGTAAAAGCTAGGATGATACCGTAAAAGGTATTAAACCGTGACAGGCATATGGCGGGAGCTTTGAAGAACCATTGGTGGAAAAAAAAGAGTGAGATCAGACGCGTAAGATTCCATGAATCCTTTGGACTCCGAGAATCCTTTGGAGCACCTCCAGGCGGCAATCGTGTTACTGAGAAGCAGGGGCAAAGCTAAAGGACTAGCCGCCTTTGGAGAGAGATTATGGCACAGGGAGAACTACAAGGTATTCAACGACCTCTTAGCTGTTACGCAAGCTTACCTTACTCGGTAGGGAGGGTAGATTCCACGGTTGAATCAGGCGGTGGACCTCCATGTCGGTCAGGCCCACATACCCCGCTGAAAACCGCCCGTATTCCTGGACTGTTGGCACTTGCGGATCTGTGTATCCGGCACCTCGAATCACGGCTTTCGGACCACTGCTATAGAGTTTATAGAGTTGGAGTCCGGAGAAACCCTGCAATGCTGAGTTCAGTTACTGCAAACGGAGAAATCCCGAGTGGGCAGTCGGAACAGGCCGCCCTTCGACCCTCGCGTACATAACGTACTATATAGTTCCTGCAACACACAAGATGCGGATTACTTTCCATATTTAGTAAGACAGGACTTTAATTGCCTGTCTACCTTCAAATTACTATCATGGACAACCCACCTAATAACAGCCAGACCAGGGAAAGCACTGAACATGTGCAACGCCCCGATGTGACGGCCGGCCGAGTTGACGTTAATGTGTTGGCAAAACTGCCCAAGCATTGGTGGCAATACCCAGAGCTACTCAAGCTGAATCTAGGCCTCTTCTCCGCTCTCCTCGCATGGGCAACCACCGGCTTTGACGGGTCGATGATGAACGGTCTCCAAGCGGTTCCGTCCTGGACGACATACTTTGACCATCCGGCCGGCGCAAGACTAGGCAC
The DNA here is from genome assembly GCA_015844325.1 of Aspergillus nanangensis. Taxonomy (NCBI): domain Eukaryota; kingdom Fungi; phylum Ascomycota; class Eurotiomycetes; order Eurotiales; family Aspergillaceae; genus Aspergillus; species Aspergillus nanangensis. The sequence continues at coordinate 92,086 of VCAU01000041.1, read as the reverse complement.
AATGTCGAACGGATTCGCGTACGGCAATCTGATCACGATTTTCATATCTTTCTGGCTCTGTGAGCGCTTCGGGAGGCGCTGGCCTCTCCTCGGAAGCACCATCCTCATCATCATCGGCACAATCGTTCAGACTGCAGCGCAGAACTTTGACACATTTGTAGTCGCCCGCTTTATAGTCGGAATGGGCACGGGTATTCTTGGTGTTGTATCGCTGCTTCTTCTGGCCGAGGTCTCCTATCCAACGCACCGTGCAGTCATCACGGCCATGATTGCCATTTTTTGGCCCGTGGGGGCTCTCATTGCCGCCCTAGCCACATATGGAACCTTCAAGATGAGCTCGACATGGGCATGGCGTCTCCCCAGTTTACTCCAGGGCGCTCTTCCGCTGGTGCAACTTGTGTTGATCTTTTTCACTCCAGAATCGCCCCGCTGGCTGGTGGACCAGAATCGCGCCGAGGAAGCTGAACGGATCTTAGTCAAGTATCACGGACTTGGAGATCCCAATTCCCTGCTGGTCCAGCATGAAATGGTCGAGATTTCTGCCGCGATCGAGGCTGAGAAACTGAACAGGGCCTCCCGCTGGCAACAGTGGTTTAGCTCCACGGGCAACTTCTACCGCCTGTGCTTGATTATCTTCCTTGGATTTGTACGCCAACTCCAGGGGAACGCCCTGGTGAGCTATTACCTGGTCCTCGTTTTGAAATCCATCGGCATCGAGAGCGAGAAGCAGATCCTTCTCATCAACGTGGGTCTCCAGATCTGGTCAATCCTGACCTCGGGTCTCTTCGTCAGCACGGTCGAAAAGTTCGGCCGCCGCCTGCAGCTCCTGATCGCGTTGGGCATGATGTTCGTCGCCTTTTTGCTGTGGACTATCTGCTCAGCCAAGGCCGAGCAAAGCAACTACGAAAACAAGGGCCTCTCCGCGGCAGTCCTACTCATGATCTTCATCTTCCAGGCCGGCTCCCATTTCTTCTCTCCAGCGGTCTATACCCTGGTCATGGAGATCCCGCAGTACTCGCTGCGTAGCAAGGCGTCGATGATCTTCAGCCTGGCACAGAATCTCGCAGGTATCTTCAACGGCTACGTCAACCCGATTGCCATGGATGCCATCGGCTGGCGGTACTACATCACCTACGTCGTGCTCCTAGCGTTTGACTTTGTCATTGTCTATATGTATCTGCCAGAGACGGCGAATTTGAGCTTGGAAGAAGTGTCTGGGATTTTCGATGGGGAGAATGCGCTCATTAGCTGGAAGGGTGTTCGCAGGGTTAGCAAGAGGCAGCGCATGGATAATGCGGCTAGGTACACGAAGGGTGCGTTTGAGCAGGTCGCTACCACGAAGAAGGGGATTGAACTTGTTGAGCATGTTGAGCATAGTCTGGACAGGTAGAAAGGAAACGGGTGCAACAGAAGGGATGGGTTATTTACCAGGGCAGAGAGGGCTTCCCTATCTCATTATGGCGTGAACCCAGAAAAGGCTTGTGTCTTATAATGAATCATTGTAGCCGGACAGGTCCTTCAAATCAAATTTTATTCAGGTAAAGAAATGCAACAGAATCAACAGACTCATGGCCTGATAAAAGTGCTTGAGTCTTGTATACGTAAGTCCTGAAAGCTGCTCTGTCCAAGCTACGAGCCCATCCAGATACTGCAAGCATAATTGACACTCGGCCGCAGTGTAAACAGATTCACTGACTGCCATACAATAAGCTCAGTCTATAGATTATCACCTAACAGAGTCACAGGAAATTACACTGATCATGAAGAAGAGTAGTGGATACCTTTTCTACTAATCTATGGTCAGTGGGGAGACACTGTCATCATTTGCGCGGTAATCATCTTTAGACGCGAAATCTTTGGTATAGGATGGGGTTGGGTCGGACCCTAAGGGCCCTATAGTTCGGCCAGATTTAGTATCAGATTAAATCCTAAAAACTAGGCTCTACTCAAGTTATGTCTAAGGTTGGATCAAGATCTCAGAATCTAATTTAAGATTTGGATCTACTTCTTGAGATTTAATCTAATTATGGACTAAACTCAGCCGAATCTAGTTATTATTTATCTACATTAGTTAACTCTTGTCATTGAGCTCCTGATTTTATACAATTATTATTCGGCTTTATTGACATTAATTCGGGTCACCCAAGAAATATAAGTTCAGCAGAACTCCGCTACTGTACCCGCATTTGTCAGTAGGTAGGTATGATGTAACGATGTATTATCTAGCCACCTGCTTTCTTACTCTTTATACTCTGTTTTCTCTACTGTGTATGGACAAATATTCTTTTAATGTGACAAAATACCCTAAGAAAATAGTGAATGCCGTATGTTGTGCCAGTGCACAGAAGAAATCATCTGGCAGGGTTACTGTGCCATCTAGCAGATTGTAAGGGTATGAACTATGTTGAATATCCCGATCATTGCGAGAGTCACGGGGCTGGGAGCACGTGGATACATATATATTTACCTGGCTATCAGTTTCTCCGTATCTAACATAACAACCCTCTACCATCAATAATATCTGTTAACCTAAAATTTCGACCACTAGACCATGAAAAGTGTGTACACACGGGGGGGTCCCATGTACTCCAATTTATAGGCATATTTCTGTTTGACAGGCTTTGAGGGTGTTTGTCCAATAAATTTAATGATTCCTGCTATCATACGGGTCATACTCCGGGGATGTTCTACATATGTTACGAGGTGAAAGCCCGAAACTCGTTAACCAGGCATATACATTTTTGGTACACCTGCTGGGAAAGTCTGTCTGCCCGGCATTACGTTATATAAATCAAGACGGTGCCAAGTCGGAGCTCTCATTAATCAACTTTACATCATTATTGTTGCTAAGAACGTAAACTTTTTATTATTGCGCCATGCTTGTCGATCTAACATACACTGGTATGAATCCTTTCGAAGAACACATTACTGCGTAGATAATCCCTGCTCAGACCTTTCTGTGTCGGACAAAAAGAGGTTAGCAGGTACGCCGTTCAAGGTTTTGGATATATCAGGACCAATATTCTTACAGGAAGAGCTTTGGAGACCAACCACAGTGCCCCGGTGAAAACAAATGACAAAGTGCCAAATAATATGTACCATCGCCAGTCCGGATTATTCTCCAAAAGGTTCACGTTCATCCCAAAAAGACTCTAGTTGGGGAGTTAGACAGCATATTCAAACGAAGCAGGGGGTTGAAGTATGTTACCGAAACAAACATCGGCGGCAGAAAAACGAACTGTCCAGGTTATTGTTAGCAAAAAAATATTTTTGATGGGTCAGTGCTCACAGTGAGCCAGCTCAGACGCTTCACACTGGCAGACTCATTGGTCGAAACCCAGGCAAGCTCCTGTTGATTCATGGTTAGTATCTGGCGTCCAAAGTCTTCCAAGTACGTACGATCTGTAATAGTTCTCGTACACTCTGTTCTGAGTGACTCAATTTTGAAGTCAACCTCTTATCAATTATCTCCAAATCTGTTGCTAACTGTGATTTTTGCTCCAGGTCAAATGAGGTGTTGTTGGTGATAACATCATTGATGCCCTCGATATGCGACTGTAGACACTTTGAAAGCTGCGCACGACTCTTCGAAGCTTGAGCTAAGTGGTCTATGAGGTCAAGGTTTCCCCCCCTAGAGTTCACCTGATCACGGCGCTGAGAGTGAGCCAGCAAGTCAGTCCCAAAGTCTGGTGTGAAGAAAGTCTCAATGTTTTCGTGACCTACCAATACCTCCACTCTGTCTGCCAATCTCAAGCAAGATTTATTCCATTCTTGATGAAGATGGTCCATGAACTGCTGAAAAAGCTCAAATGGATTCTTAGGCATCCAGCCATTTGGAAGCGTGCTGATAAATCCATGCGCAAATCCTTCCGTGGTCTGTTTGCTCATCCAAGAAATGCCCCACGGGTATAAAGCTTCACCATGATTATCTGCGGGAAAATTCAAACACAAGTAGGTGACAATAGACTGCCCAGATTCCTCGTGAAAATGTCCAAAGTACTCTGTCTGATCTTCCGGAGAGCCACAAAAGCCAAAAGCTTTTGGCAATTGTGTCCAAATTGAACCTTTCTTGCAGATACTAAGCCAGTGAGCAGGTGGAGTATTCTTGAGAATAAGCGCGCTTACCACAGCCTGGATTCTTTTGGTCCGGGCAGCCAATCACATAATGTATCACTGATCAATTCAAAATCAAAGCCCAAGCCATTAGCTCTTTTTGTGATCTGGATCCAAGATGCCCTCTTTGGATCAAGATTAAACCACTCGTTTGAAAGGACGGGCTCCAGGTAAGTTGACGGAGCATTGAGTAATAATCGTACAGCCCTCTTGCATCTAACTTCTAGGGCATACTGCAAAGGGATCTTTCCAGCATAGTCTCTGGAGTTCATTCCTGCCCCCGCATTGATCATGTCCAAAACAGCATCTCCATCAGCCTCCAGGCAAGCAAGATGCAGAGGTGTTCGCCCTTTAAAATCACGCTGGTTCACGTCATAATTTGCTTGAATCAATGTGCCTATCAGCTGTAACGCTTTGTAATGCAAAATAGACCTCCCCTCTTGCACTAGCAGGTGCAGTGATATATTGTCGCGCTCTTTCAGCAAGTCTATGATAGTTTCGTCTCCTCTCTCCAAGGCCCAGATTAGCGGGGTTCGAGAGAACGATTCTTGAGCATCGTCTCGTATATTGACATCGACTGCTTCATTTTGTAACAAATTCCCCACAATTTCTGTATCTCCGTACAATGCTGCACATGAGAGCCAGTTGCGACCTGACTGATCCTTTTTATTAGGTTCTGGTAGGTTTTTGACCAAAATGTGAAGTTCAAATGGATTCCCGACGGCGGTGTTAATCAGTCGAGGCTCAGGTTTGTCTCTCCTCTTGAAAATCCACCCAAAGGCGTTATTGCCATGACGATCAAATTGGTGGGGGTCTGCCTGCTTGTCCAGAAGTAATTGCATTATTGGTATCAATCCCTGCTCGGCTGCTAGAGAAAAGGGAGTTCGGCCATCGTTATTAGGTTGATCTACTCCGATGCCTGGCAGGTCGAGCAGAACCTCAATCACACTTTGTCGTCTCTCCATAACGGCCCATGCAAGCGGTGTCACTTTTTGCATATCTTCTGAGTTGATATTGGCCCCTGAATCGAAGAGCTTTTTCAGGATGCCTACCTCTCCAAGCCGGGCTGCCATGGCAAACGGAGTTTGGCCATGCACATCATGGCAATCAACCTCGACGCCTTGAGCATTGAGGAGGGTCTCAACCGTCATCGGGTGGCCTTTCTCAACGGCCCGAGCTAGTGCTGTGCGCCCTTGGTTGTCCTTGAGATTAACATCCGCAACTAGCTTAAGAAGAAGCTCTAAACCCTTCTGATGGCCGAGCCTTGCAGTCAAATGTAATGGTGTTTGGCAGGTTCCAATATGGCTAGAGGCATAATTTTCAATGGCCAGCAAGGTCGATTGGTCAGGTATGTGATTTTCAAACCTCAGCGCACTCAAGGGAGGCCATGTTTTCTCATCAGCTGCGTTAGGGTCCGCACCAGCATCAATGAGCTGTCTCATAATGCCGACTTCTCCCGTCTCTGCTGCCACTGACAGTGGTGTTCTCCCTTTCACTCGCTGATTGACAAGGCTGGGATCAGCTTCGAGCAACAGTTGAACTGTATCAAGGTCCCGACGAATGATTGCCCAAACCAACAGACTGCGTTCACTTTCGTTGAATAGGTCACTCGAAGTTTTCGTCTTGATCAAAAGCTGCATTCCTTGGATATTTCCAGCCCCCGCAGCAATTATCAATGGAGTTCGGCCATAGCGGTCATGGTTTGTGGGGAACTCAATACTTTGAGAAAGCAGATATTCAAGTATTTCGTTCCTTTGGCCCAAAATAGCCCTTGTTATTGGAGTATACATCTGCTCATCGGTGGAGCCGATATCCGCATTCGCCTCGACAAGGATTTCTACAAGGTCGTAATGTCCGAGCTCTGCTGCCAATGCTAGAGGGTTGCGACCTTCGTTGTCTTTATGATTGACTAAGGCCCCATTTTGTATCAGGAGTTCGAGCGATTCCAGCCTATTGGCCTGAACGGCCGCAAAAAGGCATGTTCTGCCCTCACTGAGACAGAAATTGACATCCACATCTTTGCGACGTAATAGTATATCCAGTATCTTGGATTCTTTTGTGGCCAGTGACAAGGGTGATACGCCATCTATCTCGAAGTTTAGATCGACATAGGGATTATCCAAAAAAGTGTGAAGCCTTCTTGTGTTTCTCTTCCGGTTTTTTGTCTGTTTGACAGTGGAAAAGACTAAGGATAAAAAATCCCGCTGAAGCCGAAGTATAGCTCTTTGCGAAGAAGGGTCATCAGACATATCACAGGCCATGATCCATCAAAATATCTTGTAGAAGTATCATGAATGTGTGTGCATACCAGGGTGATTAACATTATATAGAACACTCCATTACTCTGGACATGTCATTTAGGCAGCCAACAACACAGCCTCATCGATGCCCAAAAGCCTTTCCCCTTCGATGTAGGCGCATTGAGCAAAATTTATTGAGCCTCGCGGACGCTAAAGCTGGATCCTGCCAATGAATGGCTCGCGCTGTGCAACCTAAGGCATCAGTCATTAGCTATAAATATGTGAACCAGATATATGCTATAATATAATACTCATTAATATATGCTGAAGCTTAGATAATACCCAAGGAAAGGCAAGTGAGCTCTATACGGGAGTGATTTGCCCCTGTCGCAAGGCTGCGAGAGCACGGGCGACTCTTCGTATTCAGGTCAGTGACATGCTTATGTCACTCTATAAAAATCCAGTAAACGGTTGGTTGTCCATATGGTGGAATACTAAGGGAAAGGGAAGCCGGGTATATCTGGGGAATATAGTATTTGTACGATTATTTTGTCTCGGTATTTATTATACATTGTCTGCCTCCAGCGTGCGTTATTAGCAGGAGATGACCTGACTTTACTGCTAAGACTCTGGCGCTCCAGTATCCCTGGATGATCCCGATCAGATCCCAGTCACTTCGAAGATAGCCGTAGCTAATTTCCAGTACAAGTATCTAGATGCTCAGATTAAGACTCTTTATAAGTCTACTCGGAAGATACCTTGCTGTATACACTAGAAACTACTCATATAAGTGTTATCGCGAAATTTATATTTTTTATATAGTGAAGCCAGATCCTTGGCCCTTACAGTCCGTCTCGCTATTTAGTTATTTTGTTAGTGTCGGCACCAGATGCGAAGTGATAATATATATAATATATGAGTAAAGCTAGTATATAGCACTAGATCCTTGAATATTAATCTTTTCTACGGGTGTGGTGCCAAAAAGTGTGAGTAGGGATGTTCAGGGGGGCTGCGTGAGGAGAGATATACGGGTTCGTGTTGGGAATGTATTTACCAGCCGCAGATTGCTCATCCCATGTCTCCTCTGCGTTTTGGAGGGCCAACTGATTCAGTCAGTATGTTCTTTCTCTTTAGGGCAACCGATTATATCGTTGCTATTGACTCTGCGAATGGTGGTGCGACGCAGAGGCCCAGGGAGACAAGGGCTAGGGAAAGCTTTATGATGATTAGATGGGATTGATAATCGGATGCTCTCGATGATGTATAGGGATTTGGCTGTAAATAGAAAATATAATAACCTGGTGGTTTATATAATAGAGGCCAGCTAGCAAGGGGGGCAGAACATTGTTCCAGGCCTAGCTGAACGTGTTGGCTGGGGGGTTCAAGTAGGTGTATTGTTCGGAGTATAGGGAAGGTGGTATTGATCTTTATCTTAATATGGTAGATTTTTTTGTGTTAATATACCCTGGGATACCCCCGAGACAGAGCCTACTGCCATGGACAGTAACCTATATCCCGATAATACAACCTGTAAATATCCTCAGTCAGCTACAGCATCAATGCTCATACTAGTGATCGCCACTGTGCCTGATCACCGCCATCATAAGCATGTCATCCGCAGCTACCCTTCCCCGTCATCGACACCTCTGATGCGACTGATCCGCAAATCCAACCCGTCCCCATGTCCAGGAACTAATACCTGCTAGTACAAACTATATCCTTCACCTCTTTCCCATATGACATGGTATAAGTCTACTCCACCGTTTGTCCCACCTTCCGAAGCAGCATTCGCAACGCCTCCCGATCTTCCTCATTGCATTTGGGTGGCTCTCGCTCACCCTGCTCCGGATCCACATCGTCATTCATATAACAGGTCGGCCCATACCCATCGTAACAGGCCATGTACATGTACCAGTCATCAAACAGGTCCACACGGATCTCCTCCTCCTTTTCAAACGGTGCCCCGTGGAACCAACCACTGGACCCCATGACAAACCGTCGAAGATTCGGCAGCTTTTCCGCGAAAGTGGTGAAGATATGGTGCCAGCGCCGGTCCCACGCGCGGAAGTGCTTGCGTCCGGAGTATTGACTGTCGTCTACACGGGACTCGGTTTCGTCCTTGGAGATTGCGCAGCGGTGGAGGTTGGAGTCGTAGATCGCCACGTCGTAGAGGATGATGCAGTCGTCGAGGTACAGCTCTTCGAGGGTATCGGCGTGGGAGAGGATCCAGTCGATTTGGGAGTCGTCCGAAAAGGTGAAATTGCCCAAGGAGAGGGACTTGAGGCGGGGGAAGTGGATTCCGCTGAGGTCGAGCTTGGGGTAGAAGCCGAAGTACTCGCGGCCGACGAGACTGAGGTGTTGCAGGGAGTTGGCGGCGGGTGCGAGCCAGAGCGATGGAAGCTCCTGGTAGAATTTATGGGGCTCTGGACGCTGAGGGAAAAAAAATAAAAATTGTATTAGCATCAGGGTTCTTGTGTGGGCAGTTGTTGTGGGACTGTACCTCAATATCATGCTCTGGGGCGGCAGAGCTATATTCCGATACGATGGTCAGTCGCAGCGTCTCCAGCGAGGATAGGACTTTGGTGAGGTTTTCCCGCGTCTTGTCGCTGCGAGGATTGTCCACTTGTAGGTGTCGAATGCCTAGCTCCTTCAATGGTAGGTTCAGAGATGCCACGATCTCGAAGAACCGGTCCAAGGCCCGGAAGCGAAAGGTTGGGTTTTGTGGGTAGCAGTTCTCCCAGTACTTTGCTTCGGCGCCGTAATTCTGATCGAAGCGCAGAACCGCGCTTTGCAAATTACTGAACTCCTTCACCCGGGGTAGTAGCGTCTTCCATCTTTGGGGCCATTCGCATTTTTCCTGCTGATCGGCATCATCCTGGTCCTGTTGGCTTGTCAGTGTCGGCTCATTGGGGGCTACTCGGGGACCACTCGTACTAAATCCTCTTCGATGGTGTTGATGTAGATCTTTCGCGGGAGTTTGCGCAGTTGAGGATCGGCGAGAAGACGCTCCATCCGGTCGGCGCTCTCGTCGTCAGGAAACAGGCGCACGGTGTGGAACAGTGCGGCGGTTGTTGCTGGGCGCACGGTGCGACATGTCTGTCGCAGGGACTTGAGACCCGGGCGGCGCACATGGCGCAGTATGAGGGGGAGGAGCTCTGCCGGGAGGTTCAGCAAGGAATGCATGTTTGGGGATGGTGGTTAGGTGGAGAATGATGGGCTCAAGAGAACTAAATAATAGCTTGGGTGTAAGCTTGTTCTAGGCTGCCCCTGGAGGCTGCTGCCTGAGACTTGAGGTATCTAAGGCACTAACTCCGTACCTGGTCTAGTGCAGCTGCACCATTGGTTGGGTTTCACTACGGATACATGGAAAAAGGAGAATAATAAGACGGATAGATCGGGTAATATTCCCAGAACTACGTATATCTAAGACATAACCCTAAAGATCGGGTACTCATCTCCCTCCTCCACCGCCACAATATTGAACGAAACGTACGAGTCAATATTCTCCGGCTCCAGAGCAACCATTGCCAGCGCCGCATTCTTCTGTCTGGTGCTCACGCGGAAGCTACCCTTCGGCAGGCTAATCTCCCGTTCACTCGTCTCCGTCGTCGCCGTAACACCAACCACGCCCTCGTAGTAAGAGGTATCGATCTCAGCCGATGTGATAGTGAGTGCCTCGACGGTCCCCTCGAACGGCTCGTTCAGTGTTTCGACTTCTAACCCAGAAACCCGAAGGCGCTCGGCAAGATCAGCCCACGCCACCGGGATCAGGTAAGCCTCCGGACGGGAGCGAGTCAGGTTGGCGAGGGAGGGAGTCGTGGATGCGAAGCGGACGGAGGGGTGCACAACGCTACCATTCGTGACGTCGACCATCGTGAAGGGGCGAATTTCCGTCTCGCTGTAGTCCGTGATCACAATCTCCTCATCCGACTTCATGAACTCCTTAATGCCGCCCTCGACGGTCTTGAAAACCTTCTCGGCATTGTCAGCGGCAGTCTGCACAATACTACCCATCATGGTTAACCCGGCAGCCGTGCGACGCTGGAACTCTTGATCCGCGATCGCAATACCACGCATTTCAAGAAGGAAGACGACAGCCTGGGTGAGGCCCATCGCATTGCGACCGATCTTGCCGTCCGTGCCCGCCTCGGCGAACTCAGCGACGATCGTGTCATTAGACACAGAAGAGCCGGTCACGTAGGGCTCGGCGCGCAGACCAACGGTTTCCATATCTTTGGCGATATTCTTTGCAAAGAGCTTCTCCGAGAGTTTGCGGATCCCCTCGTTGATATTGAGGTTCTTGGCCGCGGAGAACAGCCCGTCCGAGCCGGGAACGTACTGTCCCCCGCCGTACCGCGTAGGGGCACCATACTCGTGCATATCAACGACGACGTGAGGGTTGAAGCGGTTCATCAGTTGTTTGATATCGCGCGTTTGCTGGCGAGCCAGTTTGATGTGGTCGCGGTTGGGGTCGAAGTTAGTCGCCAGAGTGCGCTGGAAGTAGAACACGCCATCGGGGTTATACCGCGGCAGAACGACGAGCTCCAGCTTGTCGAGAATCGAGGCAGCCCACTTGGGGTTGGCATCAAACTTGCCCAGGAGGGCCTGTGTGGCCTCGTCACCTGCGGGCTCGTTGCCATGAACGGCGCCCTGGATCCACACGCGCACTTTCGAGGAGTTGCCACGACGGAGGGAACCGCTGTTACCACTGGAGAGGTGGACGTAAGGGAATGAGCGGCGCTCTTCTGAGGTGAAGTTGGCGGTGCCGTAGGTCATGTAATCGTTGCGTTCAGCTAGTTGCTCGAGGAATTCCTCTAATTATGTGTTAGTCTCGAGGGACCGTTGCGCATCGTCAATGGCGGTGCACTCACCCAGATCTTCTTGAGATGATGACCCTTGAGTGCCATTGCTGAACCCAGGAAGCCGAATATCGGGTGTCACAAACGCTGGAGACAGGAGCTTAACATCGTCGACGTTCTCGAAAGCGCCGGCAACGATTTCAGAGTCTCTTATGACAGGAACATGGTTGTATCCGTACTTTACAGCGCTTACCATAGAGGCAAGGCCGAGAGTGAGACCCGCGGAGGCAATCACTTTCATCTTGACGTGCAATCCTTTTTGAGGCCCCTTTTCGTGGAGGAGAAGCAAAAGATGACGGGGGCAGGAAAGGGAGGACAAGATGGGAATGTCGCACAGCAGAGCAGATCTTTCCCCCTTTATGTCTGCCCTCCCTTGCGTCGGCCACAGCCGCCAGGAACCAGCTTCACAGTCGGTCTCCAATTCCGCCTGTTTTCCTTCCGCACCCCCTCATCTCTTGGCTTCCCCGCTGCCTTTGTACTCTGAGTAAATACTACCTAGATAGTGCCAAGACTGACGGCGGAAACCTGAATTTGCCGATAGAGCCAGTCACATTCAGGCAATCCGCTTATCTCCTCTTGGCCAAGATCCGACCTCCCCACTTATATCTGGCCGGTCCAAGTAATTCCAAGACTCTTGGGGTAGGATTATCACCTTGGGGATAACTGAGACTCCCCAAAGCAGTAGCTCTGCACGATGAGAGTCCGAGATAGCATGACGTCGGTCGTTATCTGTGGATACTAAGCAATTTGGAGAGACAGGGAGTAACCAACGTTAAATCAATGCCAAACCACCGATCAATCTTCTGGGGAGTTCCAAGCCGCTAATCTATGTGCTAGTCCTTGACACTACTCTGTACGTGGTGAAGATGGTCGATGGAGAAATCCAGCTTGGAAGACTCAGAGTAGGCAGGCATTTAATCCTTTCCTCGATCTGTGTGAACCCGAACCAGGATTCTAGCGAGCTTCCTACAGACTCCCCGGGACATCATTATTGGAGGGAATTGAGGGGGTGAATATGATAATGTTGGGAGAAGCTCACGATAGAAGAGCGAGCCTGAGAAATAAGGTGGACGGGCTGTCAGGTGATTTTCCACTCTAAGCGCCAAGCCATATTCGGGCCGACTCTGTCTGTCCTCCTCCTTTCCTACCAACAAACTTCAGCGATGGCGATGATAGGAACCCCCAGGGCCAAGGAAAATCGCCAGCAGAGTGTGATCACTACGCCCTCTATAACTGCGTGCTAACGGTGTCGGGATCAAAAGGTAGAGTCAAGATTGCACCCGTTCAATTATATATATATATATTCTTGCTAATCAGATGAATCGTCTAGCTCAAATGTAGCCGCGAACGACCAGTATGCACTCGGTGCAAGCGACTTGAGGCTGAATGTGTCTATCCCACTCCTCCCGATCGCCGGGGGCGCAGGCTGAAGCGGCTATCTAGACATGTGCATAGATCGCTGGATCAACGTGTCGACTCACCTCTCATCGAACATTCTGCCAGTCTAGGTCACGATGACGCTGCTAGCCCACTTGACAGACAGACACATGAGACTCCCAGATCTTTTGGGGCCGCTCCGCCCACAGGGGACTGGACTGATTCTCCGGTAAATGGTCTTCAGTCAATCCATGATCTTTCTCATTCGTACCCGACCCAACTGCAGACAACTGCCTCGGTCAGAAGGGATGTGCCGTCCGATTGTAATGAACCACCTTTACCTTCACGGGCTATCGGACTATCCTTGCTTGAAATATACTTTACACGTATCTACAATGCACCGATTCTGTTTCATAAGCCCTTGCTGTTTCAGAACTATCTTGAGGGAAAGCTCCCTAACATTCTCCTCAAGGCTCTGTTTGCGCTATCCACCCTGTACGTCCCGAGTTCTTGATCCGTGTTGCTGGGTTTTGTCTAATAAAGCGGATTAAGGTTCCTTTCTCCATCAAGTGATGGCGATGGTCACGGTCCCATCAAACTTTCAGAACTGACCTCGGCTCTTACTACTCTTGCGGCCTTCCTTGGGCAAAATCTGCTCTGAGAGAGGCTATGCCACTGATGGTGGAACAACAGTCTCTTGTGGGTACCCAAGCACTTCAATGCTTGCAGCTTTACTGGTTTGGTGTTGGAGACGCATATTCAGGAAACTTGTGTCTTAGTAAGATTTTTTCTTCCCATCTTCACCCCCATGTAGCAACATGAAAAGGGATGAAAATCCTTGTTGAGGTGAATTTACATTAACCCACTTCTAGCACTAGCCTATCGTTCCTGTAGCCTTCTTGGGTACAACAAAAAGGTTACCAGTGAAGGTGAAGAGCCCGATATATCACTTGAAGCCGAATTGAGGCGTCGCTGCTTTTGGGGATGTTGGCTGTCCACATGCATAGTTGCGGCACCCGAGCCGTACATCAAGTCAGCTTGGGAAGAGGCCGCCATGCTTCCACTTCCTGGTCACATAAATGACCCATCATTCGGATACGAGATAATTTTAAACGAGAGGATGGATAGCGATTGGTGTTCCCGCCGCATAAATCCCCAAGCGCCTGTGTCTTCGCTGGTTCCTGCAGCATTATATATCAAGATGATTGGTGTATGGTAAGCTATACCTGGTTGCCAGATTGCGTTTCATTATTGATGCTGAATTGCCTCCCTCCGATCTAGGACCAAGATTCAACTTTTGATCACTGAATCAAGTTCCTCCACCCCAGGTGAAAGCATTGACAGAATGGAGTCTCTCTCAGACTTAGCGACGTCGATCTTTGCTCAGGCAGAGTCTTGTCGTGGCAATATAAATACTCAGACTGATGTTCAATTTGAAGATGAGCAACTCATGTTCTCTTTCAAGGCTCTGTTCCACCAATGTCAGATAACCCTACACTTAATGATAGTCCCGGTATTTGCAGGAACATCCATCGGTGGAGCCATATCCCCTGAAACTGTTCGAAACAGTGCGGAAATGGTTATCAATCATGCCCATTCATTTAAGAGCCTATTAAGCCCTTACTTGTACGCAAAGGCCGATATCACACACGTACCACCCCTTGTGGCCTTTGGAGCCTTTATAACAGCTATGGTGCTTCTGACTACCGAGGTGTCCTGCCAGGCCAGATGCTCACAGACAGCCCCTCCCGGTAGACACAATGAGAGTGGGAGGTTGTCTGCCGTGGAAGCGATTCTGGGCTTACTAGATGCTCTTCGGAGGCATTGGAAAGCGTTACAACATCCTGTGAGTTGATTCCCTGTTAGTATCGCCCTTTGCTCTTCTGACTCTACCTGGTTATATACAGTATGAGAAGCTTTCTGCGGCTTTGAAAGTAACCCTTTCCGCCAACCAATCCCATGGAAAGTCAGGTACAATGGAACACGTCACCGATGCGAGAAATACTACTAGAGGGTTCAATCGTAGATCTTCCGCGCACGCTCACCCCCAACTTTCCGACCCAGGAGAAACTATTGGTATAGTTGGAAACTGGGTTGGTAGCGCACATGACAGTTCAATCGAATTAATACGTCCTTCGAACAACATAGCTGGTCATTTGGCGCACAGTCCGTACAGGGCAGGAATGTCGGAAGATGTACCAAGACCTGCAGCGGGAGACACTTCCATTGATATTGACAACGTCGACGATGAGTTTGCCGACAATCTATTCATGGCGCCATCGTCGGAATTGCATGATACTGGCTGGTACAGCTTGTCTTTTGCGGAAGCCGGGATTGAGCAATTTGCCGGATATGAACCATTGTCCCTCTTTCAGGGGGGATGGAGGGCTTTCAGTTAAATGAGCTGAATAGGAGGGGATTCACTTTTATCTTGTGATCTTTTATTCATATTCGGGTATTCGACAGGCCATTTTGTGTGAGTAATCCATCGGAGTCGGTGCATTCGGTGCATTCGGTGCATTCGGTGCATTCGGTCGGAGACTTCCTTAAATTAAACGTAAATATCCGTTGATGGTAACTTCAAAATTTCATATTCCAAACTCTACAATACAAGGGTCAAAATGGCCCACCAACATCCCGACATTCAAACCGTTGATCTGACGAAATTTTCCTATGCCGAAGAACAAAACGTATCCATCCCGTTGGGGAATGGCGGCATAATCCGGTGCAATCTGTACAAGCCCAAAACAGCTTCTTCAAAGAACAAATTCCCCGTTCTGATTACCTATGGCCCCTACGGAAAAGATGTTCCTTACGACCAGTGAGTGCTTCGTAACTGTCAGACGCACAATCCTTCTAAAACTAGAGAATCCCAGATTCAACCCCAAGAGTTTTGCCGAGGTTGATGCAGCCCATCAAACCGAGCATTCTGCGTGGGAGACACCCACCCCTCAATACTGGACCGACCATGGATACATTGTCTTGCGCGCCGACGAGATCGGCATCGGACAATCTCCCGGCCTGCTAAATGTCAAATCGGCCGCCTCAATCGATGCCTTCTGTGACGTGATTGAATGGGCGTCTGAGCAGCCGTGGTCCTCTGGGAAAGTCGGCCTGCTAGGTGTGAGCTATTACGCCGCGACACAGTGGCAAGTTGCGGCCCGACAGCCACGAGGCTTAGCCGCTATTGTCCCATGGGAAGGGTTTTCGGACCCGTACTCCGAGTCTCTGAGGCATGGGGGCATTCTATCGCATAAATTCTTCGCCGGGTGGTATGCTCGACAGGTTGCGCCGAATCAGTATGGGCTTCCTGGACGAGCGGCTCGCAATTGGGGCCCGGATACAATCGAGGGAGACCTCAGCGCGGAGGAACTGGAAGAAAACCGACACCAGGCGGCGGGGCATGAGCAGCGGTATCGGGACGATAGCGCGCTCGCGGATCTGAATTTCAACCTGGAGGATATCACGGTGCCTGTTTTGAGCGTTGCTAACCTAGGTGGGATTTGCTTGCACCTGAGAGGAAATGTGTTGGGCTATCTCTGGGCCGGGTCCGAATTCAAGTACCTCCGGTTTATCGTCGGGCGGCACGACTTGCCATTCTACTATCCCGAGGAGGTCGAAGTGCAGAGAAGCTTTCTGGACGCGTGGCTGAAGGGAGACGACCGAGAGGGATGGACGGAGAAGGGCGCTCTCCCGGCCGCGGACCTAGTTCTGCGGAAAGGGAAAGTCGAGCACAACAACCCAACAGCGGAGAAGAGCTTTCTCCGCCGCAAGGAAACCAAATGGCCGATAGCCAGGACACAATACACCCCATCTTCCTGACAGCTGACCAGGAGCTCCAGTTTCAGCGGCCTCATTGTGATTCGACGCGAAACTTGAGCTACAGAGCCCTCGGCCGGGGTGAATCGCCTGACATTATAACCTTCTGCTCCGCGCCGTTTGAAAATGAAACGGAGATTACAGGGCATATCGTCGTTCACCTCAACGTCTCAGTGAGCAGAGATCGATGGGGAAGCGCGCCGTCTGACCTGGACTTATTCCTCAGTCTCCGTCATATTTCGCCCTCAGGTGATGAGATCGTCTACACCGGCTCCACGGGAGAGGCAGTCCCAGTGACGAAAGGGTGGCTGCACGCCTCTCTCCGAAAGACAAACCCCCAGCATCCTCACCACCGGCCTTGGTTGCCGCATCGCGATTTCTACTCCACAGATGTGTTGCCCGTCATTCCAAATGAGATATACCCTGTCGATGTGGAGCTCTGGCCGACCAATGTCGTAGTCGAGGCGGGGGGGAAATTGATTCTGGAGGTCAGCTCCGGAGACACGGCTGGGGCTGGATTTTGGGGTCATGATGATCCTATTGATAGGTAAGTTCCCTGAGGTTTAAAACGTTTCTAAGGCTGTTTCTGACTATATACTCTTTAGGTCGGAGGCTGTCTTCCGGGGTGGGAACCATGTCCATTTGGGGCCGAATCATGTCAATTACATTACTCTTCCTATTATCCCTCCTAAATAATGCACGCGTTGTCGTCTTTTTGTTTTGAGTTATTATGGTTAGCTGTGTGGATAATCTCATTTCTCTGCTTTTGTACGTACTTCCAACATGCTGCGCTTTACAAGTGTTACCACACTCCCTTACCTTCTTCTGTCAAATTATCTACATGATTATACAATCTACGTGGCTACATACTTTGTTTGAGCCAGATGGTATTATGGTTGTGTGCTGAAGTCTACCTTATTATAGCACACTTCATATTTTGAAGCTCCGAAGTCTGACCCAATGCGACTCATATAGATATTCGAGATTGTTCCAAGTTCATATCTCCAGTTGGTAATAAAATATCATATCCCGACGATAGTCTACGAAGCAAACTTGCTATGTTTGCGAATTCTCGCACCATATCGATAGAATACGTACCTGTTGCAATACCAAAGTCACATTAGACAATCCTGCTCGAAAGACCATAAGAAAGGGGCATCTCACGGGAATGGCAGCATCGCTAATGTGAGACAGGCAAGGAGACACGACGCCCATTACGTGCCCAGTCGATTGTACACTGATGATAAAAATATTAGCTCAAACACAATATAATAGAATCATGAACTTGTCGCACTTTGTGTACCAAACAGTGGAAAGATACCAGCAAATGTGGATCTTGCAAAACTGTTTGCTGCCAAAGCACTAGCGGCATATAATGGATAAGCATCGACGAGAAAGGTAAAAATGCCGGAGTAAACAAGGACAGTCCTATCGCGATAGAAGAGCTAGTCAGGATATAAGATGCATACACCCTTCGAATCTACCTTCTGCGTCAGGATTATTACATACCCAGCTCCAAATAAAACACTTCCAATCATAGGAACAACCCAATGGATGTTAGGATATGCGGTCCACGCGAATATGAACAGCCCAGAGGTGACTAGAGGCGGTCCTGCGATAGCTGTGGTGCTGTCAGATCTGGCTATGCTAGCATATGTGACCAAAAAGTACACGATCCTCAGAGCCTACCTGGTGGAAGTCTCCATTCCGGTTCAAACCCGGATAATTCACCATGTGTGGCTTCATGGTTCTTTTCCAACCGACGGTAGTTCGACCGCCAGTAAGGGTCGGATAAAACAGCAAATATCATTCCGACAAGGAGGCTAAGGAATGTAAGTCCACACTGCCATAGCTCAAATCCGTACATCGTTCGAAAGACAATCGGGAATGCCCCGAAGAAAAGGTAAATAATACCCAGCAGAAGGGCAGAGTATATACAGAGGCTCAGACACATAGGCTCTAAGGCCAAGAGCATGAACGGCCTGTAGATAGAATGCAGGATCATCTGATACAGCGGGAGAGATATTTTCTCGGTTGGTCCAAGTGGCCAAGAATTACCCGATTGCTTTCGAGTTTCCTGAGCCTTGTGTGTGAGGATACTTCGTTATTTATATCTGTTAGGAGATGCTGATGCGGTAGGGGATGGGTCGACAAACACAGGATGATAGGTTTCAGGCACCAGACAATATATAGACACGAGGATTACAGCAGCCCATATGACTAACGTGTAAAATGTCCACCGCCTGATCACCAAGTCCAGGATGTAAGCTCCTTTCCTGCCTCAAATCGTACCACAGAGTGTCGTTGAGTAAACTCATCAGGTCGTGTTTTGATTTATAAACCCACCTAATCTTCACGTACAGAGTAAGTATATAGCTCATGAAAGGATGGTATGTGCCAATGGGTCACACTAACAAAGGTCCCAGCTCCGGTCCAACAAATGGACTCGCCGTGTAAATCATCATAGCTGCAGCCAGTGGCAACTGCGCATGGAACGAGAAAAATAATGAAGCATGTAAATGAGCTCAAATAAACAGGTCTTCGCCCATAGAGCTATCTGGTACATTGGCATGGGCCGAGTCTGTGTATTTTCTTCTAACCGCACCTCTGATAAGGGACCTAATATAAGAGGTCCAATCCCTAAGCAGAAGAAGTGATATGGAGTTACGATGCATCCTGATAACGATGGGAACAGGGTGCTTCACATACCCATGCCCCAGACAAAAAGTGACAGGCCTAGTGTTGCTACTTCTTGAGAACAGTGAAACTCATTCAAAATCTGATCATAAGTTGTTGTGTAGATAGACGACGTACAAGCCCTACAACAGAAAACTTCAAGATTAGCCAGAAGCTAGGCGTGGGCTATGGATACTTACACGCAAAGTGATCCTGTTGACACAACAATAACGGTGATCCACTTTCTCACTAGGCTCATGTTGTAGGGATGCATTGGGTCGTTTTCATCCCATTGTACGGCGGCCGAGGAAGAAGTCTGGTTCACATGGTTATAACTTTCTGGTTCTGCCTTGACAGGTGGTCCGCTGCTCGTGTTGTCTTGACTTCTCATATTGGCACTTGGTTTAAATGCTGCGTTGGCCGTCACAGGTATACTGCAAGATGAAGTGAGAAGATGCGAAATTTATTCACAATGGAAGCGATGATCTCGCCAATAATTGCTTATAAATTCACATAGCTGTATTTTACGCCCCACAGAAGCATTGGCCTATTTACCCTATCTGATTTTTTTTGACTTCAAGGTGGATGTTTATTGATGAGAGTTGGTACAAGTCGGCCCGAATTCGGGTACGAGTCCAACTCGGGCCGAATTGGACAAAAGATGCAATGGGATGTAGGATGAAAATACGTTCACTGAGATGGTATCATTCATGTTTCGTTCTTGATTCTCGCAGAAAATCTATCCACAATGCTAATCAATTATTTCATCAATTCGAATGAATGCTTCAGTTACGAAGTCCTCCGAGCTGCCGGCTATGCCAACTACGGTGGCGCCGATCTCGGTGAAGTAATTGCCATCACATCCAAGATCCGAGCGGGCAATGAGGATGACTGGCTACGACTATGGAAAAGCGCAGCAGACCGAGCATTTACGAATGCCAAGAATTCAGCAATGGTGGGCAACAGAATTAGCACCTACTAGGGGTATCTCCGGGCCTCCAATTACTAAAGTACACCCGAGTTCTTTCGCCGAGACGAGCCTGAAAATGATAAGACTGCGCATATCATATATGAGAGATCCGAGATCACATTTGTGCGGGCTATGAAGCTTTCAACGTTCCAATATCAATCGATCAACATCCCTTACGAGGACACCACCCTCCCGGGGTATTTTGTCAGTCCCGATGATACAGGAAAGCCCTGACGAACCATCATATTTAATGGCAGATATGACTCCACCATGAGTGAAGGGTGGTTTGCGATTGGCGCCGCAGCCCTATCTAGAGGCTATGGCTTTTTGGTATTTGATGGCCCAGGACAGGGCGCCACGATTAGGTCGCACCAGCTGTGCTTCCGTCCTGATTGGGAGAAGGTGCTAACACCGGTCATTGACTATACATTGACTCGGAAAGAGGTTGACCCCAACGCCATCGCCGTCTTCGGGTGAAGTATGGGTGGCTACCTCGTGGCTTGAGCGGCCACGGAGGAGCATCGTGTACAGGCCCTTATCCTAGATGATGGGGTGTACGACTTCGGAGCCGCATTTTGAGACAACCAACCGTGGTTCGTGCAACGGCTTGTCGAGCTCAAGTATGAGTCGGTCTGCGATTTTATCTTTGGTTGCGCAGAGTCCATGTCGACGGGTATTCGGTGGGGTTACGAAATGGGAAATCGACTTTTGACGTGGCATCTGAAGCTGAGATGATACGCGCACCCAGGGGGTATACTTTGGAGGGAATCAGTCAGAAGATTACGACCCCGTGTCTGATACTCGATGCAGAAAACTATCACTTCCTAAAAGGTCAGGCGGACCTGTTGTGCAAACATCTATCTTGTGAGCATGAATTTGTGAGTCTGCGATAGGCTGAGGGTGGTGATACACATTGTCATCAAGGAAGCTTCTTCAAGGTACATCAGGTTATTTTCTATTTCTTGGAAAGGCGCCTCGGGTCTTGGCGTGTCTCCAACTACGTTGATAATGCCACGAGGGATTCATTAATTGACGTGATTTTGTTTTACCGGCTAATAGTAGTAGGCCTCTAATGTTTAATTCCTAGGCACCTCAAGTATAGCCGGCGTAACCTACAATGCACCCATCGCCTCAGTCGGCATGGAAGGGCTTGAGGAGGAGCTAAATGTGCAATAAATAGTAACTGTATACGTATTGATAGAAGTAAGGGGGGATATGCAAGACAATCAGGGCAGAGTACATGATCAGCGGAGCGGTTGTGCAAGACACTTTTGCATTGTTTTCATCCAGGTAATTTACCTGCGGTCATCTACTGGTGCTATACTCAAAACTAAAAACAATTGGCTCAACTTCTTAACTCCCTAGCTATGAGGTAATAACCCATTTCATTGCCCGCCTAGGAGAGCCTTCAACACATCAGCAGGTGTGCGCTTTGGCGCAGCGAGCTCCAAAACCTCTCGGCTGGTAGTAGAAGTTGAGCATTTGCCTTCCCATGCTGTTTCTGGTGCATGTTTGATGGACAAGATAACGTTCTTTGACTGATGGGTTGGCTCGTACTTGAGCTTCCAAAGCATGTCGATCATTGACACGTCCTTATACTTAACCTCCTTGACCCGTGTACCAATATGCTGTTCAACCATGTCCACAATCTGCTTCCCGTTGATATCCTCGGGTCCGTTCATGACGTATTTGGCGTGGTTGTGCATGCTAGGGTCGTCTTTGGACAGGATATGAGCAGCGAAATCTCCAACGTCAGAGGGGTCGATAATGCCGACGGGAGCATCATCCGACGCCATCAGACGGAGAGTATCCTGTTTTCCTGATTCACGGTATTGTTTGATGAATTCCGCAGCGGACGAAAGATAGAGGGGTGTAAAGACGTTAGGCTGCAGGGAAGTCCACTGCAAGGCAGTAAATTCCGGGGAACTCAAGAGAGCCTCAATTGCCCAGTGCGTGCGTGGGTAGTAGGCTTTACAATCGGGGCCAACGTTTGCTGCAGTAGTCGAGATTCGCACGACATATTTCACCCCCGCGTTGAGGGCAGCAACGTGGAATGTGGATTCCTCGGCGAATTGATTTGGTTCGTTGTGGGATGCAATATATGCTCTGGCTACTTGATGCTCACGAAGCCAGTCGGAGGTGATTTCGACCCAATTCTTCTCTATCATTTCAACTCCAGGCACCTTGGCAAGTCGTTGTGCCACAGGACTCTCCAAGGAACGAGTAAGAGCAATGACGCGGTGGTCAGATAGGGTGTTGCTTGATTTTAACAATTTTGGGAGGGTTTCAGTGACACTCTGGCCAGTGTTGCCGGTGGCACCGATAATGAGGATGGACGGAGCCATAATGATGAAATATCCTGAGTAGGTAGGTAAGGTCAGGTGTACTTGATGTTGATTATGAGGGCACCTCTCGTTTGATTTATATGCATACCATGATTAGTAATTTTTGGAATGGACAGGAGTATTTGGACTGTGTCTGGTGAGCAACGAGTGGGAGGCCGACGGGATGCCGATGGGATGGCGGTGGGATGGCGGTGGGATGGCGGTGGGATACCAAACGAACAAGCCAATAGTGGGAAGCTCGGTAAGCTTTTGGCCCCACCCCGACAATCACATCGTCATCAATCAATCTCCTTTCTTTCTTTCCGGAGCTGAGACACAACTAGACACCTCCCTAGGTAGTGGCCAGCACAGTCAACCCTTTAAGGCCTTATGGCAAGCGGAGGCAATGAATTCCAAATCTCAGAGACCCCACCAGCCACACTCAGAGGCCACACATTCAGTTGCCACTTTCCAGGTTGCAATGCCAGCTACCAGCGTAAGGAGCATTTAAATCGCCATAAAGCAAAACATTCCCAGCAGCCGGTGTTCTTATGCTCCGATTGCGGTTGCGTATTTGGAAGAAAGTATGTGCGTCGTGGCACCCATTCTCGTATTACACACACTTTAACTCAAGATATTTGAACTCAGTGACACGCTTCGAAGACATGTTAAACAGCGGCACAAATTAATTCAGCCTTCAAATCGTGCACCACGAGCCTGTGACGGATGCCATTCGAGGAAAACTCGGTGCGAAGGAGGCATCCCATGTGACGAGTGTTTACGTCGCAAGATCAAATGCTCCGTCAACGACCATGCTAGGAAGGCAGAACAAGGGCGCCGTGGATGCTCACCTCCTTGTACCTCAACGCCGAGGCATATCCAGCCGCATCTAACCCATTCGGATAAGACGAAACAGTACATCGATCATTATTTTCAGTCGTTCCACCCCTACTGGTGCTTTATCCACAAGGGCTCATTTGATATGGAGAATGAAACGCCCTTACTTGTGCAGTCAATGACAGTCATAGGCCTGTGGGCGAGTGGAGAACATTCTGCGCAGACATCGGCAGTGGAGCTCCATCATAGGCTTGGCTTGGCCATCCAAGATCAAAAGGTTCGCTGTACCTAATGACTGCATAGTATCCCCGTCTTACTCACTCCAGTCGATAGGAGAAATGGGATGCTTCTGAAGTCGATGGGGTTTGCAGTGCCTGCCACTGGCCAATAGCAACGTACCAGGCTATTTTATTGCATATCATCTTCTCCTCGCTCCTCAAAGGCCGGGATGGCGTCGATTTCAGATTAAAACCTTCCCTCGACGCTGCTGACTCCGGATTACTCAAAGCGCTCGTCCAAAGCTGTCGAAGGCTGGGCTTGTTCTATTATCCCAATATGCTCGCCAGATATACAGAAGCTGACCTCGATTCGTTTGCTTGGGCAAGTATTGAAGAAGTCAAGCGATTCAATTTAGCCTTGTACAAAGTTTGTGGTAAAGTCACCATTGCGGGTGAAGGAGACAGAAGCAAGGTTGATGATGATGCTCTGTCTCTGCTAAGCACAAGTGAACTTCAATTTCCCCTGCCAGACAATCTCCCGCTGTGGAACGCTGTTGGCAAAAGTGAGTGGGCGGCCAATACCAAAGACGAAAGACTGGTTTTCTTGAATGATAATTGCGAGGCAAAATGGATCTCAAACTTCGCAGCGATATTAGATTTTCTGGATCTATAAATTTTATTGGAAATGGACTTTTTAAGGAAAAAAGTGTAACCGCAACTCCAAATAACACACAGTATAGACACTTTACTAAGCTAGGCTGACAAGCAGTGTGAAAATGTCGATTTCTGCTCAACTTGCATCACCAGTTTTGTCAATAACCATGACGTATTCCACCCATTTATATACTGCTTGCTACCAACACAGTTCCACATTATCAACGAGATTGACGAACAGCTGAAGAGATCATACCTGGACGAATGGGGGGAATGATCAGCGACACCGGAGGATGTCAGTCATATTCTATATGCACTCCCGGATGAACCGCTTCTCCACTCGCAGGTTGACATATTGAACCTGAACCCTGCAGAGGTGGAACAAATCCTACAGGATGTGCGTACCATTTGTTGTACGGAAGCCGGGGAGCGATGAGCAGCGAGGGATACATCGTAGTAGTGACGAGAAATAGCTAGATGCACTGCGAATTACCGCAGAAGAGGATCTAGGGTTGTACAGCATGGTGGGAGAGACTTATATTCATGGTTACATGCAGGGTCAGGTGTCAATGAGGAAAGGTGTAGAGTGGGAGGGTATATGTGTCTGCTGAGGGCTGTAGTATGCATATCATTGCTGTCAAGAAGACAAGGACTATGGGTGACCATGCAGTAGTGTTTCTCAGGAAACCAGTGGAATCGCCCCCGTGGGCCGTGGCATGCCTCTCATCGTGGTCAATACTTATACATTCATGGCCTCGTCCATTTTCCAAAACGACGATGCAATATCTGCATCGAAATCATGAAACCAAACCCATTCGAACCACCCTTTTTGCAGCTTAGATACAACCTTGGTCATGTCCTTGCCTGTTTCCGGATGCTGGAAGTACAGCATCTGGCTCATTTCATAAGCCCGCTCAAGCTGCCTCTGAGCCCTCGGGCGCCGAATCGAATCATACGCAGAAAATGTAGCACGAATATAAGGTCCAAGTGCCGCACCTTGGTCAGGAGTTTTATAGATCTTGGCCAGAAGATTCGAGAGGATCAAAGAATCTTCCAAGCCCTGACCGGCGCCAGCGGCCTGGAACGGCAGAGAGGCATGGGCGCTGTCCCCCAGAAGGACAACCCGATCATGATAATACGTCGACGTATCCTGGTGATGGAAAAATCCCCACTTGACCGGCATGGCTTTACTTAGAAGACGGCGAAACCGTTCATCCACGCCAGGGCCTTCAAAGTCAGCCATCATAGCCTCATGGGTGATTTTCTCCGATACAACATCACCGGATTCCCAGGGCTTCTCGTCCATCACGCAAAGGAGGAAATTGAATTCCTTGAAATGATATGCCGTTAGCTTAATACGCGCTCATCCGGCGGCCAGAAAGATATATCAACTTACATCGCCCTTCGAAATCAGATAAGTGACGCAACAGCGTTTATCTCCAAGGTACATGGTCGCCATGTCCGTGAGATCCCCAAAGATCTCTTTGGCTTCGGAGGTCGGTATCACACCCCGGTAGCAATAGGAGTCTGCATAAACAGGCTCGACCTGGCTAGGATATGATGGTTTCAAAACATGCGCCCTGACCGTACTCTTGATTCCATCCGCACCAACGAGCATACTAGCCGCAGCAACATCACTGTCTGCGAAATTCAAAACAACCTTATCCAGATGTTGTTCAATACTCGTCAGGCATTTGCCGAAACGCACCTTCTCGATTGGTATGAAACTAGTCATGATTTGAAGGACAGCGTTACGGTGTGCCTAATCAAAGTTAGTACCAACATGGCAGACACAGGCGCCGAGGAATAAGAGCCACGCACACCTCTCCGAACATAGTCTGGGTGACCCCATGCCGAATTCCCACACCATGGCTCGTTGAGACCTGTTGCAGACAGTAAATACAAGTGTTTCCCTCCGTGTTGGTAGGGAAAAGAAACGAGCTATGGAATACCAAGGCCTTCCTCAAGGAGCATTCCCTGATAGTAGATATCTTGCGGCTTCCCGGGCATATGTCCCACGCAGACCTTCTCGTATTCAGCACGGAAGCCCTCCTGGAGCATGTCTAACGCCAGATCGCCGTTAGGCCCAAATCCTATGCCGGCGCTTTGCCTGCAGTCAGAGAACATCCCATTTTTCGGCAATAGTGAAATGAAACTCACCCCACGGTAGAGTATTCCGGGGCTGCTTCATATATCGTGTAAGGCACGCCATTATTTTGCAGACCCATGGCCAGGGCAAGTCCCCCAATCCCGGCGCCTAGAGTTCGGTCCGAATGAGTATGACGACGAGACTACTACATATTTCGGGCGAAACCTTACCAACAATGGCAACGTGCAAGTCTCTAATAGTATCTCCAGTCATGGTGAAAATCTACGAACGGTGTTTGTTGATGTCATTCATTCAGCCTCGGGGGATGTTCAACATTATCGGTCATTCCATATAAGCAGGATTTCCCCACAGCCACTGGGCGGATAAGCACAAAGGCCGCGTGAGATGAACACCAAGCGGGGTCGACACCGAAGATGGCCCGATTAACCCTGCAAGTGATCCACTAGATGACGTATGCTAGTTTCAATCTCATCTTGTATGGTCAAAATTATCAAAATTATCAACCAAGGCTCGTTTTACCATAAAAAGACACTTATTTAGGGGATATAGAATGTCCATTATCGAAAGGCGTTTCATCAAAGATGATATCTATGTGCGACAGAACCATGGTACGGCCTCACCAAGAACGAATGCTTTCTACAATTTATGGGGGGTATCGGCCAATGTTAGTTAAGTCTTCAGGCCAGATGCCTTGTCGTGCTCAATTGGAAGATGTGGGACAACATCATTACCTAGGTACTTAGTGTGTACAGAGCATGTAAGCCAATCCCCCCCCCTGCTTGAAGTACTAAGCTTTGATACAACCAGGTGCTTATGTTTCTGCTAAATCTTCCAACCCGAGGTGGTAGCCGCCTAACCCCGCCGGCCCCTTCAACATAATATAAAAAGCCGTAACCCTCGATTTTTGTAGGCTACCAATCGCATTTCCCCCCCTAACATCCGCCATGCCTGCAGCAAAGGTACTCGCCAGCCCTCCAACTCTCAGCCCCGATCAATTAGAACTGTACCTCCATCGTATTCAATATGGAGAACACGCCACTCCAATGGGTAACGGTCACCCGCGTTTACAGCAACTCCAAAAGTCTGTGGAACAGGACCCCCTTGCAGCTCTGACAGAAGTGCAACGGCGGCATGTGGGGTCCATTCCCTGGGGGAATACGGCTCTACATTACTCTAACCACCATTCCATCTCCATTCATCCTGCCTGTGTTTTCGAGAAATTGGTCGTCCGTCGCCTGGATGGCTACTGCATGGAGAATACTAATCTCCTCTACCTGGTCCTATGCTCCCTGGGATACCAGTCCTATCCAACCGGAGGCCGAGTAAGTCGTGCAATCGTCACAGGAGGCCCAACCGATGAAGGTTATATATCTCTGTAAGTATTGGTATAAGATTCTATACCCTGAAAACTACAGCTTTCTGACACCACATAGGAGTCACATGATTCTTATCGTTACTATAGCCGGTCAAAAGTATATGGTAGGCCTCCCGTCGTCACCATGCTCAAGCCTGATAAAGATATCCTGATCAATTGAAATGTTATAGGCCGATGTTGGTTTTGGCCTCAACACTCCTACCAGTCCTTTACTACTGCAAGAGGGTGCCACCGCAACATTAATTGCGCCCAGCGAAATGTCCTTAATCAAGGCACCTCTTCCTGAATTTACGGATCAAACGCAAAAGGTCTGGGTCTATCAGGCCAGGAATGACCCTCAGAGCCCTTGGCGTCCCCAATACTCGTTCTCCGATGTTGAGTTTCTCTTCGAGGACTTCATCATGATGAACTTTTTCACCAGCCAGAGTCGGTCGATTTTATTTACCCAAAAGCTGGCATGTACACGTGTAATCCTGGACGACCAATGCCTTGAGTCTATTGGAATCTACATTCTAGCTGGGAGAGAAGTCAAGAGGATACTACACGGGAAGACTGAGACCATAGAAGCACTGAGTACGGAAGAGGATAGAGTCAACGCATTGGTCAAGTACTTCGGCTTGCGTTTTCGTGAACATGAGCTTGAGGGAATTCAGGGGCTAGCATCCCAGATCAAGTCCCGGTAGTTTCGTGGAGTTGGAATGTTGCCCCGTTACTTCTGCAGAGCTGGAGTACTCAAGATATATATCTCTACTGATGGAAGGTTGTTCTCTTCCGGAATAAGCCCCTAGATACTGATACCATGAGTGCAGAGGGGGAAACAATAGGAGACACCATGTTAATTGTTACAAAAGTCCGATAATATAGGCAATGAATAGTAGTACAGGAGAGATTCAATTCGGAACTTGGTGTTTCTAAACGTATGTTGTGGCTTATTACTACCGATTCAATTTATGGAAGGTGCATCGCTACCCATCAAAGCAAATTACAAAGGAGCAAATCAAGATTCCGCTTCTGATTCGGTCTGTTATTAACCCGTGAGCCTCCCATGTCTTTCTCGTAGACCCTATCCCTGGTCGAGGCTGATAGAGATTTTGTTAGACGTCTCTTTTCTTCCAAGCTCTCACAGACTCTACTCACATTCTTGCGGATACCAAACTCCTGGGTGGGTATCTTGGTATCTTCACCATAGATCTCTTTTTGTATTGATAGCAGCAGCGTCTTGAGCCCT
Source organism: Aspergillus nanangensis (assembly GCA_015844325.1). Lineage (NCBI taxonomy): Eukaryota > Fungi > Ascomycota > Eurotiomycetes > Eurotiales > Aspergillaceae > Aspergillus > Aspergillus nanangensis. Next base: position 63,286 of record VCAU01000041.1, on the reverse strand, counting down.
TCGTATACCACCGCAACAAGTTATCTCCCGATTTCCAGCGCCACGAAAAACCAGTCTGTCATTGATAGGAATTGGGGTTCCTTTTTTACGTCAGACTTCGCTCACTTCCCATTACACTCGAATTGACCGACGCCGCCCCTTGCAAGAAGCGGCATTGGTTCCGATCTGACCTCACTCTATTATCGTAGAAAATCGTTGATATCGAGTTATCCAGTATGCGATCCGAAGGGTACTGTATATGTAGTGCATGAGACGAGTATCCAGCCGTAGACAGGCGTTCGAATATAGATATTCCCCACATTCTAACTATATCACTCTAGTGTGAACATTGGTGGTGACAGCTGCTTGTAGTCTCTAACCATGACAGCTCGCTTAATTGACTGGAGAGTGCGAGGAAAATCTCTGGATCTCGAAAGAAACTCGACGGGCCGAAAGTAATCGCATCTGGTAATTTCTTGACATCCATGAACCCAAATCATATTATACTGTTCATCATGTTACCGCTTAAAAAGATTACGATCCAGAATATTTCTAGAGTCCTCGACCTCCCTTGTCAACCTCCAAAGGTAGGATACAAAGGTAGGATAAGATCTCACCGGGCCAAGAGGAGGAAAAATCGTCTCATTGATTCTATCTTGACCTGACTTGACGGGACTAACTAGGAGAAAGGAAGAAAACATGAGAAAAGCGAGCCTTTATAGGTCCTCGGTGGCAAGATCCGGGGGCCTAACATCCGATCAGTGAATTCTCCTCCAGGGAAGAAGATATCCCAGGTTTCACCAAAAAGGCCACTGTGAATGCAATCCTTTTCATCGTTAACAGTTTGGGTAATGTCGAATGGTTGTCCAATTAGCGCCTTAGTAGGCATAGCACCCTATCTGCCGTATATATCTAGTCATCTAATTATGTCTTTCTCTCTTCAAGGAATCAATTCAATCATCATCTTCATCTCCTCAAGAGGTAATATTGTTGGGCCACAACTGTACTTGAGATGGCAATCCTATCTACACGCTAAGAGCTGTAGTGAATTCAAATCAGTATATTCATACTAACGCACTATTTAAAGATTTGAATTTATTGAACAGTGGCGGGGTTTTGCAGTGGCATTGTTATTCTTACTTGCTTGGTGTGATCATCGGACCGATACAGCTTCTGGGCAGGAGAGACCGGAGATTGCTACCAACAAAATGGATAGAGAAAACCTACAGGATGAGGTAGAACCAAGAATGAGGTCGGCCAGGCCAGTACAGCATGAATAGTTAGTATATTGATCTACCAATCTAGAATATGTAGATTTCTACTTCTAGTATCTTATCGCGCGCTGCCGGGCTTTAGAGAGGAATGCCGCAAGAATACGAATTTAGCGACGCCTATATCATCAGCAATAGTCTAGTAATTACCGGGAAGAGTGAGTAGTGTATCGAAACCTATCTTTTCCGTAGATACGGCTAACAATATCTCAATAGGGCAGTGGCTTGCTGCAGCAATGCTGTCACGGCCCTGAACAGCCTACGTGGCCCCCGTGTATAATAGAGATAAAGTGTAATAAATGGAACATTGGAATAATTTTATATACATATTACTTCTACGAGGGCACTGGCATTCAGTTGGTGAGCGGAATATATTGTCAAGGCAACAGGAATGGTATACAGTCCTGTGTTTATATCTAAATTAAAAACGTGTTCCACGTACTAAGAAGGTGCGCACCTACACCCTTGGAAAAAAGATGACATACTTTGAAGTCTTTCCAGATAATAATAAGAAGGATAATAACAAAGCATGAGAGAGAACCAAAAAGAAATAAAAATACATGCAACAGGGGGAATTTGCTGGTGGTAACCCGCCCAAGTACTACGGGATTATTATTATACTATAAAATTAAATCATCCTAATAGACACGTCTCTATTTATCACCGCAAAAAGCATACTGCAATGCGACCGGCGAATTATCCAATATATTAAGATGCTTATGAATAAGATTGTTCGTGGGCGATTTTTTAGCTGGTACATATATAAAACTATAGTTCAATCTCAAGTAGATTACTAGATATATAAGATTAAGTTTTTTTTTATTTTATTTTTTTTAAAAATATGTTATTAGTCCTTTTATTTATTCGACTAAAACAGAAAAATAGGTTCTAGCAAGTATATCGCTAGCTAGAATGGGTTAATTATCTCTCTAGTTACTGGCTATTCTTAGCTGCGGTCATCCACGTTTCCAAGCCAGACCCACAACTTTCATGTATTTACTGGCATCTCGAACAGGGGACGGCGCGCCAGATACAATCAACATTTTAAACACCCCTACGCCCCTACGCCTCTACACTCTGTGTTGGCGACAATTTCCATTGGTTTGCCACTCCACGTGGTAATCACCCCCAATGGACCAATTGTTGGCCTGTTCGAGGAGGAAACAACCCCCTGGATTGACACCTGGAGTGGATCGGTGTTGAAATATCCAGTAAGGGCTAGATACATTCCTAGTACAAGGGCCAAACCAGCGTAAGAAATGGGGAAAATTCCCAAGATATCCCTAGTTTCGTAGAATTCATGGATTGCCCAATTTAAGTCATTCCTCCTGCATAACAGGCGAAGCTTTCTCCCCCTCCTAATTAAATTGGATGATCCACCCAAGGCGATCCCAGGCTTGAACTAACTGCGTTTGCTGAGCCGGAAAAACACTCTCCACCTGGTCTCACATGACACCGTTCGACGGTCAACAATCTCAAGTCGACTACAAACACCGTAGATAATGCTCTCCCATTCCTCCATAAGTATCCAGCGAGCGCCAAAATAGCTCAAAAGCTGGGTGTTCATGAAATTTCCCGCCACAGAAAGCTACCCGTCGGAATCTGGATCCAGGGCATCGTCAATCAGAAGGACTGACTTGTTTGGTGTCATAAATCAATCTCCCTCCCAATTATCCCCGCGCTCTCCTGCCCGTCAGCGTGGCCCATGACATCTCCGCCCTATTCTTCCAAGGCCTCCCGCGATTATTTCTGCCCCATGTTTGACCCACCCTCTAGTTTCTCCGTCTACCGAAACAGACTCGACCAATTTCACTGTGTTGATCAAATCGGCAGGGAAATTGACTAAGCGATCACAAAGTAAAACTCTGTGATCTGGAAAGGCTTGATTCTATTCTGATTTGGCCGCTAATCTGACCTCTATTTAAATCATTTAGTGAAGCCCCTTATTCTCGCCTAAATCGTCGCTTTCTTGATCAAACTTCTGAATTTGCGCAGTCGCCGACCTCGGGATCAAGCAAACAATTGCAGTTTCTTTGTCTGCTGCAGCCACATACATTCTCGTCACATTTATTGATTGCTTCTGGCCCGAAAGCGCCATGGTGGCGGACACCGAAAGCGCCAAGGCGGCTGACCCACTGCTAGTCGACATCCTCTATCAGTCCACCCTAGCATAATGTCACATCAACGGCTTCGCGATGTACCGAGCTCATCCACCGTTGATTGTTCCATGACTGACCGTGATAGCCGGCGAATATACTAACATCCGCTCAACCAATGCCATCCACTGTCTCCGGTAAAACATCGGGCCAGCCAAGCGTGGTTCCACGACTAGAGAGATCAGAGACAGGTTGCCAAAACGGCTCTGGACGCATCAATAATCACGCCTTAAAATTACTACAGGATGAGCTAAGGCACAGACAAATCGCTTCAGAAGCTTTCCCACCACTGCTTTCTCAGGCACAAATCCGAGCTTCAATATCTAGATGTTAGGAACATATAAAAGCCGCTTCTAAGACTGTCATTTATTCGGCCTGTGGAAGATTTATCCCTGTTTCAGAAATTATAAAAGTTAACGATGATAACCCTATACTTCAACCGCTACATGGCTACTTTGGCTATTGCGCGAAAATGCAGACGATTAGAACCTATATTTACCATATCTCAAATCCCTTTCTCGAAATACGCTTCCTAGATTTTCGGCCTTGAATCGTGTTAATATGACTCTGTATCAGAATTATCCGTCGATACTTAAAAATCTCACCCCCGTTGAGCAGTGTCTTATTGCCAAATATCACCCCATTGGAATTATTATAAAATTACGATCTAGAGGCCACACCTCCCTACTCAACTATCACGCTTTGCGCGGCCACTTTATTATTATCCCACAAAACCCCGAGCCACTGCTTAAAATCCTCCCAAGCCCAGTATTAGCGTTGCACGATGTAATCAGAGTATTTTAATTAGGCAGAAAGCTAGCGTCATACACTGACCTATCCCCGTTCTTAGTTGTACGAAAATATAGGGTTCTTACGGCCCTTCCATACTTAATCCAACACAATCGAATTTACCAAGATCTAGCCATCAGTTATCCAATACTTGACACATCGGCTGACGAATTCATTCCACCTGAACTGCAGGAAAATATTAAATGGTAGGTTTGCAATCTTCCTTAATTTAAGGTTTTGCAGGGGCCAAGGAAAAAGCATATTTGCAGATTCTACAGCGCGTCAGATTGCTCAGAGATAGAGAGATGACGTAAAGTATGATAGTCAGTTGTACATAGGAGGCCAGGTAGATGAGTGGGAGATAGTGCGTCCATACGTGTCAACCACACCGCTCTATTGAAAGTTATACTTCTGCGTTACCTGGCGTTAGGTTCACAATGCCATATCCGACCATATGATCAAATCCCGGTGTGAATGCAAGCCAAGAGCCAATAGCCACGCAATGATGCATTATCCAATCATAATGAAAATCTGCTGGCTGTACGTAAGTGATTACTTGTCGACGCACATAGCTATTCACTTACTACATATAGGATAGATAGTCGGTAGCATTAGGCACAGAAACCCGAGACAAACGACATTAAAATTTTCTGGAAGAGTAGCTCGCTCTAGATTCAGACCTCTTTATATTTTTAAAAATGTACCCGCCTGTGTTTCTGCTGGTGCTTTCCATGCTTATTATCCTCTCGGGGATATTCTATGCCATCTCATTACCGAAGGGATTTCCTTGCAATATCCCCGTCATCCCTTTCTGGAGACACACACTGGACGTTGCCAAGGGCATGTCGCGAGCAGACCTCTATAATACTCGTATCCGTGAGCCCATAGAGAAGCATGGTGCCGTAGCTCGATGGCACGAAGGACGTTGGACTATTTTGGTCACCAAGCCGGAGTTTCTCGTCCAAATTTTCAAGGAAAGCCGAGGACCTTTAACTAGACAAGGATTTTATCATCGAGTACCGGGTGGGTATACAGCCCAATTCTTTGGGGAAAACATCATCGATTCGGACGGGGACCTTCACAATGTCTTTGTCAAGTTGCTGAGGCCTGGGATTCTTCGCCCCGTCAACATTACACGCATGCGTGAGATGTCACAGCTTCTGGTGCAGAAGCTATTACGGGATCAACAGGCTGTCTTTGCCTCAGGGATTGGTTGTCATATAGGAAGCCAGGTTTGGCATTGGGCTGTTGATGTATTCGGAGAGTTCTTCCTGGACACGCAAATGGACGACCTAGACTATTCCCAGACAGCCGTCCAAAAGATCCTTGGCGCTCGGAACCAATCATTCATAGGGCGATTCAGGGATCACTTCCCAGTGATTGAGCAACTGCCCTACACTTTTGATATCTCCAAAAGAACGCGCGCACGGCTCAACAAGCTCGAAGACACAATCGTGGGCCATGCAGAGCGTCGCCTGCAGAAGGGACCTCCATTACCAGGCGACGAGAATAAATTAATTTTCCTCCTAAACCGGGCGCGCAAAAGCGGCCTCATCTCTGATTTTCACTACCGTTCTAATCTCAATCAACTGTTTGTGGCAGGACATGAGAACGTCGAGACAACCCTTGTGGCCGCCATGCTAGAACTCGCCACCCGTCCAGATTTACAGGATCGGCTATTTGTTGAGGTCTCTGAGAATCTTCCCATTGACTATGTCCCAGACGACCTAGACAAGCTTCCACTTCTTAGTGCTGTCATTTACGAAACACTCCGCTTATACCCGCCATTGGGAACACTCACCAATCGCCGAACCACTGAGCCCTTTTCGCTCGGCCCCGATATCTTGATTCCTCCCGGCACATTCATGGGATGGCATGCCTATGGTGTCCATACTGACCCACAGCTCTGGGGGGCAAATGCCAGGGAGTTTGACCCTGATCGATGGGGCACAGACTCTAGGGCAGTTCACTCGATGTTTCGGAGTCAGCAGGTAACAGGAAGATATATCCCTTTCTCCCTGCACTCCCGACGATGCCTTGGAGTTACATTTGCTCTTACCCAACTCCGAGTTGTACTATGCGAGCTGGTTCGTCGTTTGGAGTGGGAGCTGTCCCCTGACCATGTTTTCGCCTTTAGTAAGGTAAGTACTTTTTTCAGCAGGCTAGATATAAGATTTACTCTACCCTTAAGAATATTAAAGGCTAATTCGAACCTAGGGGGTGTTAGTCGCTCCTGATGACTGTGCCTTGATTATACAAGAGAGACGAGACTTAAGAAAGATGAATGTGGATTGTATCCACAGCCGTGTTTGGGTAAATAGTTTAAACATCATCCCACCACAGTCGGGACTTTGACAAGGATCCAATAGCAATTTATATTGTCATATCCGAGATAAAATATATTTTTGTCTTTAAATCTCCGGATATTGACTAATTTTTATACATACATGATCTCTCAGATAGTACTGGATGTTCGGGATATGTTCCTTGGCTTTACATAGCATAGTTTTCATCTAATTAATAATATTAAAGGCTGCGAGATGCTCATCTCATTCTAAGTCTTATATTAGTAAACCTATCAACATGTCCATAAATCCTGAAGAATAGTATCTATCCATCTAAGAGTGCGGAGCTGCAAAATCTTAAGAATTATTCTATTGCGGTTTATTCGGTGACCTTCTTACTAGACGGCTAGAGAGTTATATATAGCTTATCTGATTGTACTATTAAGCTCTGGAATACCCAGATCGGTGCGGTGCTGCAAGTTCTAAAGAGCTATTCTAATCTATGTCTATGAGTTGTCTCCACGCTAAGTAGCTAAAGAATCATGTCTAGCTCTTCAGATTACATTATTAAACTCTGGGATGCCCAGATCTGCTCGAAGCTGCAAACCCTAAAGGGCTATTCTAACCCGGTTTAGTCTATAATATCAGATAATATCTATATAGAGCACAACAAAGTCTTTCAGATATTATTTAGGAATTTCTGGATATATTAGAGAGGTAAAAGTGTAATACGGCTTCCTCCTAAATTCCGTAAACCTAAATATTATGATATTAAACATAATATACTGACTGGTTCTTGGATATAGACATGATCTTATTTTTATTATTAGATTTTGTGCTTCTTCCGATTGATTCTATTTTTAATCTGCGATTTAACCTTCTGATATTCTTATTCTATATATAAAAACAGGGCCTAGGATATCTGAGTCTCATATTTTGATTTCCGCAAGTCTAGAAGATTCTAACCATTTCAATCAATGGCGGATAGCTAAGTGAGTGATTACCTAGCTAGTGTCTGGTTACATTAGCTGGTCCCGCAACTAAGGGTGTTTAATTTGGCGGGATCCCGCACCCTCCCGCGGGCCGGAATATAATTGGCCTTTCCTTTCTTTTCCCCAGAACAATCATGAGTTTCCATTACCACATCTTACCCCCCTCGAAGACCAGGCAAACAGCTCTTCGTTACACGGCCTCTCATACGAGAATAACACGGGCAGGTTATCTGTACCATGACAAGGCGCAAGGAACGCTCAAAGACAGGTATTTTACATGCTTGAAGCCTATCAGTTGTGTTAGGTATTAATTTTAAGCTCCTGCAGGGTGTGCAACTTGCCTCCGGCGCAAAATCAAATGCGATGAGAAACACCCAACGTGTGGCCAATGTTCAGGGACTGTATTCGACTGTAGGTGGGATGTCTTGGCTCGGAAGGACATTCAAAACGCGAGAAAACAATTGAAACCTGGTTTCCCATCCCAAAAGGGCCTTGAATCCAGCCTCGATGATGCTGGGCCCATGTTAGGGAGATATTCCGCAAATCCAAGTGCTGGGAAGTCTCATTCTTACTTGAGCCTTGAAGAGCAGCTGTTTCTCTCATCTCAGTATCTCGACCCGAATTCACTCTTGCTTCCAGGTCCGGAAAGTCTGTATCTGGAGTATTTCCCGAGTTTTTCTTTGGTGAAAGTCCTCGGCAAAGCATACCCCTGGAGTAACTTCAGATATATATGCCAGGAAAAAGCCGTGGAAGAGCCCATGGTTGGGTTAGGAATCATGGCGCTGTCTGCGACCGAGATGAAGAATACTCATGGGGATGGGCTCATGTACTATGGCATGGCTGTACAACGCATCGAAGATACTGTCGCGACACTGACACGGAAGCCTAGTCATGCCGAGGCAGCCCTAAGTGCTATATTTCTGCTGATTGTTTATGAATGGAGATTTGGGTCTTCAATCTTCGACGTCCAAGCTCATATTAAAACTCTTCTGACGTGCTTGAGGCGGTTGTCGAATTTAGATCAGCTGGAACCTATAGCTTTGAATGATGTGATGAAAAACCCTTCTTTCACGCCCTTTTGCGCCCAAGTTGTGCTATGGTGCCTGTAAGAAAATATACCCCCGTCTGATCCACTTACGTGCAAACTGACCTCTCTGTCTTAGATACATTGAATCAAGCCACATGCATGGCGATCTTTCTTTCAGACTTATGGATCACTTATTAATGTGCGGGGGAGAATCACAACTGCAGGATCTATTCGCGCTTGCCCGGTATTCATATTTTATGATACACGGAGAACAATATCCACCTGAGCAACAACAAGATGATCTGCACAACTACGGTCCGTTGGAACTCGTCCATCGTGACTACATATTCCGATATCGCATCCTACGGTTATTTCAACTGATCGATTTGAAAGACAATATCGAGGCTGAAGTGGCGACAGTTTGGGAAGAGCTTCTGGCGATTCAGAAGGTATGATTCTCGATGTGCCATATGCATCTGCAGCCGTGGGCCACCAACACTGATATTCTATCTAGGCATATGATGATCTATTCCACCTTGAAAGAAACCCCCCGCCAAGTTTTCGCCGCAGCAGGGCTTTTATAACACTCAGCGAGGGGATAGCGGGCTACTACACAAACATCCTTCTGATAATGCGACTGTTTCCTTGCCACATCGCATTCTCAGCCAAGAAGGAGCTTGCGCTGTCAGAGCTGTTCAGGATCAGCTACACCATTCGGGAGTGGTATCCCAGGGATCCGACTATTGGATTTGCCTGGCATCTTTTAATAGCAGGCCTGGAGACGAATGATCCGATTCATCGGGAATGGGCACAAAACTGTTTAGGAAGCTTGAGTACAAAATGCAATACTTGCAAGTGGGCTGGAGACATTCTTAGATTCGCACAGAACCAAAAAGGGAGAGCTGGAGTACTGGAAGACAACAGATACTTTCTCAAATTTCTTCACCTGGCCTCCTAGAACCAACATACTTCAAAAGCGCGAACAATACATTCATGTCTTCTATGCGTTCGACTGCAGGTCGAACTTCATGTTGACCCAGATTTGGCGATCTTCCAGTCTGAAACGACAGCATTATACTTAGTATCATCTTCTAGTAGATCGCATGCACACAGAGCGAGACATTTTCCAACCGTCAGGCAAATATTGAACGCCTCCTCGGTACCCGCAGCCTCAGTGAAGGAGACGTGGTGCGTGACAACACCTTTCTCGCTTACGGGTATACAGAACATGGCATGGATTCCCGGGAGGGCGTAGCTCACGTCACCTGGAAGTTTCTTTTAGCAAAGCTCCTTTGTTGTGGGCTGTAATAGGAGGACCCTTACCGAAGTCTGTCGAAGCCTGAATATAATTAGGATCTGTCTTAAGGACATTTTGCCCATAACTAGCCATGTGGCCTTGATACAGCGCGCACAGCGTGTCATTGACGAGAAGGTCGGAGTATGCCGTTTCACTTTGCTTCCATCAGTTATTAATTTGGTAGTTGAGCAGTAAGCCAAACTCACTTCTTCAAGTCCAACTCGCATCCAGTTGCGAGAGCGCCAGCTTGCAAACACGAACAAAGCCGATCTGCTAGCTTGTGCAGGTCGCTGATCTTAGGAGATCGGCATTGCCATGCTATCGATGTTTGACCAGCTATGATGTTAGTTCTTTTGGGGGCATCAATAATGGCACAATGAACTCTCTGGTCCGGATGCATCTGCTGACGTAGAAGTGATACATTGTTATATCCCGCAATCACTGCATCCAGCGCATTGGCCCCATCCCACGGGTTGGCCGCAGGGTGCGCAGTTCGTCCATGATAATGGGCTACCTTGGACTGCTTCGCAACTAGTCGAGCTCCAGCGGCCCCAACCGTTCCGTAAGTCTCATGGTAGTAATGATGAGGCATTGGATGGCTATCGAATGTCAGCGACCGACATCACGAAAGAACCTCCTCCTAAGTGCATGACGTAGAACGAAGTTCATATACTCACGACATCAAAGCCACATCTGCTCCCTCAAATGCACCAGCATGGAGTAAATCAAGCTTTCCGCCCCCGTGTTCCTCGGCAGGCGTCCCGAGAATTCGAATTCTTCCCGGCTGGTTGGTCATCTTCAAAACCGACGCCGACGCTAGGAAAGCCGTCAAGCTCGCGATTCCGATGAGGTTGTGTCCACATGCGTGTCCAATGTCTGGCAACGCATCGTACTCGGCACAAAAGATCATCAGCCGACCACCAGACCCAAAGCTGGCTTCGAAAGACGTGTCGACGCCATAGGCGTGGCGCGTCACCTCGTAGCCGTTCTCTTCAAGAATCTCGCACAGCGTATCGTGAGCGATATGCTCTTCGTAGGCCAGCTCAGGGTTCTCCCAGATCTAGAAAAAGTCAATATGATTTCCTGAGTAAGGCTAGTCACCTTATTTTTACCCGTCGGTTGGCCTCCGCGAGCCTCTTGGAGGCTTGGTCGACAGCGGCATCAATGCGTTCTTGGATTTCCGGGAGGTTGGGCATTCTCGTTACTGTTGTTTGAACTTAGATTGGGGATTTGAGAAAGTAAGTGTGAGGGTAAAAAAAGAAGGCAGCCTCCCATTTACTTACAATAAATACCTAAGTCACGGTAACGTGGGGCATTTCTCACCATATTGGTGACTGCCGATTGGACGGCCTGTGTGTCCAATGATGGGCGAGAGTCGCGCCAATCTCGACATAAGCTCACCAATCGGCATCCAGGGCCTTCTTGTGGCGTTCTGCAAAACTGGTTCCTGTCGATGACTTCTATTCCCCGCATTCGGAGCTTTCGGCCTGGGCTACCTACACGACATCCCGTCTCTTTAGGACACGAAGGAAACTCAATCTTGTTTCTAGACGAAGGGGTACCATGAGACCGCCAAGATGATTGGGGTTATAAAGCTGGGGTAGTCACTGCGGAGTCTGTTGAGCTTTCTCTCATTCTCCACCGGCCTGCAGAAACAATACGACGACAAGGAAAGAAGCAATGCCGATTTCAAAATCATCCAAGGACGAAACATGTCATTTCGAGTTTCAACTCGCAAACGTTGCGGACCTGCAATCTACACACGAGGAGAGAACAAAACTCTTGCGCAAGGTCGATCTCATTCTCATGCCCCTTATGGGTCTGTGTTATATGCTGCAACTTCTGGACAAGTTGAGTCTTAATTTCTCCTCCCAATTGGGCTTGGTCCAAGACTTGAACCTACATGGGTCCCAGTACAGTTGGACGTCGTCAGTTTTCTATTTCGGATATCTGTTCTGGACATGGCCGAGCTGTTGGCTGGCCGTGAAGCTTCCGTTGGGCAAGTATCTCACTGTAACAGTCTTGGTCTGGGGAGCGATTTTGATGTGTCATGGTGCATGTCAGAACTTTCAGGGGTTCATGGCTGCTCGATTCTTTCTTGGTGCCGCTGAAGCTGCCATAGCCCCGGGGTTTTCTCTCCTAGTCAGCATGTTCTACAGAAGGGATGAGCAGCCACTACGCCAAAGCCTATGGTTTGCAGGTAACTGCATCGCAAATGTGATTGGCGGTGTTATCAGTTATGGCATCGGTCATATTCATTCCTCACTGGCAACGTGGAGAGTTCTGTTTCTTATACTTGGGGCCATCACCGTGGGGTATTCGGCCTTGCTTGGGATGTTCCTTCCAGACTCTCCTTCCAAGGCGCCATTTTTGAACGACCGGGAGAAAATGCTCTTGATACAACGAACCATGAGGGACACATCTGGCGGGACGGACGATGGTATATTTCGAAAAAACCAGATGTTTGAGGCGTTGCGAGATCCACAATCTTGGTTGTTGGTCTTTTACACCATTTCTGTCAATATCTGCAATGGGGGGATTACGACTGTGAGTTCTGACATCCCTGCAAATAAAGTCCTTCCAATAACCATTTTCTCTCTCTCTCTCTTCAGTTTAACAGCCTTCTTATCGGCGGCTTCGGCTTCAGTCCGTTGCAATCCCTACTGCTTCAAATGCCGCTCGGAGGATGCCAGCTTGCGGTTCTAGGAGTCATTTCTATAACTGCAACAGCCTTCAGAAACTGCCGTATCATTCTGATGATGTGTGCATGTTCTCTTTCGTTGGTGGGAATGATTCTCATCCGCGTACTAGACAATTCCCAGGCCTATTCCCGATTGGGCGGCACATACCTCGCCGCCGTCTTTGCGTCGACAACACCAATGTCACTGAGCTTGATTGCATCTAATGTCGGAGGCTTCACCAAAAAGGCCACTGTCAATGCAATGCTTTTCATCGCTTACAGTTTGGGTAATATTGTTGGGCCACAGCTGTACCTGAGCTGGCAAGCCCCAGTTTATACGGTAAGAACCGGAGTGGATTGTGATCGGTAGATCTATGCTGACGCAGTATGCAAAGGTTGGGATTTATTCAACAATAGCGGGCTTTTGCAGTGGTATTTTCTTTCTTATCTGCTTGCTGGCCTACTACAAGCACGATAATCGGAGACGAAACGCACGATGTGAGCACCAGACCGATACAACTTCTGAGCAGGAGGGACCTGGGATGGCTATCAACAAAACGGATAGACAAAACTTGCACTTTCGATACGTTTTATAAGTGTCGTTATGAAATCTATCTACATACTAAGTGACTATTTACCATCGCCGTAGATAGTCTCAGTGCGAGAAAATACAGCAAATCTCTTATCTTGGCTGTGGCTGGTTCATCTTGTTTTAAACTGTCTATCGTAGAGTGCCGACGGATAATCCGCCATTAAGCCCGCAGCCACTGCGATCCGCTCAATTCCCGCACACCCCGGGCTTCCCGATGACATCATCAGGGGCCAGTGGGGCACCGGACCATCTTCGGTCAAACTTTTGGATTCACTCCGCAGACCCGCTCGAAGTTCGATACAGTGTCACCCCCATAGACACTGTCAACAAGGTGGCCTACCAGAGGGAAGACGACCGCAAGAATGCCCTTATCTGCTTTGGCCTGTCACTCGTGTCGCAGGTGAGTCTCCCTGCAATCTATCACGGCCCGGGCGGAAAAGTGTTCATGACGTCTTGTTTATGACCAGGAGAAAGGTCAAGTGGTGGGTAGTTATCGATCGAACCAAATCCATTGTGAGACACCTGTGAATAACAAGTCCATAGTGACCGAACGTTCCCGGAATGCAGGGTCTGTGATCAAACGGGCCAGATATGCAATTATCCTCTAGGCCCGGCAAGGCCAGGGCCTAAAATTGGTGGGAGATGCCCCAGCGACAGGTGGGAAGCGAGATTGACGAAATGTAGGGTCTCTGCAAAAACAGCGAAAACCCCGAGAAGGAAATGCCAGAGCACGGACTAGACGTCATTACCACCCTTCCAATCTGCAGCAGAGTATCTCCGATACATTGAACAATGTGGTAGAGGAAGAAGCCACCCGAACCAATCTACCCGAAGGAGAGCGACAACGTAATATTCTTGATCTCGCCTTCGTCCTACACCCATCTCACCAAGTCGCAACTTCTGATCACACCCAAAAGCAAAGCCCGAGCTCTTCAGATGGCCAGGGCGGCCTTTCACGGCAAGCATGCAGAGTGCTAGGCATTTCACAAGATGCCATGAACAAAATGTAAATGTTGTCAGCTGCCATCTGTTAATACGGGAGATTTGATAGACTCATTGCAATTAATAGGATTCAACTCTTCTTCGATAATATGGTCGCTATCAATATTTTTCACCAGCCTTCGTTTGCGGAAAAGCTGTCCAAGATCAGTTCTTGCTTGGAGTTGACCGCTCTCCTGGCCGCCATGGCCGGTTATGCCTCACGGTTCGCTAGCCTAGGCAGTGATACGGTTGACCGCCAGCCTGCGTATTTTCTTGACATCGCCTTCACATACATCAATAAATCGCTCATGGACTATGACGACCAGGTGCCGCCGCTTTGCCTTATTCAAGCTCTTATTGTGGCAACGCATTGTCGGTTGACCCAGGGCGTTCGCGGCAATGCATGGAGGTCCCTAGGACTGTGTGTGAGCTTGATCTATGAATTGAATTTGCATTGCCTTGATTCCAGAAAAGCTTCGAGAGCGCAGGATGCGCCTCAGTGGCAGGAAGACGAGGAAAAACGTCGCGCGTTCTGGGCTGTCTGGGAAATGGATGTTTTTGCTAGTACGATCCGTCGAACACCGACAGCCATAGATTGGAACCACATGGAAGTATTGCTTCCAGTTGACAACGCCCATTGGTTCTCTGGGCAGCATACCGCCAGTTGCTGTATGAAAATAGATCCAAATCAACGGTGGAAAGCCCTGCAGGAGAGTGGCAATCTGTCCCCGAAAGCGTGGTTCCTTGTCATAAACTCCCTAATGAAGCAAGCACAAATTGTCCGTGATATGCAAGCCGTGTTTACGATGGACAATAATGATCACAATCATCATCAGCATCAAAAACCAAATCAGTATCTCTCAAGATCCGCATCTCCTATGGAAGGTTGTTCGGAATTGGAGACGTTTGCAAATGCAGTCTCCTGCTTCATTCAAGCACTACCCAGTCATCTCCAATATCGCGATCAGTATCTAGCCTTTGGGGCGCTGATTCAAGGGCATATGGAATCTCAGCGCCAGCAGCATTGCTCTGTCTACAATATCTACGTCATGACTCAGCTCGCGTATTTGATGATTTACAGAAACGATGCTTTCATTCTTCAAAGTAAGCCTGGTGAAGATGGGGCCGACTGGATGCCTTTACGTTCGTCGGACACAGGGAATGGGGCGCGCCAACAATATTATGAGGCAGCTGATCGCATCTTGAAGATCGTCAATCAAAGCTGCGTGGAGCACATTCAGTACATCAATCCCTTCCTACCTAGTACCATATGGCTTGCTGCAGCTGTGCAACTGGTTCGCAAATATTTTACTCAATCGAATTCTAGCCAGAGCCTAATAAGCTCGCGCTTCGATGTTCTCCATTTGACCTACAGACGATGCATGGAATTTTGGGATATCCAGACCGCGCTCCTGCGAAACCTAGAGTTAATCGGGGAACAACTGGATGTGAGGCACAAGAAAAGGGAGAAGGACCGGGCTTGTTCATCCTTCCAAGAAACCTCGAGACGTGCAGCATCGAAAAACACTGCATTAATCCACCAGATCTGCTCGGACCGAGAGAGTCCTCCCATCGATCGCGACGCGACAGCAGCGCAGACACTCAGACAGCCCACGCAATACCTACCAGGAACGCCCAATGGCCTGCTCAGCAATTCAGCTTATATTGACCCCGAACTAGAAGCCACCGCCCGAAATGCTGCCCCACAATATCTAGCCCCAGATGTGATGGGAATATTTGACGATATGGAGCCCTTATATCCGCCCAATGGGAACCAGAGCTCAGAGCCCTCTGTGGGTGCTATGGACTCTAATCTCGTGGACCCAATGTATCAGCTCGATCAGGCCTTTGATTGGCCCACCTTTGACTTTCCAGGCGGATTACATAGCTTATTTTCTGGGAGAAGCCCGTACTGACGCAGATTATTTCTGTCTGCACAAACAAATTTCACGCCCTTCATATTCTACGGCTTTTGACTGCGAAGCATGGTAGATCTTTCTCCATAATACCCCGAGCTTGATGCCATACTATCCATGTACTCACTCTTCCCTCTCTAATCGTGTTAAAAAACCAGAAGAAAAAAAGTGGCATGATAGCTCTAGTTACTGCAGAAAGGTAGGAGGAAGATCTGGGCCTGATGATGAGTCAGAGTAGCCATGACTTATAATGTATCAGTATAATGCTCCGAGACTTACCCCAAATGTGCAGATTGTTCGGTGAGGCAAGCGATCGATTTGTCGGTAGCTGATCATCTACCAAGTCTCCATCCACGTAATGCTCGATAATAAACCGAGAAGGGTCAAACCTTCGATGGCCAGCGTTGTTAGCAATATCCTCTGACAGAGGTGGTTGGATATTATGAGACATACCAATAGTCGAAGATCTGGCTGCCCATGATATGACGACCGACTCCCCAGCAGCTCTCGTAGCCCTTACTGCGGAGCCAGTCGTGTCCCAGTACCTGAGTGTCAAAGTCATGCGTCTCAAATGACGAGTGGTGAACGTGGGACTTAGGTCCTTCGAATAAGAAAAAGCAATGGTGATCAACCAACTCACGACCCCGGTCTAGGTGGAGAAAAGCAGTTATATCTCTTCCAGTAGAATCGTGAACTAACTATACCATAGCGCAAAGGGGTCTTCGATCAGTATATATATATATATAAAGAGTCATAAATGATGAATCTATGAGAGAGGGACTCACGTCGCTTGGCTTGAAATTGAAATGCGTAGTATAGAACTCCAACGACCTGGCAAAGTCGGTGACACACATTCCAAAATGACCGAGTTTGTGAACTGGTGCAGGTCCTTTTGGGCTCGCACACCGTCAGGGAAGATATATAAACTGGTTCAGGTTTCCGAGTATTGCGACTTACCCTTCTGGAACCGTTGGGATTGGTTTCCTGCCCGGTGTTTGTCCGTTGGCTAGGAAAAAGAGTCAGAATGTCTCCCTCCGCATATACAACGAGCTGCAAAACAGTACTCATAACTTACAAAATTCAACCGCAGCTGCGGAAGCACTTCCTCACTTGAATGTGGCGTTTGTCCATGAATCAGGTGAAATGGGAACCTGTCGATGGGGTCATAAAAGGTGACGCCGCGACCACCACCCGGTGCATCTCCCAAGTCGTAGATCTCCGTTGACTCAGGGAGTAGCTTCGTGGCAGCAATAAGATCCGATTCCGATTCCACGACGAAGGTGGCACCTCCGAACGCATCTTCTTCGCCTTGTCGTGCACAATATACAAACGGCTCCGAGCTAGTGCCACCGTAATAAACATCCTTGCCCACGCACTTGAGTTCCTGAAACCCAAAGTCGAGCAGGAATTGATGGACTGCATCGATGTCCCTATGCGTATAGAAGACATGCGCAATGCGAACCAGGTTAATTCGGGAGCTGTTGGTTGAGTCTGCCATTGAGTAATATCGATCGAACTATAGGACAATTTGTTAACTGTCAAGATTTTCTGAATAGAAAGTGGACGAAGATATATCCATGACAGGGTTCGCAGTTGTTCTTAGCTCGTCCGAAAATGGCCCGACTCGTGCGGACTATCTTCGGACTATTGTCCGCCTCATTAAAGTCCCTCCATCCCCTAATCTGCCCCCCCCGGAGAAATAAAGGACCAGTGTGCCCAGCCTCATGAAAGAAGTCCCTCCCGAAAACATTCATAAAAATGGCCCCTACTTGGACAACCCTTGTCAGATTCATCGGCGAAGAAGATGGCCAAGTCCACCTTGGCGAAGTCGATCGAAGGGCGTACCCCGATGTTGGTATCGCAATGCTGAATGGGGAGGCAATCGCAGTAAACTTGGTCAAAGGTTCAATCTTTGATGGCGTCGTAACCAACACGGTTCTACACATTGCTAGAGTGTGTACTTACATAGTCATTCCGAGCCTACGTTTTCAAAATTCAATGCTGACCGTTTCGTTTGCAATCAGCTTCTGGCTCCGATTGCGATGGAAGATGTGCCCATCATTCGGTGTATGGGACTCAACTACCGCGACCATGCTAAAGAGGCAAGCATGCCTATACCGGATGTACCCGTGCTGTTTATCAAACCACGCACAGCTCTCAACGGCCCCTTTCCCGCCAAGATCAATGTACCAACAATTGCACAGGATGGGTCCAGCGACTATGAGGCCGAGCTGTCAATTATCATGTCCAAGACAGGTCGTGATATACCGGAGTCGGAGGCAATGTCGTATGTCTTGGGGTATACCTGTAGCAACGATGTGAGTGCTCGAACGCAGCAGTTCAAGAACAGCCAATGGTGTTTCTCAAAAGGTAAGGCACGCCCACTACTCGTTCCTCACCATCTAGATCTGACTCTTGATATTCCCGGAAAAGGTCTGGATGGATCCTGCCCACTAGGCCCGGTTCTTGTGTCTTCATCAGTCATTAGCGACCCGCATCGTCTGCGAATAAGAGCAATCCACAACGGCAATGTGGTGCAATCCTCCAACACCAGGTCAGCTTTATAGTCCCTTCCAAGTTCCTTATTCCCCGAGCTAACATACATCCTTCCAGGGAAATGATCTTTGATATTGCCAAAACCATTGCGTTCTTGTCTCAGGGAACCACTCTAGAAAAGGGCACGATCATCATGACCGGAACAGGGCCAGGAATTGGAGCTATGCGCACACCCAAGGTTGTTTTACAAGACGGCGATGATATGAGAGTGGAGATTGAAAACATTGGGACATTGATTAATAGAGTTTACTATGAGTAAATGTACCTTTTTTCTAGTGAGGAATTGTGAGATGATGCCTCAGTCAATTCAAATCGAATCTTTTGTCATGCCTCTTTCAGGTTCCCAGCAGATCCACCCATTATCAAGACTGCAACGTTACTCCTCATCTTTAATCATTGACATAAGCCATCTTTTCCCCCTTTTTGAAAACTGTCTTCCTTGCAGTTATACACGGTTACATTTTCAGCTTACACGATACATCATACGCAAACTAGTCCAGGACCGGAAGAGATATAAAATAAAATTGTGAGAACTAACTATGCGGCGAAGCCCAGGATGCTTTTCATAACTGTTAGGAGCTTCCACTCGCATTCTTCAGCGCTCCGGAGAACCTCTGGTGCTCTCCATGCAATAAAGCGATCAGGCCGAACTAAGACGGCCCCTGATTCCTCGATGCCACGCAACGTCTCCCATTCAAAGTAAACATCCTCCCAGTCTTGCCCAAACCCAATATACTGCACCATGATCGGGACCTTCAACAATGCGCTCACATTTCCCGCCGCCTTCTTCCACAGCCCACCACCGATTCCGCTCAACAGGACAAAGGAGCCGTGACCGGCGATGTCGATTGTTGAAACAGGCTCACCAGGGATCGACTTGTTGAGCCAGGCATGAGGCAGGCGACATCCAGGATAAGTGCTGGGCTCATGAAACAAGACGCTATCTTCGGCCGCTCGTCCAAACAACGCATATGGCTCGGACTCATCAGCCGTGTAGACCCCTTGGCTCCTGTAACGTTGATTCATCTCGATTCCCAAGCCGTGGAATTCATGCGAGGTATGCTTGATTGCCGCATGGAGAGCCCGGCGGCGCTCCACCCCTTGTGGCGTTGCACTCTTCAGCTCATCTAGTGTAATTCTCCGCTCCGCCACGTCTGCGGGCAGCATGCCGAGTGCGCTCCACACGAGAGAGTGGTCGCGGAATGCCTGGTTTGCTCTCGTGATTATCGACTCACCAACCGGCTGTCTTTCAACGGAATAGGTGGATAGCAGCGATGGCGACGCCAGCCCTTTGTGGACATAGGCGATCTTCCAAGCGAGATTGAAGGCATCTTGGATGCAGGTATTTGATCCAAGTCCATTCAATGGCGGGTGGCGGTGCACGGCATCCCCAAGACAGAAGCTGGAAATCAAAAGGGTTACATTACGCTGATGGAATCAAAAGCAGAGACCGAAACAAACTCACATATTGCCCTCCGAGTAATTCTCGGCGACGGTCTCATTAATGTACCATGTCGAGACGTTCAAGATCTCTGCGAGTGTGTCGTCACCGATAAACTCCCGAACTCGTCTCTGAAGGTCACTTTCAGTCGGCTTATCGTGAGGTCCATTGCGGTTTGGATCAGGGAACAAAATGAACATCCATTCATTCCATGGCTTCACCATGCGAACAATCCCCATCCAGCCAAAATCCGGATGCTCCCGATCCGGTTGCATCACCCAATGAAGGTTGCCCGTCCGGTTCTTCACCAGATGGGAGAGGTCGGCTTTCACGAGGATGTTTATTGCAGCTCCTTGGCTCGGCTGGACTGTCAGAGGCAGATTCAGCTGCTTCACCACCTCGCTCCTGGCCCCGTCCGCCCCAAAAAGATATCGCGTGCGAATTTGGTATTCCTGGTGCGACAACTTGTCTTCAATGGTGACGGCGATCAAGCCGGTTTCGGGGTCGTTAGTAAACGCAACAAGTGCCGAGTCGAAGCGGCATTTGAAGCCTTTTAGAGCTGCATGTCGAACCAGAACCGGCTCCAAGACGGTTTGCGGGAGATCAAATGGATCACATGGACTCGATAGTTCATAGTCCCCCTTTAACATAATCTTCCGTCAGTTCATTCTCTAACACTCGATGAAAAGCAGAAGAGACGCTACTCGATCTATCTGTCTCTCACCTTTCGTCTAGGATCGTTTCCCCAGGAGTAAATGCGCGCGTACTCCTCGCCTGCCATACTATGACACCATCGGGTGTGTTGCATATGATCGGTGCCCCTGGATCCCAGTGTTACCAGTTCGTCATATAACCCAATATCCCGTAAACATTCTGAGGATGAACAGTTTTCACGAGTCAGTGGCCAGAGTGATACGTGCTAAGTGTGGGGCAGATTTACTGACCCAGTGCGGCCATGTTGGTTATGTGAGCGCGAGGCGTATTGGCCGTTCCTGGCGCGCTGCTGATCATGATGCCCTGCAGTCCTTCAAAACTGCGTAAGTACCTGCAAACTAAAATGACAGGCCCGTAAGAATGGAGGTACATACCGTGAGACCCGAGAAAGCAAGCCAATGCCGCGCCAGCAGGTCCTGCGCCGACAATAAGAAACTCGGTATCGACTGCGTGACACGAGCCGTGTGCTGAACTGTTGGCCTGCGCCGAAGCTGGTTTTCTGTCTACCGCCGAGCAATCTGCTCTGACGGCGATGTCGTTAGTAATGTAGGGTGTCATGGTGTCTGAATCTGGATGTGCAAAATCATGCATCTCAGAGGAGTAGCGAGTTTCTTTTTGTTTAAAGTAGATGTGTGCACTTCTACGAGGACAAATAGAATGAACTGATCTCCGTTATTACTTGTGTTTAAGTCAGTCAAATTGAGCCGAAGATAGCCCGACTGCCATGATCTTCAGGTTGATGCTCTCGGTGCAACTTCGTTCAGATTTCCCTTACTTCAAGTAAGAGCCTTTCCTTAGGATGTGATGGAGATTACCAAGAACAGGCAACGTTGGAGGCCCTGGAAAAGATCAACTCTCTGTCTTAGGCAATTTTACTGGAGATAGGCTGTTTCTTGGTGGTCCTCGTACCTGGAGGAAGGCGTTTGTCCCTTTTTCCGGCTGTCAGAACGAAAAACAAGACACAAAACAAGGCGAACGGGCCGAGCAGGACACTGAGCATCGTGGCGAGTTCTGAGGGCAAAGGCAATTGGTGAAGTTACCCGAATTTCATGGGCGGCCGGCGACCCCATCCCTATCCCCATCACCATCCCCATACAACAGATGAACGAGTTGGGGGGTGAGGATGCGGGGTCCCCACGCCTTTCGGGCGAATTCCGCGCAAATTTCGCATTCCGATTCTCTGCGGGGTTGCATATGCGGCTTTAGAAAGGCTGAAACAATCAGCAGGGTCTACAAAATGTTGAACCCTGTCACGAAATATCTTATGCATCAATAACCAAAATAATAAAATATATATATATATATACAACAACATATATATGGTGGTTACCTAAATCCAGTATCTATATGTTGGCCCGTAGGACCCACGGCTGGCGTGGGTTGGAGTGTAACGTGAGAGATAATATATATACTGCATCAGCGTCGCAGATTTCTTCGTGTGTATTCTCAGATCGAGAGAGAGTCATGAGAATAGCCACGATCGTATCAAGAAGACCAAAAACAAGACACTGACTCTCCCACACTCTCATGGCCTTTTCACTGGTTATACCAGGCCGCGCTATGTACAAACGACGCACGAATAGGGCTGGCGTCATCAGGTGACACACTGCCATGCGACCAGTAGAAGAACTGAACTGCTGTTCCGCCACTAACAAAAAGAACGAACTGGATGAATCATGGATTCACTCCCCAACGCGCTATCTCCCTCCCTCCACCTCGACCATCCCACCGACGAGGAAAATAATGCAATATGGAAACTCACCTCAAGCGCATGGAAAGATGCCCTTCCGGAGGATGCCTATCTCAGGGAGTCGGCGTACCTCATGACAGTTCCTCTCGCTACAGACGGAGGAATGACCCAGTGGGTTCTCGTCGAGAGGACCGCACCCCCAAACAAGCGATTCCTGCTATCGTCCTGCGAAACGTTCTTCAAGCGCTCTTGGGTCAGTAGCCCTGACGGCAATGTAACCGAGGTCGTTACTCACGGGGTCGCCAGTGTCCATACGGACTCGATGTATCGTGGACGAGGGTACGCGTCTCGTTTAATGAAGGAGTTGGCTCGCGTTCTACCGACCTGGCAGATCGATAGCACCGAGCAGGCGCAGTGTATAGCCAGTGTTCTATATTCGGATATTGGGAAGCAGTTCTACACCAGACTCGGGTGGCGTGCTTTTCCTAGTTCTCATATCGAGTTCGCCCCGGGTAGAGCAGCAGAAGTTGGTGCATTGTCGCCCGCTGCACCGGCCCAACCCCTTCTAACAGAGGACTTGGAACAGCTCTGCAAGCAGGACGAGGCACTGGCTCGAAAGGCACTGGCCACGCCGACCGTGGAAAATCGCAAGACCCGGTTCATGATTGTGCCAGATCACACGCACATGCTTTGGCACCATGCTAAGGAGGAATACACGTGCCAGATGATCTTTCAGAACAAGCCACACATCAAGGGGGCCATTATCGGAGACACTGGGAATCGCATCTGGGTCGTCTGGACGCACCGGTTCTACGAACCACCACGACCAACTGGCACTGCTTCGATGAATACTCTTTACATCTTGCGGCTCGTCATTGAGAACCAGGATGCCCTAAATGCTGGGTCAGGCGAGCAGTATGACTTACAAGTGGACTATTTGCAAGCTGTGATAGTGTCGGCGCAGGCTGAAGCGGCTGTTTGGGGGTTGCATTCGGTCAAGCTATGGGGCCCTTCAATCCACGTTCAGCAGCTGATCAAGCGAACGGGGATTCCGCACCACCAAGAAGAGCGTGAGGAAGACGCAATCAGTAGTTTGCGATGGTACGGGGAGGGTGGCGCACATGAAGATGATGTCGAATGGATCGGGAATGAAAAATATGGATGGTGTTGACTTGGGTGTATAGTCTCAGGTAGAAAGAATGACTTTCTCTATGATCTCCAAACAAAACACATTTCCTCATAAACCAACCCCTCCTCAAGAACCATCGTGATCAACCCTTCTTCCTTGAAACCTAACTTCGTGTAGAACGGCGATGCATTCTTTGTGCTCTCCAGCGCAACAAGTACACCCTCCTTCGTGGCCTGCTCAATCCCCCATTTCACAAGCATTGACCCCGCGCCTCGTCGTGAATGCACCGGATCAGTGGCAATGTAGCTGAGATCTAAAACAGCTGACATGTCAGAGAGTGAAAAGAAAATCGACCCAGCGAGATCAGTTAGCTACACATACTATAATAGGGCATCGCCCCAACTAACATTCTCGCCGCAGCCTCAACCCTCTCTGACCACTGCTCGAGGATATCGAATCGTGTCCCAGCAGGCCACTCCCACGGCACCTGGATATAGCTCTCAACACGGGATTCCTCAATCGGGCGTCTCCATTTTGCGAAGCTGATCACCACGCGAGCGGTGTCTTGTCCTACTTGCGGCTTTGGCTCCGGTTGGTCGCAGACAACAAGGACAGCCCACTTCGGGTCGCGGATCTCATCTCTCGCCTTTTGGACCAAAGTGTCGAAATAATCAGCAAGGACTGTGGGCGTTGGAAACTGGGCTAGGAGCATGGGGTTATCGCGGAATGCGGCTATGTGGATTTCGGTGATGCGTAGGGCGTCGGCCTCACGTGCCTCGGTGAGGGTGAGGGGCATTATGATACGGAAGGTGAGAGAGGTTCAAATGCGAGTAGAGAAGTAGGTGTTCCGGAGAAGTAGACAGCCTGTTTGATTACCGGATAATAAGTGGGGGTTTACCTTTTTTTTTCTCTGTTGTTTGTTTCTTTGTTTCCCCTGTTGTTGATGTGGCCTGACTTCAGCCTGACGGTAGGAGAACTGCCACAAGCCACTCTTAGAGGCTGCTAAAGAGGTCACATAGTTAATGCAGATAATCATTTTGTAATCATTTTAGTGGTGAAGAAAGAAACAATGAATTAATTCAAGAGACCAATTTGAACTATCAGAAACCTAACATTAGCTGGATGTCTTTTCTCCGTAGAACCTCCCTCATGCATGGCAATCGAGTTTTGAGAGAGATCCCACCAACACTTAACAAATTACAACCCCAACCATACCCATAGGTAAACGAGTTAGTCTTGGCAAATAGATAAAAAAAAAAAAAACATACAACAGCATACTAATGTTTGGCTTCAAGGTATGCGATGCATGAGGCTAGTCCCAGTGAGAGTTCTTCCTAAAACGAGGGCATCAAATCAAGGCTGCATCCGAGATGTTCCGGTATCAAGGCATCATAGGTTTCAGGACATACTAGTATTGACCTGGACTAGTAAAGATGAAAACTGCAAAGAGGCGCAAGGGCCATAGTAGGTACATCTCATCCGTGAGTGGAATACAGAACGAATACATAACTGATTTTCATTATGCTCATATAGAGACACACTTATACACAAATTAATACTTGCTACAAAGCAAGGGATATGGACTTGGCTTGCAGGGGCCGTAGCAACACCTCATAATGCGAATCAAAAGCCAAGAGGTTGCTTTCTTGTCTTGAAATCTGGCCGGGAAGCGTTTCCTGCTGTTTTCGTAATATTAATGGGGGCTGACTTGATTTACCTGCAGAAGTTGGCTTCAAAAATGAATATTACCTTTATTATGCCATTACGTGTGCTGTACTGTGTGGAATGGAGAATTGCTGCCAGGTATTTACTGTTATCCGCAGTTTTCTATCCTTCATATTCTTCGATATTCACATCTAGAAAGGAACAGTGAAAAGTGAAATCAACTTATGTGATTGTTTTGCAGTTTTAAGCACATGAACTAAACCTGACGCGAGGGAGAGTTAGGTACGTAGCAGGTTTTTTTTTTTTTTTTTTTTTTTATCTGTGCCCGTTCTACCGAAATCAACGAAATGTACCAAGTCTACAAGATGCCCCGGGATTCCAAATTATTCGAACATTCAGCCAGGTCAGTGTACTGCACATCGACCGATCACAAACTGTATATTCAATTTCTAAAGAGATCATGGTGGCGGACAACGACGAGGTCGCGATCATTGGCGCCGGACTCTGTGGCCTGACGCTAGCATTGGCCTTACAGCAACAGTCTATTCCCTGTAGTGTCTATGAGGCCAGATCTGCCCCGAAGGACATCGGCGGTGCAATTGTTCTATCGCCAAATGCCCTGCAGATCTTAGACATGTTGGGGGTCTACCCACGCATCAAATCCCGGGGCCACGAAAGCGAAGCTATTCTCTTCCGCACCCAGGACGACCAGATCGTTGACTCGTATGAGCTCGGCAATGAACAAAAGTACGGGTACAAGTCCTTACGCATCTATCGACATTGGGTCATCGAAGAGCTCTTACGATGCTTATCAGAGAAGAATATTCCCGTCCAATTCGAGAAAAAGTTTGAGCAGATCCTATCCGAGTCCAACGCCGAAGTCATCTGGGAGTTTGCCGATGGCAGCATTGGTCGTGCAGGGTCTCTCATTGGCGCGGACGGGGTTTACTCACGCGTACGCAGCTATCTATACCCCGACGTGAAGCCGCACTTCATCGGCATCGTGGGAGTCGCAGCCTATGTCCCAACTACCCAGGTGGACATCCCTGAGGGATATCAACTCCCCGTCACTATAATGGGCGACACGAACGGCGGGTATATTATCGGCCCGCAGAAGGCCGACGGATCCGAAATGATGCTGGGAAGACAGAGACGCTGGCCCGAGGTAGATCGGGAGGGATGGAAGGCCTTAGCTGCGGATAAGAAGTGGTGTCTCGACTTCCTACGCCATGGCGCGGAGGACTTCCCAATCATTATTCGCACGAGTGTGGCCAACATTTGCCAGGACAAAATTGATGTCTGGCCTTTCTATATCGTGCCAAAATTGGACAGTTGGATTTCGGAGACTGGCCGTGTGGCCATTGTTGGCGATGCGGCCCATGCCCTTCCGCCGTCGTCGGGGCAGGGGGCGAATCAGGTCTTCGAGGATGCCTGGACATACGCGCGCGTTCGTTGCCAGTGCAAAAGTGCCTCGGCTCGTCATGCTCTAGCAAAATGGAACCAGGGACGGCAGGAACGGATTGACCGGCTTCTCGAATTTGCGGACGAGATAACACGACGTCGCATGCCAAACTCTCGCGGGGATAGTGCAAATGCAAGGCGCCGGATCACGGACTATCTTGACTTTGATTGGGTATTTAAATGTAATTATGAGCTGATGATACAGGACTGGTTGGCATCGTAGAGAAGCTAGGCCAAATTAGACATGTCTCGTGGCTTGAATAATTAGTGTTGAACTCTTCTGGGATTAAAATCCCTGGTAATTTGTATGGGTTATATGAGGTTATTCGGGGCTTGATTCTCTCTATCTTGGCGGGTAAGAAATCTCTATTTATATCGAAAATCTATTCCCTTGGGCTGCAACTGGCTGTTGAACCCGATGGTTTTAATATTCATACTGATTTCTTAGTTCCTCGCAGGCAATCGCTCGAGTCCTAACAACCTGGATGATGCAAGGAGCCTGTTTGTATGATCCGTCGCCGAATATATACACACCGAACTATCCCCTTACCCCCTGTCTCGTCCCCCTGGTATTTTACCAAATTCAACAAAAAGTAAGGGTCTAGGGATCCTACTCGGTTGGGGGCATGTGAGTTTTTATATTAACGTGATCAATTGAGCAATTAAATGATTCTCCTTGAGTACAGAGGCTGTAGTATCAATATGTCTTCTTCACAGTCAGGTATTCTCACCATGGCTACCACAAGTACTACTATCGCTAGTTACGTCCCGCGAGGGTCTGTAGATGTGGAATTGAATTTTTTCGAACCTCCAAGGGATGGCTCCGTGCCATTTCAATATGCCGAACAGCCGCCAGCTGGTGAACCAGCCTCAAATTACAGTCGGCCAATTATCTCTCTCAAGCTAACGGATATCCGCGGTCAGGAAGGCTCCTACACCCTGGATCAGAATGCCTTCCAATGTCTTCAAGGTGTCCTATCAGCAACTACATATGATACTTTCCTATCCAACGACCACATCAAACAGACCTTCTACCCCGAAGTTGAGCGGCTTCTCCTCGACCAGGTGGAAGGTGCCCATCGGGTCGTGATATTCCACCACACCGTACGCATGGATCACAAGGACAACCCCGTCCAACACAAGCCACTTCTGGCTGTGCATGCTGATCAAACTGTGAAATCAACTGCCGCCGATGTAAGACGCCATATTCCCGATCCCAGTGAAGCAGAACTACTTCTTCGGGGCCGCTACCGGGTCATCAATATTTGGAAACCGCTCAACGGGCCGGTGGAGGCTTGCCCATTGGCCTTCGCCAGCGGTTGCTCGGTTGACGAGTGCGATGTTTTCCCGCTGGAACTGCGGTTTCCTAAGTACAAGAGTGAAACGGCCGGGGTTCGATATAACCCTAGCCAGAAGTGGATGTACTGGTCCGGTATGGCCAACGACGAATGCTTGCTCCTGAAGTGCAGCGATTCCAATCGCTCTGTGCCCTCTTTCCAGGTTCCGCACTCGGCGTTCATTGATCCACGGTCCCACCCGGGGGCAAAGGCAAGGGAAAGTATCGAGGTGAGGGCCTTGGTATTTGGATGAGTTTCAAGGGACCGTTTGATGATATAATGATGTTATTCATCCAACCAAATTTCTCAATGCACCACAGGCGGAGTTGGGGTCTACAGCAATTTGAGCCATATTAAATAATTGAGTCACACCGATTAGAATCCACTAGAAAATGGGAGTAGCTGCAAGCCAACCCACATTTTCCCTTCGTAACTCGCAAGGGGTAGTGGCGCCGGAAGTCAGCTTGTCTTTTGGCGGTCCACCATCCTTAACTAGAACCCAGGAGCCACCTTAATACTCCTTTATTATAGGGACAGACTGGACCTAACTAACTGGGACGACGTAAAGTATGCCAGACTCACAGGGAATCAGGCTACAAAACTACGATACATCCCTGCGGTTCGGTGTGAGACCAACGTATCTCCGAGACCCATATTATCTTCCCCCTTGCAGGATCTAACCACAATCCGTAGTCTGCGCACGCAGCCCCACATACACATGTAGAATTGTATATCTGCAACATTAGGCCTTGCGGATCCTATTTTAATGCAGCCGTCCTAATCCATAGTATGGCAGAGCCAGAAAGGCCATATGTATATACATGCGAGAAATCCCTACATACCCTGTATCCACAATGTTTTATTAATACTCTAGATTTTATGGTTATTTTGGTTTGTAATACAGTACGGCACAGATAAATAGTGTTTGGAAAAACTGATCCAGTACACAAACGGAATTCGTGGCTGTTTACTTGGAGCGCTTAGGATAGAATCCATCGTAATCAGGAGGTCCTTTGTAATGCAAATGTCACGCGGCCAGGATCAACGATCCAGTGGTTAATGATACAGAGCCCATGCGGAACCTTTGAGAACAGTATTTTCCATTCCTCCATCGTTCTGGATAGAGTGCCAAAACATGCCAATAGATGCATGTTCATAGGATTTGCCAATGAATAACCATCATCCTCACTAATATCAATTGCATCGTCGATCAGGAGGATAGACTTATTGGGGATCATTGCCTCCACAAGATGCTCAAGAATATTGCAACAATCTCTATAATCATCATTAGAGCTGGCTGGTATGGAGGATGAGACTTCTCACTCTGAGGTATTGTCCATCATAATGCAAGCGAGAAAATAGAGGTCCGCTCCTTTGACAGGCTGTTTGTTGTAAAAATCATGTTGTTGCCATTGGAACCCTTTGAGGATATCTGCATCGTCCGTGACCCCATGTGCTGGCAGGCTCGCCCCCAGGTCTTGGATTATAAAGGACAGATGGGGTTGTGCCTTGGCAATACGAAGGGAATTATGTCCTCTTCCACCTCCGACATCGACAACAACTGCGCCGGGACGCAGCTGGCTAAAATCAAAAATGCTTTCAATGGGCGTTCCAGCTGAGCCACGAGAGCTCCATTGCATTGCTTTGTCGAAACGTTCCGCCTTCTTGGGGTCACATGATTTAAAAAAGGTATAGAATGGTTGATGTGCTACATAATTTTCAGTGTTGCTTCAATGGGGAGGGATATATCGGCCGTACTTCCATGCGCCATCTGGAAGGCGGTTTCATGCCGATAGACGGGGATCTGGCCGCCATTTTTGGCGACATATTTACTCAAGTGCGCCCCAGTGAAAAGCCCAACATCACACCTTCAGCATTAGCCAGCGATGTTTTGTTTCATCAGCCAAATAGTCGCTAACTGTACAGGGGGGATACACTCACAGATAATGTATCCAAGCAGCGCCGTTAATATCTAGTAAGCACGCTGACTGGCGGTTGAGTTGGTACATTTGTGATGTGGGTTCATCAAGAATGGATTTTGCAACACATTCTCTCAACACACACCCTGAATGGCTAGTTAAGTCATCGACATATTTGACAGCAGGATGAAGGGGAGGACGTACTCAGGAGGGATTTTGAGCATCCAGACCGCTCCACCAACGTGTCCAGCGAGGTTGGTTCGTCTCCCTCCGAAATGAGTTGGAATATATTCATGTCTAAGAGCAAACAAATGGCAATACTACTGTTGTAGGCCAAGGCGACCCGGTTAGTCCATGACTCTGGTGAAGTGACAAACGCATCGAGCTCTTGACAGGCCGAGGAAATCTTCAGTGCTTCATCCTCAGGCTTCTCCCCAGCATCGATCTTCTCGTTGTACTGGCGAATATACTGGGCGATTTTCGAGCCGAGCCGTTCGACTTTGGAACCTTCACGACCCATGTTGAATATTTGTGCAGCAGCAAAAGTAGGGTAAATATTGTACCCTTCCCTGGTACAGGATAGAATTGATATTATATCTTTTCCCCTTGGTTTTTCAATATTTCAATCTGTGGTTTTAATATGACAGGGGGAGTGCGATGGTTTTGTTTCATCTAGTATACCAGCCCAAGAAAAATGGCGGTGGCGGGGAGGGTGGTACAACATTAACCTGTTTACAGAGCAACTCGAGGCAAGGGTCCACAGAGGGTCACGTTGAGAAACAGACTTGTTCAATTGGGACCAATGGTCTCTCGAACCGCTGTCCGGAATAGCTCGTGCACATTGAGGTCAGAGTACCAGAAGACTGATACCACATTGCAATGCAAACAGTACGGGGGTACTGTAACAATATGCACCAGCGTTTCCTAGAGCTTCAGTGTACAGCTCCTGGTAAAAACATTTTCAGTCCCAGGGGCTACCTAGCTTACATATGAGATTCGCTTAAATGGGCGGTTGACCCTATATGGGTGCCGATACATTAATATTGGCGGGAAAAAAGTAGCTGTTGCTATGGATTCTTTCTCACATGATATAAATGCAGGTTTGAACCACCTCGGTGAGAAGCAAACAAGTGACAGTATCTGTCTGTTTCCAGATATTGGGGATACCGAAGCAACCGAGACTAGCCTTGAAACAGTCAGATTTGATCCATGCGTGGTCCACAGGTTGAATTGTTGTTCGCATGGAGTTCACAGGGTTCTCCCGGCAACATGGGCGATCGTCCTGTCGCGGTTCATTCAAGCCGACGTGGTTCGATTTGGGATCGATACCAATGCCAGTGCCATGAATGAGTCCGGGAAGACGGAAACATATGTATACACCGTGGTAATTAACCCGCAGACCCCGATAAAATCCCTGTTGGAAGCACAGTCGTTGGATATTTCGGCCGTCCAACAGGATGACCCTGACATTTTCAACACTGGGGTTTGGATTGAACATTCGAGCTGTGGTCAATCCAAAGTAAGTTGATCCGACATCTTGCATTTCAACAGTTCTGATAATAATGTTAGCTATACGATGTTAATTTAGTGGTCAAACTAGGCGGCTCCCAGCCCACCATGGAGCTGGTGTACCATCGTCGATGCTTGTCGCAATTCCATGCCCAGTGTTTGACAAATGTAGTCACTCAGGCGACACATTGCATCTTGGAGGACCCCAACCAGCCCATAAGCCAGGCCTCTCTGTGTTGTGCATTACAGAAAAAGCGGATTATCTCCTGGCAAAGTTATCCTCTCAGGAATGCCGCCCACCAAGCAGTGTTTCAGGCCATCAAAGAGCACGTTTTACGGCAACCAACCGCCTTGGCCGTCGAAGACTCCAATGGCGCCCTGACATATGCCGAGTTGGATAAGTTGTCATCTCATCTAGCAGTCCATCTACAGGATAGATATGGTGTTGGAAGCGGGACTATGGTGATGCTCTGTGTATCCAAAACGCGATGGGCTATTGTGGCGATGCTCGCCATCAACAAGGCTGGGGCATGTTTCGTTCCTTGTAACAGTGACACCCCAGCTAGTCGAAGGCAAGCTATGGCTGCAATCTGTAATTCACAACTTGTAGTTGCTTCGCCAGAGTATGAACAAACATTCGCGGGGGTGGTGGATGTGACCATTGTGATCTCACCGGCGATGATGGAGAGTCTGTCAGCCGAAAAACACCCAAGGACATTCCAGAGTGATCCCAAAGCCCCAGCGTACTGTTTTTTTACGTCTGGATCTACAGGAGACCCCAAAGGTTGCCTTGGATCCCACTCGGCGCTTGCTGCAGTTGCCCACCAGGTGCCGGCACTTCAACTGACGCCAGAAAGCCGTGTGCTCCAGTTTGCAAAGCTCGGTTTCGGGATCTCATTCATCGAGATTTTCTGTACCCTCAGTGCTGGGGGTCTAATTTGCGTGCCTTCGGATCATGAGAGAATGAACACTCTTTCCCCCGTGATTAATCGGATGAGGGTCAACTGGGCCCTACTCACCCCTACCGTCGCCGAATCCTTGCATCCAGACAGTATCCCAACCCTTAAAACCTTGTTTCTCGGAGGAGAGTCCCCTAGCGAGGGTCTCATTCTCAAATGGATGTCCAAGACCTCACTATTCCAGGTTTATGGTACCACAGAAATGGCCGGGGTCGCGCTAGTCTCTTCGCAGATTCATTCGCCACAGGCTCGAAAGACCATCGGGATCCCCAGTAATTCTCGTGTCTGGCTGGTAGATCCCGCCAACCATGATAACCTCGCCCCTATCGGTGCAGTCGGGGAGCTAATTATCGAAGGGCCTAGCTTGGCAGACGGATACCTTGGAGACCCAGAACGTACCAAGAAATCGTTCCTTGCAGATTCTCCCTGGCTGAAAAACACTTCACCCCAGTCCATCCGACTCTACAAAACCGGCGACCTCGTGCGATACAATGAAGATGGATCCCTTAGCTTGGTAGGACGGAAAGGGACGCAGGTGAAGCTTCGCGGCCAGCGTTTAGAGCTGGAGGATATCGAGTGTCGACTATCACGTTTACTTCGCGAGGCGCGCGTTCTGTGTCACGCGCAGAGGGTCGTGGCTTCAGTCATTGAACATCCTAGCCATCCGGATGGGCGGGCATTGGTAGCCGTGATTCTTATGCCAAACGGTGAAACCTCCGGTCAAGGTCTTCGGTTTCTCGAAATCAACCGCCAGATTCTACCGGCGCTGGACCACGTCCACCAACTGCTTCATAAGCAGCTACCGCACTTCATGGTGCCAAATCTTCTCCTCCCACTAACCGATCTACCGCGATTGCTCACCGGGAAAGTCGATCGTCAAAGTCTGCAGCGACAGTTAAGTGCTATACCTTATGGCACATTGCGCCAACTAGCCGGCCAGTCCCATCAGAAACATCAACTGCCAACGACCGACTGGGAACGGGCAATACATGGCTTGGTATGCGACGCACTTCATGCTGCTGCTGACGCGGTAGGAATGCAGGATGATTTCTTCCATCTCGGAGGGAATTCGATCATAGCTATGAAGCTAGTGGCGGCCGCAAGGCGCCAATCACTGCGACTGGCGGTCGCAGATATATTCGAACATCCCATCCTGAACGACTTGGTCTCAGTGGCTGGCCGGAATATCAAGTCATGTCCAGTGGCTATGCAGCCATTTCAGCTTCTCAAACACCCTCACGACCCCGCGGATGTGAAACAGGCCGTGGCCAACAAGCTGAACGTTGAGGTCTCTTGTATTATCGATGCATATCCCTGTACACCTCTGCAGGAGGGTCTCATTGCAATAGCAGAGAGAAGCTCTTCGTCTTATCGCGCCAGGGTCTTCTGCCACCTTAAACCACAAATCCAAATTGAAGCGTTTCGAAGGGCGTGGGAGACTGTTGTTGAGAGTCATGATATCTTGCAAACTCACATAGTTGCCACCCCCTCCCAGGGGCTGCTGCAAGTCGTTGTACGGAAAGCTATCCCGTGGGAGACAGCTGAAGATCGCCAGAGCTACCTCGCCCGCGCGGATCGGTTGCCTATGGGTCTCGGGACACGATTAGTACAGGCGTGCATGTTGTCTGAGCCCAACAGCCCACCCATCTTTGTTTTGACCCTTCACCATGCGTTGTGTGATCGGTGGTCAATCCGGGTTTTGCTAGACACACTACAGTCCATTTACCAGGGTGGATCCGGATTGCGACGAAACCATTTCAGCCCCTTCGTGCAGTACGTTGATAAGCGATCTTGCGAAAATGATGCCTACTGGAAGACTCGGTTCAAGGACCTCGAAGCCGCCATCTTCCCCCCTCTTCCACGAGCTGATCTCACTCCGGTTAGCGATGGCGAGCTGCGATTGAAGATTTGCATCCCGCCTCGGATCGCTCGGAGCTACACGGTTTCTAACTATATCCGTCTCTCTTGGGCTCTGGTCGTTGCCCACAACACAGCTGTGGATGATGTCGTATTTGGCGAGACCCTGAGTGGGCGTGATTCTCAAATGGACCACCAGGATATTGAGCACACCGTTGGACCCACCGTTTGCACGGTTCCCCAGAGAGTCAAGCTTGATGCACAGCAATCGATCGTGGAGGCGCTGCAACAGGTCCAGGAACGGTGCATCCAAATGGCCCCGTACGAACACGCCGGGCTACAACACATTGGCAGGATAGGACCCGAAGCCGAAGTAGCGTGTATGTTTCAATCTCACCTGTTGATTCAACCAGTATGGACGCCTCCAACCGACATTTTCCAATCCGTTCAGGCAGGGCCGACCGTCCTCGGGGGATTCACATCGTATGCGCTGGGTCTGGAGTGTTTTCTTTCCGATGACGATAACCAAGTGACCATTGTTGCATCCTTCGACACCCGGGTCCTGAGCCATGCCCGTGTCCAGCGGCTTCTGCGGGACCTCGATAACGTCCTGCGGGGCATCATTCAGGAGCCGTACCAAAGAGTGGGGGATGTGCCGCGCATGAGTTCCGTCGACCTCGACCAGATATATGCCTGGAATTCAGCAGTGCCAAATGCGTCACTTGAGACCATTCACGACCTGATTCATCAGCAGGCCACCAAGACCCCGTCCGCTCCCGCGATATTCGCTTCGGACGGGGAGTTCACGTATGAGGAACTCGACACTCGCTCGAATCAGGTGGCATGGGAACTCCTGACAAGCGGTATTCGGCCCGGGGTCTATATTCCCATCCTCTTTCACAAGAGTAGGTGGACGACTGTCGCCATGCTGGGAGTCATCAAGGCTGGGGCTGCATTCGTGCTCATGGACCCCGGCCAGCCCCTCCAGCGGCTATCAACAATCGCCAGTGAAGCCAAATGCACCGTGATCATTTGCTCATTGGCCACTCGCAGGTTAGCACAGCAGATTGCACCGACATTGCTGGTTGGGGCGCAAGAAACGCATACCTGGAACCACGCTGTGGACTTGGAGTCCCTTCCCACAGTACGATCGCAGGATGTCGCATACGCAGTGTTCACCTCGGGATCTACTGGGACGCCTAAAGGCACGGTGATCGAGCACGGGTCCTATTGCGCGTCGATGAAAGAGTTCAGCAGCTGCCTGCGGATCACACCGTGCTCTCGCATGATGCAATTTGCGTCATATACATTTGATGCATGTATTGGGGAGACATTCGGAACGTTAATGGCGGGAGGCTGTGTCTGTGTTGTGTCCGACAATGACCGCCAGAATGCCCTCGCGCGCGCTACAAATGACGCCAGAATATCCCACGCGATGCTGACGCCTACATTGGCACGCATTCTCCGACAGGAGGATGTTCCGACGCTAAAGGTTCTGATCCTGATGGGGGAGGCCATGCAAGAGGCAGATTCCGCCTACTGGTCCAATCGGGTCGAGTTGATCAATGGATACGGCCCGACTGAATGCTCTGTGGGTATCTCCTACCAGCCATATCACAGTGGCGTACATGCGCACGATATCGGCCGCCCCCGAGCCGCTGTAGCTTGGATTACAGACCCCCGAAACCATAATCATCTGATGCCTGTGGGTGCCGTGGGGGAACTCCTGCTGGAAGGCGCTCCCGTCGCGCGAGGGTACATGAACAACCCGGAGCAGACGGCCAAAGCCTTCCTCACTGCACCACCGGTATGGAACCGGGTTCTGCAGCGATCGCATCGGATTTACAAGACGGGAGATCTAGTTCGCTACAACGAGGACGGTTCCCTGCGATATGTCGGCCGCACCAATGACCAGATCAAACTACGTGGGCAACGTTTAGAACGGGGGGAGGTCGAGACCCAGCTGCGTGAGCTTTGGAGCTGGGATGGCCCAGCCCCAGGAGAAGTGGTAGTAGATGCTGTATTTCCCCTGGGCAATCCAGATAGGGTGTTTCTGGCCGCCTTTCTCGTCGTGCAGCATACAACCAATGAGGATGAGCCTCTATGGGTGACGCCTGACGAGGGCTTTACCTCCCGTGCGGCGCAGGCCGAGGCGCGACTGCAACAGAAGCTCCCCAATTTCATGGTACCCTCGATCTTTGTGCCGCTGAATCATATGCCTCGCATGCCCAGTGGTAAAGCCGATCGCGCGCTGCTCCGGCGCACCATTGAGTCATTTGATTGGGAATTGTTGCGTCAGTTCTATCCCGCGGTGGCCCATAGTAGGATGCCCTCAACGCCGGAGGAGCTACAGCTCCAGGAAATCTGGTCTCGGGTACTGGATCGCCCCGCTGACCAGATCGGCGTCCATGATAACTTCTTCCGTCTGGGCGGAGACTCCATCGCCGGGATGCAGGTGGTGGCACTGGGACGTGGCCGGCAGTTGGATTATACCGTCGGGGACATTTTTCGGTATAAGACCATCGCGGCGCTCGTTGAACACGCAGCAAGTCCGGAAAACAAACTGGCCATGCAACCTAATAACAAGCGAGTCAACAAAATTACACCCCCTGCTGTGTTGGAATTATCTCTCTTAGAATCCTACCCCGGTTTAGATGACCTGCTGTCCGAGGCCAACATTTCTCCAAAGGACGTCGAGGACGTCTATCCATGTGCTCCAATCCAGCGCGGTGCCTTGTTGGTCCACACCAGAACCCCGAAATTTTACCACGTCGCATTCACCTGGGAAGTTTTCGATACATCAGTCGAACAAGTCAAGTCAGCAATCGGACGGGTGATTGCGCGACATGCCATCTTTCGGTCATGCTTCCTCGAACCTGAACCCACGACCACCGCCTTCATTCAGGTAGTTATGCGTCACGGGCAGCAAGAGATCTCAGTTCGTCCTGACATAGAGAGGGGGGAATTTCCTGGCTCCTTCCAGCCGGATGCTCGCTGTCCCTCCCAGTTTACCATCTATCACTCCGGACAGGGTGTTTATGTTCGCTTGGACATTACACATGCCTTGTGGGATGGAATAACATCCCTAGTTATCGAGCGCGACCTGGATATAGCCTGCCACGGCGACTTGTCGCTTAATCCCACACCACCACTGTATCGTGATTACATCTCATACATCCACGATCAAGACGCAGCCGCAGCCGCAGGGTTCTGGTCACCACATCTGGCCCACTTCGACCGGTGCTACTTCCCACAGCTCGGTGCGAAAACCATACCACAGGACGAGCCAGACGTCTCCCAGAATCTCCTGTTCGACATAGACCACGACAGTCACTCAGCCATTGCCCAGTATTGCCGGAAACACAACATCACCCCGCCAAACATATACTGTCTGGCCTGGGCAATGGTGCTCCGATGCTTTACCGGCATGGACAATGTGTGCTTCGGCAACATGGTCTCCGGCCGCGATGTTCCGCTGGCCGGGGTAGCAGAGATAGCAGGCCCCCTGATTAACCTTCTCCCGTTCCGTGTGAACCTTGCGGGTGGGCCCGTGTCCACGGTGCTGCAGAATATATATGCCGACTACGCGTCCAGTCTCGGCCACCAGACGTGCAGCATTGCGGATCTTCCGCATCCCACGGGGCGGTCGCCCATGACCCTGTTCAATACACAGGTCTCGATCCGGAGACATACCTCCGACTCGCAGGGTGGCTTACGAACTCGCTTGGATTCAATTAAGTCTCACGACCCGCACGAGGTAACCTTCCCCCTCAACTAATACCCAACCATCACGCCCCATGAATCATAGACACTGACCAATGTGCCACAGCAACGAGTATGTCTGTACGTGGTCATGGAAGACGAGCAAACGCGGGTCCAGATCGCATACTGGAAGTCCACCATGTCCGCTACTGAAGCGTCCGTAGTAGCATGTTGTTATGGCGCAGCGGTGTCTGCGATCCTACGCGATCCTGACGCGCACCCAGCAACAACTGATCATTTGCTGACCAGACAACAAAAGAATCTGGCGTGGTGCATCTGGTCGGTCCAGCATAGTCAGATGCAGCAGATCTGGGCTGATGTGTTGAATATGCCGCCGGATACGATCCAGCCACAGGATGACTTCTTTCAGTGCGGTGGAGACTCGATTGGTGCTATGAAGGTGGTTGCTCTAGCTCGCCGAAAGGGGATGAAAATCCGACTGGCCGATTTCTTTTTGAACTCGTCGCTATGTGCTGTGGGCCAGTTGGCCCTAGGCGTCGATGAGTTCTAGGGGCTGTTTGTTTCGATGGGGGGTGCGCAACATATACGAGTGGGCTAGGTAGCACATAGTGAAGAGTAAGCAATATGTTGATGAATATCTGATGAATATCTTGGGCAATGGTTTCAGGTCAGCTGGGGTTGTTTTTGTTGCATTTTTTAGATCGCGCGATCCGAGATTGTTTAGTAGTCATATATTAATCTCCGAGGGTTGTTCTATTATCCAACGGAAAGATTGTTGGCAAGTTCAGATATCGTAGGTGTATATTAGTCTCCTCTCTAAGCACACGCCTATGAACTCTCTGACAACGTATCGATAAATATCTGCATATATTCTTCATTGTGATCTATGGTACTTATATATCAATTATTACGGCACTAAAGTGAAATCCTTACATGATGGCAACGACAGGAAGAGTATCCCGCTGAGGGATGCCCAGACTACTATTACACTGCCTACTGACCCCAGAATGCCCCTGTGCTGCGCTTATTATGCCTGATGTGGTACATGCTTAGCGTCCACAGACTTGGTTTTTTTAAGCAATTGCTATACCACTTTGAGATAAATACGTGAGAACCTTCTCTTTCTATACGGGTAGCAGCTTTTATATGTTCTCCTCCTTGAGTATTCCTACATTATCCTTGGAGAGGATATAGCGGAGACATATGAATTGCCCGTCCGCAACGCCACATCTACAAAAATTAAAGTCGGCAGAGGAAATCACACGTCAGCAGTTTTGGAGATGCAAGCTTGCAAGAGTAAAAAAATAATCAATTAAGATGCAAAAACATACAACAGCCAGGATTCGCTGGTGGTCACCCACCCAACTACTAACTGGCCGGCGTGTGGCTTGAGTACGGCTGAGCGGACGGGAAGCCCTATTTTCCACACCCTGTGGTCGTATGTATAAGTTCCCTGTTCGAAGGTAATTATATAGAGAAAGAAGTACAAAGGATATAGAAATGTACCAAGGCATCCAAAGCTAGACAAGGACAGGAAAAAATCGAGAGAAAACCCCTATCGATTACCTTTCTCTTAGAGAGATATATAAGTCCACTACTGACCACCCTAGTTCTCTCTACTACCTTCCGAATCCTGTAGCCCAAAGTCCGTATGCAGATCATTGCTCAGGGCCAGCTGTTTAATCGGCAGACAGAGCAACAGCCCAATCCCCCCAAACGGGATGGCGATCCACCAAACCCACCGCATCGCATCCTGATAAACACCAAGGACTTCCTCCATGAGGCGGGGGGTATCGCGTAGGGTACGCATCAGCCCCTCGCTGGCCATAGCATACGCCCCACCCCCCGCCATCCGTTCCCGCAGCGTCCCATCACTAACGCGGCACAACAGCTCCTGTATCCTCGCGTTAAAGATGGTGGTAGGAACCGCGATCCCCCATATACACCCGAAGCTACGCATGAACGCCCAGGTAGAGGTGGCGGTCGCCACATCGGACTCAGGCAGGGTGGCCTGGATCGGGGGCAGCGTGCTGGAAAATATCATCCCCGAGCCCGCGCCGAAGAGCACCTGGAACCCAGCCCAGTCGCGGGCGGGGGAGTGGTTATCCAACAGGGAGAAGAGCCCGCTGGCAGTCGTTAGGAAGATGTATCCCAGGAAGTGGAAGATGCGGTATTTGCCGGTCATGGCAATGAGGACCCCGGTGACGATGCCGAAGGGGGCAATGGCGGCGGTGATAGGGAGTACGTACAGCCCGGACTCGGTGGCTGTGGAGCTGCGAATGGCCTGGATGGTTGTTAGATGGGGGGTAGTAATTGAGTAGGTACTGATCAGAGGGATTTACCTGGAAGTAGACGGGCAGGAAGTAGCCGACCCAGTAAAGCAACACGGATTGGATGAAGGCAATCCATAGCGCACATCCTGCAGTTGCGCTGGAAAACACGCCCAGTGGGATGGAGGGCTCGCGGCAGAATCGGGATGTCTGGTGCAGATAGAAGAGCAGGAATCCCGCCAGCCCTAAGATCAGAGGGAGGAGAACCCGCCATGAAGACCAAGGGTGTATGGTCCCAGCCCAGGTCAGCCCAAGCAAGATGGAGACGACAGCAGCTGTCAGAATCCCATTGCCGAGGAGATCTACTCGCTGGAGTTGCGTCCAGACGGTGGTGCCCGGCCGACGAGGGTGCGTGACTCGCAGAAACAGCACGAGCAGAATCAACGACGCCCCGCAGAGAGGGAGATTGATGTAGAATACCCATCGCCACGACACATACTGGGCGAAGGCACCCCCCAGGACGGGGCCGATGACGGTGCCGACAGCCCAAACCGCGGCCATCAGGGCAACATAC
This sequence comes from Aspergillus nanangensis, assembly GCA_015844325.1. Lineage (NCBI taxonomy): Eukaryota > Fungi > Ascomycota > Eurotiomycetes > Eurotiales > Aspergillaceae > Aspergillus > Aspergillus nanangensis. The sequence continues at coordinate 22,517 of VCAU01000041.1, read as the reverse complement.
TTCCCTCGTTGACGCAGGGGCACCAGGTCACAGATGACAATATCCACCAGCGTGTTGATTCCGCCGCCGCCTATCCCCTGGATTGTTCGGCCGGTGATCAGCAGAGCTGTGCTGTTAGCACCGCCAGCCATTCCACTGCCAACGGCGAAGATGACGACGGAGAGGATCACCATCCATCGCCGACCGAAGATGTTGGCCGTCTGGCCAAATAGCGGCAATACCACTGTCGACGATAGGATGTAGGAGTTTGTGATCCACATGTAGGCCTCCCCGGCATGTATGTCACGCGAGATGGTCGGAAGCGCCGTCGACAGAATCGATGTGTCCAGGGCGGAGAGAAAGGTCGTCACGCACAGGGCTGGGAACACGGCCCAGAACCGCCATGTTTTCTTTTTCGCCGGTAATCTTCCATCGCCTTCTCGAGTGTCCTCTGTTGGTGAGCCCTGCAGCACTTGGTCTGGTCCCCGATCTTCTGCTGTCGGCTCGTGGCTCTTCTCGCCCGTGGCCGGCGCTGTTGACGTTTCTGCCATCATCGGAGTGGCTGGAGATACATGCAGGGACTCGAATGACATCTCGGATACAGAACTGATGGCTCCATCTGGAAATCAATTATCGGAGATGGGAAAGGAGGAGGATGACTTTGGGGGGAGGTGGATGATCGTCTTGCCCTAACTCAAAGAGACGTAGTGTGGATCGTGGCTTTGTTTCGTGGAATGACGACCCGCTGCCATCCGTCAGCTTACCTGCAGTAAACCCCGGGTTGGTGTCTCTCTTTCGATAGTAATAGTAGGAACTGTTTTAGGTATCTGCATCGATGATCGCTGATGACATCGAGACGGATGGTCGGGAGGAATCCTTTAACTACCTACTGTAGATCCTGTCATCTCATCTCATCTCCACTTGACAACCATCTCCAAATCCTCCCTCATGCAGTGTACCTTTGTCTGCAAGGGCCAAGAACCAATCGTCATCGGTTCCGTTTCTTTCCACTCCGGACATTGTGGAACCAACTTAAACCCTGTTGATTGATCGAGTCCCGGGTTGGGTCGCACAACATAAACTGCTGGCTTGGCTTTCTAGAGAAGCCAATCTGTGACAGATGATCTAGGAATAAACAGTACATCTGATGGTGGTTTATACAAATAAACCAACAACAATCGTCGTCGTCGTCATCCTGAGACATGCATCTGTCATACTGACTAAGAAACAACCATTGGAAAGAACTCACTTCGGGTTATTTTTAACACAGACATCACTAGCTTCAATGCAAAGTCTCCGCATCCCAATCCATAGTATGATTCTGGTTACTCTGGTTACGTTATCACTATTTAGGCCTTCAATATAAGGAGCGTGTTGGGAGTGAAAAGCCATCTGGTAATATCCCCCTTCCCCCCCCCCTTAATTCTCCCGCTATCCCCCCCATGTAAGCTCCCAGGTCGCAAACCCAGTAGCCTCAGCATCATTCACAGCCTTCCATCTCCGTTGTTAGACATCAGACCAAGTGCTCCACCTTCGTACAGATCCAACACGACGAATACATATTGACCCTGTCAATGCATGCACCGCCGGCCCGGGCGGCAATGCACTCCGGCGAAAAGCCATAAGCCTCGAACGTGCCAATGTACCAGGGGGTCTTCGCTGCAGAGCGCAGGAGCACACGCCCACCCATCTTGAGGACCCTGTTGAGCCTGGTTACCTGTACGGTTGCGGCGGTCGCGTTGGGGTCAAACCAATCCATGCTATCCATGATGACCGCTACCGTGAGACTTTCGCGCTCCATACGGGCAATCACCTCGTCGACATGGTCGGTATGGATGCATAGGTTGTCCAGAGCACCCGGACGGGAGAGCTCGGCGTGCACTGGCTCTGACAGGTAGTGGGGGTGGCATCTGCTGCTGAAGGATCCGGCCATGCAGACGTAGTAGTAGGGATTGTCAACCCCGACATGAGTCTGGTATGCCACTGGGTCGAGGGTATCAACCATGTACTTCCAGATTGCGTTGGACCGGGTGTTCTTCTTGTTGTTGCCGGGGGCGATGCTGTTGGCGGAGGAGTAGTCAGCCTCGATCATTGCGAGCTGGTTCTTAGGCACACCCAGGGCGGTCCACAGGAAGCTTTCCTGGCTGACGACCAGGTTGCAGAGGAATGTAGAGAGGAGGGTTGGGCGTATTTGGTTGGTCCAAATCTCACGTTGCTCGACGATCGTCTTCGCGGCGAGGAACTTATGTACCTCCGCGCGGCAACCGAACGCCCATGAGATCCACCGGAAAAGGCGAATGGCATGACGTGACCCGCCTGTGTTGTAAAGGCCGTGGCTATTCTTGGTGGTAGAGAATATGTCCACTCGATCCAGCCAAAACTGGAACGACCGGCTGCTGAGGTGTGGGGATAGCTTGGTGAGCAGCAGGCGGCGGAAATCCGGGTGTTTACCCTCGCCAAAGAGCTTCCAAAAGTCCACATAGGGGAGGGCAGTGTAAGCTGCCATCTTTAGCTCGAGCAGATGATTCTGCGCTGGATTCAGGTCCACCGCGTGGATCCTTGCCGGGCTCTGCGCCGCATATGACAGGATGTTGTCCCCGGCGCTGGTGATGGCCAAGATCACATCATTGGGGCCAATGTGGAGGAGATCCTGGTCCACGCGACTGTCCTCCCATGTAAAGGCGTAAATGTATTGGTCCTTGAACTGGGTGTGTTTCGGAAGTTGGTCATCATAGTACATGCGCCAAGGGTGGTTTTGATAGAAGAAGGCAGGCAGCGGCAGATTCGCCGACAGGTTCTGGACCCCAACAAGGAAACCATTAAAGCGCGGTCTCATCCCCGTGTGCGTGGAAGCAGGAGCCTGTCGGTTAGGGCTGAGGTCAGACGACTCTGTCGCAACAGCATCGATCTTGTTGATGATATCCTCGGGGTCCGTTGGAGTTGGAGAAGGAAAGGGCAGCTTGTGGCATCCAACCCAGATGTAATACGGGATTCCCCCAAGGGAATAGTTCCGCATGTTGGCGTCGATAACGGTGCCAAATCGGTACTCGAGATAATCCCGGCGACTGGCCTCCAGACCAACACGATCAAGGTCGAACCACGCGCGCCAGAAAGTCCGCAGAAACCAGTTGACGTGGCGGCCGACGAAGCCACCCGTGTAACTTCTGAAAGTGAAGTCTGCATTGGATTGGACATAGAAATCTACTACTCCAATCACGCCGTTAGGAGCCAATAATGAAGCAAACGAGTCGATAACGGAATAGTAATCGGGCTGTGTGGGTGTTAGCCAACGACCCCCCCTGATGAAGACCCCATGTTGGCACACTCACAATCATGGATAGGCTATAGGACATGGTAACAAGATCCGCGCCATCATTTTCCAATCGAAACTTCCTTGCATCCTTGCAAACGACATGCACGTTGTTCCATCCAAGACGTTGAAAACGCTGTCGGGCAACGTGGCATAGGGATGGCGAGAAATCCACCAGATACACCGCCGAAAAGAATTTCGGGATATCAACAAGTGCAGACATCGCCTCGATATTCCACCCTGTTCCTCCACCGACCTGTGCCTATTTTCAGTTTTGTGTGAAGAGAGAGAGATCAACATGACTTACGTCGACCCAAACGCGGCCCGATTCAGCCCCTTTACTGTGGCTCTTGCCCCTGGTCTTCAGCTGTGCTGCCACAAGGGCTAGCATATCCTCTCTTCCTTGGAGCAGGATCTTTCTGGTTGCATCATAAGCGCTGGCTTGCTTCTCGTAGAAGCTCTCAAGGGCGTCCTGTTGGGTTCCCTTCTTGTTGCCACGGTGCGGCTTAATGAAACACGAATAAAAGAATAACAGAAACGGTGTCACGGCGTTCAAAGGTTTCTTGCTGTTGGATTTCTGTCTTGGGATAAATTTGGAGACTAGAAGACTTCCAATCACAATTGCACTAAACCCGGCAAAGGCCTTTATGAAGTCAAGATCGACGGATATTATGTTACCACCAAGAGAAGCCATGGTATTCTCTCATTTCTGTTGCCCTATGGGTAGTGCGTTGAAGCAGGTTTATAAAGTAATGCAAGGTTGGAAATCTTTGTAAAATCGGCAGTAAAGTCATAAACTGTTCAAGTGCATCCAAGAGCGAGTCCAAAAACAAAGAGACTTTCCTCTGTATATATACAAAGGCTGCGATCTACATACTATATACTGGGAAACTATCAATTATCCTATACGGGATCCTGTCCTGATCATTGTTACATCTTCTCTTGCCCATTGCCAAATTATCAGCAACTTACACAACACCCAGTGAAAGCGCTTTATGATCCAGCTCAGTCTCCTTGGTCCGCCACGTAATCGTTCTTGAGGCTTTTATGCAATTGATTCCCTAAAGGGAACAGTTGAGGTATATACAAGGGGGAGTGTAGGGATACACTCCACACTCTCCACCGTTCGATAGTAATATCAATATAAATCCTTGATCCTCGGATGGATTCTTCTCCTATTGGATCAAGTTCTAGGCGCTCCATCCCGAGACAAATAATATTTTAGTGCTGACCTCCATGATCTGACGTCGCCAAGTAGATTCGCGTGATAGCCAAGGATACTAGGTCCCCACCCCTAAGCTAAAACATATGGTTCGATGGTCAGCTTTTAGAATGTACCTGTATAGTGTCATGCAGTAAGTGCGGTTGTGTCCTATTTCCGAACGTCGGCCTGGCGGCTCTCATGATTACTACGGGCTTATGCTACCTTAGGGTCAACTTGATAGTATTCTCAGCACGGAGTTACGGTGGCATAATCATCAACGGTTAGGAACTAGGATTGTTAAAGTTGGGTATACCACATGTTTGGAGACTTGGGGTAGGCAAGAATGGGTCAGTAAGCAACAACAGAATTCATAGCTCTTCCAAAATACCCTCTTCCGGGTTTTCAAAAGGCTCCAAAATATATAAATTGGAACGGTCACATCATGTCTGGCACTGTGATACCCAAACTCAACCCCCTCCACTCGAAAGCATAGATCCTTTTGTTACACATCTACCATAGTAGCTTTTATTGTTTGTTATTGTGAAACTTCAGAGAAAAAAAAAAAAATGTCCAGCCTTCAAGATGAGGGAATCGCTATTGTTGGAATGGGCAAGTTACTACTGTCTCCCTTTTTTCGCTTCCATTTCCTACTCAATGGTTCTAACTCAATCTCTTTCAGCATGTCGACTGCCTGGTGATGTTCAAGATCCAAAATCCTTCTGGGATCTGTTGATGAGCCAGAAACTAGCCCGCGGGCCCTTTCCCAAAAACCGGTTTAATGCAGATGCATTTTATAACCCCCAAAAAGGGAGGCCGGGAAACATGCGTTACACCGAAGGCTATTGTATTTCAAATGACCTCGAAGCCTTCGATGGTGGATTCTTCGGTATGACCGCGTCGGACATTCTGTGTCTTGACCCCCAACAGCGTCAGCTGCTTGAATGTTGCTTTGAATCCCTAGAAGCCGGGGGTATTACCTTGGAAGATATCGCTGGCACGATGACAGGTGTGTATGTTGGTAACTTTGCCAGTGACTACGAGACTCTTGCATTCAAAGAGCCCGAGCGGATTGAAGGCATGGCTGTTCTGGGAATGGGAAGGACCACCGTGAGCAACCGAGTCAGCTACATGTATAACCTCCATGGGCCAAGGTTTGTTTTCGTCCCCTCTCTGTCTCATGAGATGTCAGTTGACTGAATTTGTATTCGTGGCAGTGTTACCATGGACACGGCATGCTCTTCAACACTGTACGCATTGCATTTTGCTGTGCAAGCTCTGCGTAATGGTGAAATTCCTGCCGCTTTTGTTGGCGGTGTCAACCTCATCCTCACTCTCGAGTACCATTTCGCCATTGGACAGATCGGGGCCCTCTCCCCTACCGCCCAGTGTCATGCGTTTGACGCCTCTGCGGATGGTTACTCCAGAGGCGAGGCCATCAATGTTCTATACCTGAAGCGTGTGTCAGATGCCATCCGGGACGGTGATCCCATCCGGGGTGTCATTCGGGGTTCATCCCTCACTGCGTAAGTTCTTCGATACCCCCATGCTGTCTCCAAGGGCATATCATTGACCTAGCATACGTCATCCAGAAATGGCAAGAATAATGGTATCACCCTCCCGAGCGCCCTGGCTCAGGAACTGTCTATCAGGAAGGCATATGAGAACTCTGGCCCTCTCAACTATAATTCCGTGGGTTATGTGGAGTGCCATGGAACGGGCACTCCAGCAGGAGATCCCATTGAAACAACTGCCATTGCCAACGTATTTGGAAGCCATCGGGAGTGGCATGATCCACTGTATATCGGGTCGACCAAGCCCCAAGTTGGTCATGGAGAAGCATGTTCGGCAATTACGAGTATCATGAAGGTAGTGCTATCTATGGAGAACGGAATTATCCCTGGAACTATTGGTGTTACCAAATTAAACCCTGCGTGTGAGTACCTATAGTTGGTTGGTATCATCTTAACTTTGATTTGTACTTCTGACACCATTGTGATACTATTATAGTGGATTTGAAGGGAGGTGCACTAACTGTAGTCACCAAGAACACCCCCTGGCCGGACGGAAAAGCAAGACGTGTGTCCGTCAACTCATCTGGATACGGTGGAGCGAACGGCCATGTCGTCATTGATGGGGTTGATGAGTATTTCGACAGCATCGGCATCTCAAACCCTTACAACAAGGTCCCAGATGTCGACCCGTACAGTACGATTCCTCAGCAGAAGTTCCTCGTCCCAGTGACCGGAAATGATGAGTACTCCATGCGCAAAAGTGTTGAAAACATCCTGTCGGTGATATCTGACCGGACCCATGATTTCCACCAACTCCTGTATACTCTAATTGATCGACGGACACGGTTCTCGCACCGGGCCATGATTCCGGTCCAGATTGATCATGAGACGCAGGTTACTGTTCAGGAGCCAGTCACTGCTGGTCGGATTAACAACACAACTCCGATTGTTGCTTTCGTCTTCACCGGGCAAGGTGCTCAATGGGCGGAGATGGGCCGCCAGCTGTTGGATTGCTACCCGTCAGTGAAACGGACGTTTAAGAAACTTAACCTGGCCCTGTCGCACTTGAAACAGAGCCCATCATGGACCCTCGAAGGTATGTATCCTTCCTTTGGTTTTGTGCTTTATCAATTCTTTATAGAAAAGTGGCATTGATTAACTCGGTTCGTTCTACTAGAGATCCTTTTGGAGCCAGCCGAGACGAGTAAGATCGGGGAGGTGTCCTTCTCTCAGCCGATATGCACCGCAATCCAAATTGCAATCGTCGATCTCCTACAAGAGTGGGGAGTCAGGCCAGAAGCAACCATCGGCCACTCGTCAGGTGAACTGGCCGCCGCGTATGCGGCCAAGCTTATAACTGCCGAGGATGCCATAATAGCCGCCTATCTAAGAGGAGTACATGCGACTCTCACCCAAGCCCCTGGGACCATGATGGCCGTTGCCCTTGGCGAGGCCGAGATTGAAGCGATCCTGGCTGAGAACAAGATTTCGTCTGCTGATGCCGTAGTCGCGTGTGTCAATTCTCCTGAGAGCATCACGTTAAGCGGCAAATCGGATCCCATGGACGCGATTCACAAGTTGTTGAAGCAGCGCTCCATCTTGTGCAAGAAGCTCTCCACGGGTGGGAAGGCATATCATTCCCCCAGCATGAAAGAGGTAGGATCCGGATACAGCGAGGCGATCCTAGAGGCAACGGCGCGTTCTACTAATGGTGCAGTTGCTCTTATTAATGGTGGACATGAAGATACGAGACCGGTGATGGTCTCGTCAGTCACTCTGGGAACCCTCAAGTCCGGTGATATCGATGGGGGCTACTGGCAGAGGAATCTGGAAAGCCCCGTGCTTTTTGATGCCGCAATGAAGAAGCTGCTGGGGCTCAGATTTGGCCCAGAGGAACGCCATGTCGACTGCCTAATTGAAATAGGGGTATTTTTCTTGTCTTTCCACTCCCCCCGTCTTATACGTATCATGCACCATGCCGAAGGCTAACCCTGCAATTTCCCTACTACAGCCTCATAGTGCCCTTAAGGGCCCTATCAAGCAGATCATCGCTTCCACGGAAGTAAAAGATATATGGAATGCAAGTCTCGGAACCGCTCCCAAGGTGACGTATGACCAGACGCTGGAGCGTGGACATGACGCCGAAGACGACATGATGCGACTGGCAACAAGTCTCTTCATTAAGGGATATCCCCTGAACCTACTTCACGTCAACGGTCACACCCTATATCGCCCATCTAAGGTCCTCACGGATCTCCCCATGTACCCATGGAATCATGAAACTCCACAGCCGCTGATCGTCAACCGTGCCACCCAGGACTACAAGTTTGCGACCCATCCACGGCACGACCTGATTGGAAGCCGACTTCCAGGCGGAAATCGAATGGAGCCTATCTGGCGAAATTATCTTCGGCTGGATGATGTGCCCTGGATTAAAGATCATGTGGTATGTAACATCAGCCTGGCATTCCGTCAGCAAGACTATTATGAGCTAATTGTGCGCCGCGATTATGAATGTGTAGATTGGAAGTGCCATCATCGTACCTGGAGCAGCATACCTTGCCATGGCGATTGAGGCAGCCGCCCAATTCGCAGAAGACACGACACTTGGTGGTCCCCCGTTTGACTTTGAGGACACTAAATTCCATCTTCAAACCGTTAGCATCAAGGCCGCATTGGTCCTTCCCGCCAGTGGCACGGCTGATATCATGATCAATTTACGACCCACGGAGGCCTCAGCCGCCTCCAACCGGTTTGAGTTCAAGATCTGCTCCGTGGCCGACGACCGATGGATCGAGCATGCCCAAGGCATTGTCTCGTTCGAGGCGGCCCACAGGGCCAAGACCCAAAAAATCCCTTTTAACAACGAGCTGGAAGAGCCCGTGTTTGAGCAGAAGTTCGGCAAGGATGCCTGGTACGAGAGGCTGAAGTATCGCGGGTTCGACTTCGGTCCGTTGTTCCGCGTGATCGACGAGATTGAGGTTTTACCACATGCCTCGCGGGCTCGAGCGAGAGCTCCCATCCTCAAGACAGCCGAAAAGACCACGCCCTACGAATCCCGGTATGCGATCCATCCTCTGACCATTGATGCCGTGCTCCAAGGCCGTGTGGCGTCCGTATATACCAGCCGCGCGGACAGAGAGGCCGCGACTCAGATCCCCGTGTTCGTGGAGGAAATGACCATCAGCCCATCCACCTGGGCCAGGAATCAAACGGGGATCATCGACAGCGTAGCGTGGACCGAGGGAGCCCGCAGTGGCGGGTCCCATTCCACCCTGTTCACGGAGAGCGGCTTCGAGATCATCTCCGCACGCAATGTGAAATGGCGCCAGTTCGAGAACCAAGGCAGCCAGGAGAAAATGAGCAGGGAAGGTGCCCGCGAGCCCTACTATCGCATGCAATGGAAGCCCGATGTGGAATTCCTAGACACAGACCGCGCACATCGCCTCTACCACAGCGATTTCCACTCGCCGTCGGGTGCTGCGTATCTGGACGAAGTGCATAATATTCGCACCCGACTGGAGACCGTCACGATTCTTTACATCTGCGGTGCCCTGGAGACGGTCAGTCCAGCCGACCTCCCCACCGATCCGTCGCTCAAGTGGGTTCACGGCTTCTACAACTGGATGGCCCACATGAAGGGTGAAGCAGCATCGGGACGCATGGGGCTATGCGAGCGCGGCGTTACAGACCTCAACCCCCAGCAGCGAGAGCGACGGATCGCACAGCTTCTCTCGGAGCTGCCCGAGGACTTCCCACAGCTGGAATTCAATGCCATCATCTCCAGGAACATGGCTGGCATCCTCAACGGCTCGGTCTCGGGCATTGATCTGGCCGTCAAGGCAGAAATCCTGGCGCGGGTGTACGCCGATGGCTCCATCCACGACGCAGCACGCAAGAACCTGGCCTCGGTGGTGGATATTCTGGCGCACAAAAACCCCACCATGCGTGTTATGGAAGTCGGGGCTGGGACCGGGAGCTGCACTAGCATTGCGCTGGAAGTGCTCAATGCGTACGACCGCCACATGCCCGACCATCATGCCAAACGTTATCGCGACTTTACGTTCACTGACATCTCGCCCGCCTTCTTTGAAAAGGCCGAGGAGCTCTTTAGCGAGTACCCACCCATGATTTACAAAACTTTTGATTTGTCTGTTGACGCCGCTGCGCAGGGCTTCGAGCTCGGGCAGTATGACCTCATCTTGGCTTCGAATGTAATGCACGCCCCAGGAAATACCGACCAGCTGCTCCGGAACTGCAGCCGGCTTCTCAGGCCAGGTGGAAGGCTGGTAATGCTGGAGATTACGCAGACGGGGAGCCTGACCCCGGTTCAGTTTGCCTTCGGGACATTGCCGAGTTTCTGGGAGTGTCTTGATGATGTTGATGGTGATCGACCCCTGGGGCCCTTCCGCAGTCTTCCGTCGTGGGAGCAACAGCTCAAGCTGTCCGAGTTCACGGGGCTGGATATGGTGTTGACTGACTTCCCAGAGCCCCTGGCTTTGGAGAGCGTTATGGTTGCCAGCGCTGTCGGAGACTCTCCGGACAGTAATGTTGTGCCCGCAGGCATTGGTCGGGTTGCAATTGTAAGTTGTTTTGAACTATTGTTTTTCGAGTCCCTTTTGATTGTCTGACACGGCAATGTTTAGATTCATGCCACAGCCCAGTACGAACTGGCACAAGCCATTGACAGAGAGATTGTGCAGCAAGGGAAGCTAACAAAGGAGCCCATCATGCACTGGTCACTTGAATCAATGCCATCAACGGAACTGATTAAGGATTCCAACCTTGCGTATGTCGTGCTAGAAGAGCTGCAAGCCCCTCTTCTTATGGATATGCGTCCAGAGCAGTTTGATGGCCTGAAGAAGCTCGTTTCATCAGCCTCTAGCATCCTGTGGGTCACCGGCGCCGATTTACTGGTGGGCAAGAACCCATCGCTTGCAATGGCTCATGGCATCAACACCGTCCTCATGAACGAGCATTCCAACCGCAACCTTCGGTTCGCCACTCTCGATATAGATAATGCGAACTCCAGCGATATCTCTACCATTGTGGATTCTGTTGTTTCGATATGTACGACCGTTGCAACCGCGGTTTCCAGGGACACTTGTGAGACAGACTTCATACTCAAAGATGACGTCGTCTATGTCAGTCGTGTCGTGCCTGATATGGAGCTCAACGACGAATTCACGCTTGACACGGGAGAAGGAAGAACTGGTCAGGAGTTCCCGACTTCCGGTAACGTCCAGTTGGCTTTGGAGACCCCAGGCCTGTTGGACACGGTGTATTTCCGGGAGAGACCAACGTGTGATATTACGCTTGGTCCAGAGGAGGTCGAGATCGAAGTGAAGGCCGTCGGATTGAATATGAAGGTTAGTTTTTTTGTCTTTCCTTCGATTCTCGGGTGATGAAATGGTGGTAAATGTAGATGCTGGCTAACTCGAGTACTCTAGGATTATGTCATTGCTATGGGCAATTTCGAAAGTATCAAGTCCAGCAACGAAAGTACTGGCATCGTTTCTCGAGTGGGTGACAATGTGACCTACCTCCAACCGGGCGACAAGGTTATCTGTCTCGAACGTGGATACTACGACACCTTCCTTCGTAGTCCCGTACAAAAGTGTCTAAGACTCAGCAATGATGCGGATCTGGTAGAGATGGCCACTGTTGGCATCGCGCATGGGACTGCGCTCTACGCCATGGACTATCTGGCGCACCTCGAGGCCGGCGAGACTGTGCTTATTCAGGCCGCCACTGGCGGCTTAGGGCTTGCAGCCATCCAATATGCCAAGTACGTGGGCGCGGAGATATATGCCACAGTGGGAACCCAGAGAAAGAAAGATTATCTGGTCACCGAGTGTGGAATCCCAGCGGACCATATCTTCTGGTCCCGAACCTTGCAGTTCAAGGATGACCTGCTCCAGAAGACGCAAGGCCGTGGAGTTGATGTCATACTATCAACTATTTCTGGCCCTGGTTTCCACGAGACTTTGAAGTGTCTCGCGCCCTGTGGAAGGTTCATCGATGTCGGACGAGGAAACGTCCTTGACAAGGGAAACATGGGGTTGCATGCTTTCGACCACAGCATCAGCTTTTTCTCTTTTGACTTGAACTTTGTACTGGACGAGAAACCGAGGATTGCAGCAAGGTGAGAGGATGTAGTTGTCCTTCTGTTGGTTACTTACTAATTCATGTGGATAGGCTCCTGTCGGACGCAATGAAGCTTCTTCGAACAAACAAAATCAGGCCAATCAAGCTGGACAGTACCTTCCACATCACCGAGATGGAACAAGCCCTTCGATACTTCGGTCAAGGGCAACATATTGGAAAGGTTGTTCTTACGTACGGGCCAACGGCTAACAAAGTCAGACTCAAGGGAGCGCTTAAACCTCGCGGCATCAACAGCAACAATAGTTATGTGCTGGCAGGCTGTCATGGTGGGTTAGGTCACAGTATGGCTGACTCGATGATTGAGCGAGGAGCCAAAAACCTAGTCTTTCTGGGTCGATCGAGTGAGAGTAAGCCCGAAATCGCTGCGTTCTGCGCGCGAGCCCGCAGCAGTGGAGTGAACGTGGTAACAATCCAGGGCGATGTCTCCAAGATGGAAGACGTAGAGAAAGCCGTGGCTCAAGCTATCTCAATGGGCCCCCTGAAGGGTGTTGTGCACGCGGCCATGGTCCTGCAGGTTCGTTCCCCACTCCTATATTTGGCCCAAAGGAAGCGACTCTAAACACTGAGTATGACCCAGGACGCTTTCTTCGACTCGATGTCGCTGGAGCAATTCAACACTGCTGTGCGTCCTAAAGTGCATGGCGCTCTCAATCTTCATAACGCCACCATCAAGGCCAACACAAATCTCGACTTCTTCTTCATGACCAGCTCGACAGTGACCTACGTGGGCCATATCTCCCAGTCCAACTACGCTGCATCCAATGCAGTCCTAGACAATCTAGCGAGACAGCGTATTCGGATGGGCCTACCAGCCGCCACAATTTCACTAGGCCCCATTAAAGGAGTGGGCACTCTGAACCGGAAGCCCGAGTATGCAGAGCATTTGCTGCGGTCAGGACTAATCGAAGCCGAAGAATCCGAGTTCATTCGGCACTTCGACCGCTTCGTGCATCCGCAGCCGCAGTCGAAGCATTTCGACGCCTTGACACAAGCACATATCCTCACGGGCGTCGAGTATTCGAAACATGACTTGAGCATGGTTCAAGTGACTAGAATCGAGCAAGATCGACGATCTGCCCTACTAGTGACAACCCTTCAGTCACGGAAAGCTGCCGGCAACGCTGGTGGCGGCACAGCCGATGCCAGCAGCGACGAACTGCTGATATCCGACATCCCCGACGACCGTGACAAGGCGGTCATTGTGCTGGCGGACGCTGTCGCCCAGCGCCTGGCTAAGCTGATGTTTATCCCGGTGGAGGAAATCGACATCACTCGCCCCTTTGCTCACTTTGGCCTCGACAGTATGTCTGGGAGCGAGTTGATCCATTGGCTGAGCCAGAGGTTCGGCGTCGGCATGTCGTTCTTGCAGCTGCTGGCCCCGTCATGCACGCCCAAGAATCTCGCAGGAACCATTTTCGATACTTTGATGAACACAAAAGTCGCAGTTGGAGAAACTGAGGCTGAAGAAAACATCTCGAACGGCGTATCGCAGGATCTGGCTAATGGGGTGAAGACGAATGGGGTGAAGACTAACGGGGCGAAGGCTAACGGGGCGAATGGCGCTCATGAAGTTAATGGCTCCTCTAGTAGCGTCCATATGGAGCAGTTCTCTCAGGCAGTGAGGAGGGCCATCGCTGACCCCAAACCCCTAATGCACTCGTATGTGTGTTCTGTCGTCAATAACAAGGGTATGTATGCAGGAGAAGAGTTTATCCAGAGAGATATACGCGATAAGACACTGACTAGCATTCCCAGGTGATCAGCTCTACTCGCTGTCCGAAGGCACGTTGTCACAGGAGTCTACGATCGAGGTCGACTTCGATGCGATATACGGCATGGCTTCTCTCTCCAAACTCATGACCACCGTCGCTATCATGATATGTATCGAGCGTGGACAAATCTCCCTTGACGATGATGTCGCTCCGATCCTCCCAGACCTCTGTGCTCTCCCGGTCCTCGACGGAGTCGATTCCGAGGGTCGATGCCGGACGAAGCCGCGGGCCAAGACCATTACGCTTCGGCTATTGATGAGCCATCAAAGCGGATGTGGATACCATTCAAGTCCCCCGTTGGCCAGGTGGGCCAGACAGAATGGCAAGACGAACAGCGTGTTCGATAGCGATTTTGTAAGTCCTGGTTGCGTTCGAGGTCTCCCTCCGTCTGTACATTTCTTTCATTAACACACATCTTCCAGGAGGTCATGAAGACATTCCCACTCATGTTCGAGCCCGGGGAGGGGTGGATGTATGGCTCCGGACCCGACTGGGCAGGGGAAGCCATCGCGCGGATCAACAACACCACCCTTGAAGAGTTCATGCGATCCAACATCTGGGACCCGCTGGCAATGACATCGACCACGTTCCACCCTGAGCTCCATCCCGGGATGCTGGATCGCCGCGTCATCATGTACGAACGGACCGACGACCAGGGTTTGGAACGTGGCGACTGGCTCTCGCGCGTCCCTGCCCGCCACGACTGCGGTGGCCATGGCCTGTGGTCTAGTGCGCGCGACTGGAGCAAGTTTGTCAGCATGATACTCGCCGACGGCGGTGCCATCCTTTCCAAGGCCAGTGTCGATGAGATCTTCGAGCCGCAGACGGTCGGCTCGAGCGAGCTGCAAGAACTGCTCACGGGTCCTCTCCGCGCATCTCTCCGGTCGACGGTCGACATGGACGCTGACCATGTTGAGATCGCGCTGGGCGGTCCGCTGTACATGGACGATATCCCAGGAAAGCGCTCTGCAGGTACGCTGCAGTGGGCTGGCAGGCCGAACTTGTTCTGGTGGATTGACCGGGCCAAAGGCATCGCGGCCACAACCTTTACGCAGGTTATCTCGCAGGCGGATGCTAGGTTTGAGGAGCTGACTAGTATGTTTGAGAAGGCGGTTTATGCGGAGTTTGCCTCGGTATGATCATAATGACGCATAATGGGTATTGTATCCTGTATACCCAGGTAGTAGTTCGATATAACATCCAAGGAAAAAAAGTGGAATTATACTCGATGCTTTAGAACGGATAAGGAAATAAAGTTGCGGATCGGCAATTGTCAGTCGGACCAACCCGATCGGGAAATATACAAGGGACTCCTACATGATTTGTAGTAAGAATAGTAAGAGCCAAGCAATATTCTGGCGCCCAAAGCGGCCGCTCGCTGAATCCAGCGAAAACCGCTGGTACATCGTCGATGCCTGATGCTCCGCAAGAACAGGGTGGAGTGCCAAGCATCACCGCCTACACCGGTCTTGGCTTTGACGTAGTTGTTTATATAAAGAACGCCTTGCGACTTTCAATTCCACTCGCATCTGCATTATTCCTTCCAGTCGAGTATCTATTCGGTTTTGTCATTATATTTTGGTTTTTCTAGAGATATGTCGACCTTGCTTTTTTCAACTTTTCTGGCCCTTGTCGGCTGCACTACCGCGGTGCCAATGGCCTCACGGGGTGTTTCTAATGGCACTCGGGGCCATGGCGAGATTCAATGGGGCCCCTGCGGCGACCTCGGTATCAACGGGACAACCCCGCTGGAATGCGGAAGTCTGACTGTTCCTCTCGACTACACCGAGCCTGATAACGGAGAGACCCTCGACCTCGAGATCCTCCGGGCTCCTGCGCCAAACCAGCCCTCGAAGGGAAGCGTGTTCGTGAATTTCGGTGGTCCGGGGGCCAGTGGTAAAATCGAGATGTCTGCGATGGGGTCGGTGTTGAGCGTGTACGTGTTATTCATGGCATTGGATTGCCTCGTGTGGAAGGCTAACCTTCACTTTCATAGATTCGTCGGAGGCTCGTACGACCTCGTCAATGTGGTACCTCGGTGAGTGGAGTTTGGATTGACACCCATCCTAGGCCGGGTGTAAGCATGGCTAACGATGCAACCACAGAGGAACTGGCAATACTCTTCCATTTTCCTGCTACGAAGACCAGCAGGAACGGATTGCATCCCACCTCCGACTGCCGGTTGCTACGAATGCCTCTGATACTGCGCTCGGGGAGGTCTGGGCCGAGGTGAAGAACAAAGCGGATGCTTGTTTCCACGCGCAGAACAAAACAGGGTCCCTTATTGGGACGGCCTTTACGGCTCGAGACATAATGAACGTCGTTGATGCCCTGGAAGAAGACGGCAAGTTGCGATGGTGGGGTGAGTAGCTGTCTCTTACCAAATCATCTAAAGTGAACCTCTCTTGACTCATGCTATGCATCTAGGCCAGTCGTACGGTACGCTCCTCGGATCGACACTCATCGCTATGTTCCCGGATCAGATCGACAAGGCTGTCCTCGATGGTGTCATGAACGCGCACGAGTACTACCGGATGTAACGTTGCCTTTTCTTCCTGCATTTCAGATCATGGCTAACATGTAGGGGTTCATATAGCAATGTCGACCAGGTTGCGGCCGCGGACAGCGCCTTTTCCGGGTTCTGCGCCCAGTGCATCGATAACAAGGACAGATGTCCCATCGCTGGCGACCGGACTGCCAAACAGCTCGAGGAGGATATTTACGCCGCGATGGAGGGACTGAAGTACAAGCCCATACCCATCTCCGTCGAAGGCCACGGATACATCGTCGACTATGGAACCATCAAGGGCACGATCTACAACGCCCTATACTTCCCCGCAACGTGGCCCAAGCTAGCCGAGAAGCTGGACGTCATGTTTTCAGGAAACATCACTGCCATTCTTCCAGACCTTATGGCTCCCCTGCTGGAGACCCCAGACGCAGAGGCTGTCCAGGGAATCCGGTGTGGCGAGAATCAAAGCCCGCTAGAGACCCTGGCAGATGCACTGCCGAGTGTCAAGGCGCGGGGAGAGCTGAGCCAAATTGGGGGGAATATCGCCGACATCAGCGCCCTTCAGTGTGCGCGCTGGGGAATGCAGGCCAAAGAGCGATACACTGGTGACTTCAAGGCCAAGACGGCCAACCCGGTGCTTCTGCTCAGCACGCAGCACGACCCGAACACGCCCCTGATCTCCGCAAAGAAGATGAGCGAGGCGTTGGAGGGCAGCGTCATCCTGGAACAGGCTAGTTACGGAGTAAGTATATCACACCCAAGTCCGGTTTCTTCATCTTGTTGTGGTTTTTTTCTGACTGGGAGCGCTTAGCACACCATCTTGTCGCAAGGCTCTGTGTGCACGATCAAGGCGATCATCGCATATTTGAACGATGGTATTCTGCCTGAGCCCGGTACGGTGTGCGAAGTTGACGCTGTGCCCTGGTCTGGCGATGCTGGGCTATCTACTGTCTTGAAGGCCCTTGGAGCCGGGGATGAGGGCAATGAATAGAGTCTAGTGGGGTCCATCGGGGTGTATCATTAGTTGTGTCATATTGTCGTTCTATTTTAGTGAGGTGGCGGTAATAGGAATATCCGGATATATACATCTTACGAGGCCGGTGCAGCGAGCCTATCGCACAATCTTGCATCAGCACAAGTTGCCAATTATAGAACCTAAAACCTGTTGACTAATAATCTGCGCATCCCCTCGGAGAGAGGCGACGAGAACAAGGCAATTTATCTTGATTCCCCAAGAGACCTAGCATAGTCCCAGCTCTCGATACCCCGGACAAATCATTCACGAAGATCCACCCACATTCCCAGGAAGAAACAACAAGTCATCACCATCCGGCCAATTCACAGGCCACCCAATCTGGTCCAATATCGAGAAATCAAAGTCGAAATTTACTTCACCCTCTGAGGGCCCTCCCCCGGCTGCTGCTGCAGCCTCACGAGAGTCACGTTCCGCTTTGGCAGCCTTGATCATCCCTCTCGCCGCAACCTCCGCAACAAAGTTCTTCGCCATGAAGGACTCTGCTTTACCGACGAAGGGAGGGTCCGCGTCCCAATCCTCGTAGTCAATCATGTGCTCGACAATTCTGCAGACGCGGGCGCATTGATTCCGTCGGTCATTTGCTGTCTGAGACAGATCTTTCATGAGAGTGAAAGTTTGTCGGATGATGTTTCGGATACCTGGCTCATCGACCCATTCCCTGGGCGCGGTGCCAAGAATGCGGAGCAGGAAGAAAACGGCGTAACTTGCGGACCGGAACACGTGGAATGTTCCTTTCCGGAGAGCATCGGGAAATGTGGTTAGGACGATTAGTAGATTTTTTGCTGTGATCATGCTCTGCGTGACGATTGGGGGCTCGGTCTTTTTGCGGTCCAGAGCGTACGAGTATAGCCCCAGCCGTGCATCGAGGAGTGATACTTCCTCAGCGGGAGACCAGCTGTCCGCATATTTGTCTTGTATCATAGATAACTCGGTTTCAAATGCCCTCACGAATGGAAGAGGGTCAGACGTGAGCCCGGTGGAGGACGTTTCACATTCCCCCAGGGCAGTCGAAATCTTGGAGGTGACGAGGGCGATGTGAAGCTGAATCCTAGTCGGTGCCGGTACCCCAGCTGTCGAGGGATTCAGGGCGTGCAGGACGGTGTGATCGATGCGTACGGAACTTGGCACCCCGAATCTTCCGGTATGCCTGTGGAGGAATCAGCGGACTGAGGAACAGCTCGTGAAGAATGCCACCTACCATTGATCCACGATAAAACACGACAACCACGTCAACGTGCGAGTCTCCAACGATCCGATCTCTGATGCCTTTGCAGCGAATAAGACGAATGGATGTTGTGGGCGATGCAAGCCAAGAGACCGTGCCATCGAGATGGCGACGGAGCAGTACATTGAAAAGGGTTCCTTGTTCATGTCTTCATGGGGAAAGGACCAGACACAGAGTAGAACCAAAGCCTGTACAAGATATATTGACCGATTACCCAGAAGGAGGATGTCTGCTACTAGCTGCTTCACGAGAATTTGTAACCGGGGGTAGTCAGACGCATACTTCTCCGAATCTTTGCTTGCGATGGCCAACACCGTCCAGAACAACAGGGGTGCTTTCTCGTAGCTATCGAGGATGACCGCCGGTTCAAGCAATAGCGGGAACCGTGGGTGTAGATTTGAATAATATCTGGAGGAAGGGTAGTGAGCTGGGTGAATATATGAAAATCATTACCGTCGTACGTACTCATCTATCAGGTCTGCGACGACACTGGATGTGAGATTGACGCCAGTAGCCTCATGCGTGAACCGCACTGGTCTCTTTCCACCCACACGTAATTCAGCAATTATGCTTGCTACGGACGAGTCCAAAGTAGGTAACGGTTCATGCGGTGTGGCCGACCCCTCGGAAAGGGGCGTCCTGTATGCAGAGCCACCTTCGTCATATCCATGGCCAGATTTTTGGCTATATTTAGTTAGAGCGATCTGGGAGCATTGTGCTGGCATTACTACCTTCTCTTGGCAGTCCTCTTGAATGAAGGGTCAACTGAGCACCGCTCTCTTGCACTTTCGCAACTGGAACAAGCTGCAGGGAATTTTTGACTGGCGTTGCATTTCACCTGAATACAATCATTAGCGATCCTCAGGAACAAGAGCAGGGGGGGGCACTCTGGTTCGCACCTTCATCTGGCGACATCGTATACAGGGCACGCCCGCCCGGCGCGGCTTAAGTCGCGAGGTCGACTTTGGAAGCGATCGAGCGGCAGTAGACTGAATGTTCTCCATTTAGAATGACGAAAGTTCGCTCTTTGACTGGCCACGAGAGTCACCCGCCGTCAGTAAATGTTGCGTGACAACGTGGATGCCTGCACCACTTTCTCGTCGTCACAGCACTGCCTTCGCTGAGTTCCGCTGCATCCAGCGAAATATCGCTGTGACCTCTGATTTGCCGATGGAAACGGAGCCCCACTACAAACGTGAGTTTCCGGTGGTAAGATGATTCAGAAGACCAGCGTTGGGCAGACTGGAAGAAATGGATCGAGTATTTATTTATGTTGCCTAATCCCTACTTCTGCGGTTGTGGCTGACGATCGCTGGATGTTCGTTGGCTGTTCACTTGGCGTGTCCCGGGGAGCCGGCAACCTTATCCTTATACTTACTTATACTTACTTCTCCTTCCAGCGTCCTCGCCACCCTTCATCTTTCTGAGTCTCAACCCCTCTACCCAATATACCTTTTATTTTTAGTCCCTATATATGCTTAATCTCATTTATCCAGCTCCATGCCTCTATTATTTCAAGGCACCTATGTGACTCTTTTCTTCGCGTCCCTTGCCATCGCGCAAGGTGACGATACAGTCGTTGAAGAAACCATAGCCATGCACGCTAGCTCCGGCGCAACAGCTCCACAGGCTTCTGGAGGTGATAGTGTCACAAGCTACTTTTCCTACGCAGAGCACTCGAGCACCATTCTGGCGCATATTGCGCTGATGACGATAGGCTGGTGCTTTGTTCTTCCTCCGGGTAAGCTACATACTCACCTTTCCAGTACTAACGTCGTGATTAACTCCATGGGCAGCGGTCATCCTAAGTATTGCCCGATCTCACCTTGCAATCCCGTCGCAGCTCCTATTCCTACTCTTGAATGCTGTGGGTCTGCTCTTCGGCATCATATATAACAGCCAGACCCCCGATCTGTATGAAAACAACGCCCACCACAAGATCGGCTGGATCGTGACAGCGGTTGTCTGTGTGCAGTTCATCCTAGCGCTGATATTGGCATATGGTGGGCGTGGCGAATTCAACCGGTCGAAGCCGACATCTTTCGATCGCGCTTCATTCCTCCCTGTCGCGATGGACGAGCAGGAATCTCTCTATCAATCGAGAGAAAGAGACGACTACAGATGGTCCCGCGATAGTGGCCAGGGATCTGGATCTTTATCGCCATCTTGCGAATCACATGCCGAGGACGACGGTTTTGAAAAGCCGGAGGAGCTTCATACAAAGCCGTCTGGCCGGTGTGGCTGGCTCTCCGGCTCCCGTGTCCATCGCTTCCTCCTCAACCACATCCCTGGAATGGTTTCGGCCCGTCTCCTACGCACGCTCAATATCCTATATAATGTCGTCGATCGGATCATTCTTCCCTTTGGCTTTATTGCAACTGCAACGGGAGCTGTCACATACGGCGGGATCTTTCATGGTGAGGAGGTCTTCAATGGGGTAGCCCACTTTATCAAGGGTGGGATCTTCTTTTGGTATGGTATCCTTACTCTGGGGCGGGTCATCGGCGCCTGGGCAGACCTAGGATGGGCCTGGAACAAAAAGCCTCCTGCCAGTATCGTGGGCTGGAAGGCCAGCGTTCCCTCGGGCGAGTTTGTGGAGTCTTTCGTCATCTGGCTGTATGGCGTGACCAACGTCTTCTTGGAGCACCTCGCCGGATGGGGGAAGGAATGGACGGCGAGAGATTTACAACACGTCTCCATCTCCTTCATGTTCTTTGGTGGTGGCTTGGCCGGCATGCTTGTTGAATCACGGCGTATTCGTGACGCACTCAATAACACCTTGCTGGGGCAACCATCTCACCCTGAATCCAAAGATGATAGCTGGCAACCTCCCAAGTCCCAAGGTGTTCCTCTAAATCCGATGCCAGCTCTTGTCATCCTATTGCTGGGTTTGATGATGGGATCGCACCGCCAGAGTAGCATGACTTCGACCATGGTGCATAAGCAGTGGGGGACGCTGCTCATTGGATTTGCGATTGCTCGTGGAATGACCTATATCCTGCTGTTCATTCGTCCGCCAACCTCGTACCTCCCAGGTCGTCCTCCAACTGAGATTGTGGCTGGATTTTGTCTGATTGCCGGGGGACTCATTTTCATGCTCAGCGTAAGTTATTTCCTCGGATTACATGCACTGGACTGGGCGACTGACTGACTGACTGACTACCTCTAAACAGGCTCGCGATGTTATCACCGCTATGGAGTCCCATAAGCTGGATGCAATGTTCACTTTTACTTTAGGCATGGGCTTGACGGCGTTCATTATGTCGCTGGTAGTCCTTGTCATCGCCATAAAGGCGTGGGCGGTGAGACGTGAGCGATGATGGAAGGGGAAAAGTTGGTCTGTTCTAATAGGGCAGTCGAGACTTTATATAGGTAATTGTTTTCTTTATGAGCAAAAAGGTCTCATTTTTTGTAGTGCAGTACATTGATCTAGTTCACAGCTGGACTTGTTCCAGAAATCTTCATTTTGTACTGGTTCGGTGATTGTCTTAGAGCGCGAAGTGTGTTTGCTAGTGGTTGAGTTGATTCACATTCTGTGAGAAAACGAAAACAAATAAGTAAAAAATTCCCTCGATATTACGAAATCATGGGTATTTAATAACCTATTGAAATGCAGAATCTCAAACTATTGTTATGGCATACGATAAAGGGGACGTGGTTGACCAAGGCAATGGGTAAGCGAATATGACCCGAGGTTGATGAGAAATATATATAAATAGTCCAACTCACTACAACTCCTATTCCTCCCAAACAATATGTTTTCCACATTCATAAGTAGTACCACAACCACATCAAAAAAA
>VCAU01000040.1:0-248093 GCA_015844325.1 Aspergillus nanangensis | reverse complement strand
ACCCCCAAAAAAAAAAAAAAAAAAAAAAAACCTAACCTCAAGGAACGACTAACTAAAGGGATAAAACTATACCCTCCCAAATACTAAAAAAGAACCATCCCAACCTAAAAGCGGACCGAATATCAATCATTGCTGTCGATCCACAGCTGATCGTCTATCGGGCCCATGCTTCGTCCCTTTTCTTGGCTTCACTTCTTTTTCTTTGTCTGACGGGCGCCCGGTCGATTCGGTCTGATTATCTTTTCGCTCAGATTATTATTATTAATCCTCCGACATTCATCAGTCTTCTACCTCGTGTCGCGAACAAACCAAATCCACCGGTACAAGGAGGAACCAAACAACCAAGGAAAAAAAAAAAAAAAAAAAAAAAAAAGCTGCCCACAGTCAGTCAGCACAAAATCCACCACTAAGTCCGAGTCCGATCCTCTTCCGTCGGATTCCCTGGAAACACAAACTCAGATAGAATACATCAACTCGCCCATCTCCCACCACCTCCCTCCCCGCTGCACCTGTCGCAGTGCCTTTCATGAGCCTGTGAGAAGTCTCAATTCCACCCTCGTGGACGAACGATTACTGTCGGATCGCCACGGGGTTATCCTATCGCTCTTCCGTGCTGATCGATCGGAAATATTTTGTTGGTCTTCATTTCCACCAACATCTAACTATCGACCCCTCCCCCTCGCCGTAGCCTTTCTCCCCTCCCCCCCCCCTCGACTCTCTCTCTCCTTGCATGCCGCTGCGCAGGCCGCCATAATTCTTTCCCCCGGATTCCCAAGCGTGCTGCGCCATGGCCACTTCGACGGGTTCATTCCCCCCTGACTCGGCGAACGAGGACGATCCTGCCGACTCGGGGTTTTATGCCCACGATGACACAGACCACTCCGCCCTGCATCCTTCCCCCGACGATGACTCCAAACCGACCAAAGAGTCTCATCCTATGCAGAAAAGGCGGCGAGTGACTCGCGCCTGTGACGAATGTCGACGAAAGAAAATCAAGTGTGATGGAAAGCAACCATGTACTCATTGTACGGTGTACAGCTACGGTAAGCAATTTTTACCCCTGGTCCTTTCCCCCCTCCCAAAAAAAAACCAGCTTACGACTCAATTTTCGGTTCCCGATCATTCATCATGCTAATTGATTACAAATTAGACTGTACCTATGACCAACCGTCGAATCGTCGTCGCAACCCTGCCCCTCAATACGTTGAAGCGCTCGAAACCCGTCTACACAAAGCCGAAGCCCTCCTTCGGGTTGTCCTTCCCGATATCGATCTCGACGACCCTCGATTTGACGAGCATGCGACCGACAAGGTGCTAGCTGCGATCAAACGAGAAAAGCAGCAGCAGCAACAACAACAACAACAACAACTGCCGCCGCCCCCGACCACCGATGAGTCGCGATCAGCCTCGGCGGGCCCGTCAGATCCAGCGCCGGACAATGGAGGAGCGGATGAGTCGCTGCTCGAGTCCATGGTCGATAACTCCGGCTGGTTAGACTTGGATGATCAGGGTCATTGGGATTACCACGGACACACGTCTGGCATCATCTTCATTCGTCGATTACGAAAACAGCTCGGCGCAACGGACATTTCAGCCCCGACTCTGCGGTCGCGACCTATCCCCCACGTGCTAGAAAGCCCCAAGTCAACTTCTGAATCGCCACAAGATGGGTCGTTGATCCCGACCCACGACCTGCCGCCACGCGACGTTGCACTGCGTCTGTGTCACAATGGCCTCGAGGATGGCTGCTCTTTGATGCGATTCGTGCATGAACCCTCCTTTTACGCGATGTTTGATCGGATCTATGATACCCCTCCGGAACAGTATACGAACGAAGAACACTCGTTCCTACCGCTCCTTTACATTGTGATATCCGTGGGTTGTCTGTTCTCGGATGACGGAACTGGTACTCTGGATGTGTCTGGCTATGAGAGTGCTATCGGCCAAGGGTGTGTACCCTTTTTCCCTTGTATATCCCCTCGTTTTGCCGTTCGGAATTATTAACCCATTTTAGGTTCCAATTCTTCAAAGCGGGTCGTCAGCTTTTGGAGATCACCGATTGCCGTGACTTAACCTCTCTCCAGGCCATCTGTTTTATGGTCCTTTTTCTCCAGTCCTCGGCAAAGTTGAGTACCTGCTACTCCTATGTCGGTATTGGTCTCCGGTCCGCCCTGCGACTCGGACTCCATCGGTCTGTGACGGCCAATTTCAACCCCCTGGAGCAAGAGCTTCGGAAGCGTGTCTTCTGGGTCATCCGAAAGATGGATGTCTACGTCAGCACGCTCTTGGGGCTGCCGCAGATGCTCAGCGATGACGACATCGACCAGGAATACCCCATGGCCGTGGACGGAGAATTCATCACCTCGGAGGGTATCCTGCCGACCCCCAAGAATTATACGGCGCTGATGGCGGGGGCCAACGCCCACACGCGCTTGTCAAATATTATCTTGAAGGTAGTGAAGTATATCTACCCGGTGAAACATGCGCAACATCGGTCCAAATCGGATCTGCGCTACGTAGTCAGCCATTCCAAAATTCGAGAAATTGAACGCGATCTTCAGGCGTGGATGGAAGAGCTGCCGGCGGCTCTTCGGCCTGGGACTGAGGTATCCCCTCAGCTTGAACGGTAGGTTCTCTCTGCACTTCCCCCTACGGTTCAAAATGAGTACTGACTTTTCGCGAAGGGTACGCCAGCTGCTGCGAATTAGCTATGCCCATGTGCAGGTCGTGATGTATCGCCCCTTTTTGCATTATGTTTCGGGTGGGTCTCAGGCCCGGGGAGTGGATCGCCGCTCCTACGCCTGCGCTGCTGCCTGCGTGAGTGTGTCCCGCAATATCGTCCATATCACCACCGGGATGCATAAGCGGGGATTACTCAACGGCGCCTATTGGTTCACCATGTATACCACGTACTTTGCCATCCTCTCATTGCTGTTTTTCGTGCTGGAAAATCCGGATTCGCCCACCGCCAAGGATGGCGTGCTAAAGGACGCCATGGAGGGCAAAAACACGCTGGCGGGACTGGCCAAGAAGAGCATGGCCGCCGACCGGTGCTCGCAAAGTCTCAGTTGTCTGTTCAAGAATCTTCCGGAATTGCTCAAGAATCGGCAGTCCACTGCGACGCCGGTCAACCTGAAGCGTCCGGCCCCAAGCAGCAGCGGCGGCGGTGGTGGTGGTGGTATTGGCGCTGCGCCCAGCTCGGCGGTCTCCTCTCCGGCGGTCTCCTCCGAGATGCGTCCACCTCAACGAGCGAATACGTTCCCCATCCATCTGTTGTCGAAGCCCGCCAAAGAGGCTAGCAACGCGCCGAAGAGCTTTGACGATAGTCATCCCCAGCGCAAGCTCACACCCAACCGCCCTGTCAGCACGCCGAATTGGTATGCGTCCACCCCCGAGTCACCAGCCACTGAGTCCATGGCGGCGGTGTCCGAGGGCATGGGTGTGACTGCAATGAACACGACACCCCCTGCTGCATCTTCTCGGGTGCAGATGACGCTACCCACGCGCGATGCTTCGACTGGTGCCTATAGTGCGCAGTCTTTTACGAACCCCACCAATCTTCCTGATCTCATGCCCATCATGTTCCCATCGGATGATCCGTTCGCCTACCCCACTCAGCCCATGTCGACGCTCGAGGATGACCATTTCCGCCACGATGGCACCACGCCGTTTGGCCTTGACCACCCTGCCGGTATCTCATCCCCCACTAACCCCAACCCCATGGGCAGACACACGCCGAATCTGGATAGCTTCGCCAACTTCCCGTTGTTCCCGAACGGCACCCCGACTGGCATGAATGCCACTCTTCCCGGCCATCTCAGCAACCCACACATGAGCCAGTCGCGACTGCAGTCGCCTGTTTCGCACGGGTCGACCCCGGCCGAGGCCATCAACAGCCCCGACCTGGTCTCCATCCCTAACCAGAACTTCATGTGGCAGGGGTACAACTTCCAGCCGCAGGATATGCCCGCCGAGTCGACGACGCAGTCATCTATGGTGCCGGACCATGCGCCCAATTTCGACATGGGTGTGGATGAGAACACCTTGGGCATGGGACTGGACCTGGGAATTCCTTTGGACGATATCTTTGGAAGTGGCGATGCATGTCGGCCCAGTGGTCTGAGTAATGATGACTGGATCCAGTGGATGAATGTGGGAGGGTAATGACTTGAGTATGATTTTGGCTATGAGCATATGCAATGAGGACTGGCGTTGGTTTGATTATACGTATATATTGGTATATATTGATTATTTGAATTGAATATATGGTTTTTTTCTACTGTCTATTTATATATATATATATATATATATCGTATATATTTACACTATATATTTACATTGTATATATATCTATAATATATATGTGGTATCTCTATGTATCTATATTTATATTTATAATATATATACCTATATATATATATATCACATTATATATATTTATATTGTATATTGTACATCTATATAAATCTAATCCAATCTATCCAACTGCAACATAATAATACACTACCATATATATATATCTATCTCCAAATGATCTCACCGTCCAGCCTGATACCAACTCCAAATATTCAACCCAACCTTCGTTCCCGACGTAACCGGAAACGCCGCATGCCAAGTCTCCCAATAACCCGAGCCATCAGGCCTAAGATTTTCCCAAAAGATAGCATTCCCCTTGATCGGCTTAAAGGTAATGCCTGGATCTTGTTCCTCCCCTTCCCTCTCCCCCTTATCCTCATCCCCATCTAGGGAATGGGGAGATCCACACTCCAAAAAGCGACACCACGCCGAATCCCTCGGCCTCCTCAACCTCGGAAAATTCGTCCCCCCGCCCTCACACTCATCCCCCAAATACACCATAAACGTACTCGCCCGATCACCGCCCCTAGCCGCCGACCCCGCCCAATCGTAGTGGTGCCGGTAATGGCCCGACGCGTTGTAGCGTTGCGCCCACATGCGCTCGATGTAGAGGTGCGGGCGCCAGCCTTGGAAGCTACGGGCGCGGCGCTCGAGGCAGCGGACTGTGGTGTCGGTGCGGGGGAGGAGGGCGCGGTCGGAGAGGCGGCGCGTAGGGTCGATTTTTTGGGTCGTGCCGTCGTAGATTATGGAGGGCGTGTAGTTTGGGGTACTTTATTGGATATCATCATTGTTATTAGGTAGGTATTGGGTGCGAGGGTTGTTAGGAGTTGATTGGGAGTGGGTTGGGGGGTTGGATGGATTGGCTGGGGGTATGGGGATGGGTATGAGGTGTTTATGGATATGGGATTATGGATAGGTATAGGCATAGGTCTAGGTATAGGTAAGGTAGTAAGGAGAAGGAGAAGATACCTAATTTCAACCAAATGATCCGCCTCTTCCTCACTGAGAAAATCCTCAATATAAATGATCAATGGATCGCGCGACAGAAGATGCACCCGGTACGTATCCGGCGGACACGCGACAGACACGCCATCATCCAGACTCAATATATTGGGGTCGAGCTCATTCACGTCGACGGCGTTGGCGTCATCCTGGAAGAAGCTGGATGGACCAGACGTCGAAGAAGCAGCATTCGGGTCTGGGTATAATTGGCGCAGGATCGGGGCCAGAACGAAGATGTACAGCGGCAGAAGATAGAAGACGGAACTAAGTAGCGTCGACAATTTGGGCATGGGCATCGTTGGTGGCTTTCATTCTAGATTCTCTTGAGGTATGTTTTGTATGCGCGAGAGGGAGAGAGATCTGGAGCGACGGGTACTTCAGGGTACTTCGTGGTACCTGTGTATGGGGAGTGTATTATCTGGTGTATTGAGAGAGTTGGATATGGGACATATGTGTACCATGAGTGACAATACTTCCGCATTGGGTATTTCTCCTTTGGCTACAAACTTTGCTCCAATAACTAAAGAGGCCAGTAGTAAAGATGCATTGAATCTACGCCATACACTCAATCTAACTGGACATATATCCCTCAATTCACTCTCCTAAGTTCAATCTACTCATCACTAGCATCCATCCAGCCTAGTCCGACCCTTTCGAACACGGACTAAAATCTTTAGGAGTAGACCGTTGATGCTATAATCCTAATCCTAATCCTCTTCTGTAATAGTAGTAGGCGTTAATAATATTAATATGTAATAATAACAACACCAGTAATAGTAATAAGACACTGCCACGGTCTTTCCCTAATTGGGCTTTGGCCGAACTGTCCCTTGACAACAGGAATGAACGTATGATGAGGTAATTCCGATCGTATCCTCTCCTCTTCGGCTACGATCAAATCTGATGAATACGATGGCACCTATCACCGCACGCAGTGTGCTTGGACAACACCGCCAGGCAACCAGATTCTTATGCATTCCAGTTCCTCCCGCCAAGGCAGGGAGGAACGGAGGAATGGGAGGAAGGGAGGGACAAGACAACAATTAATCATCCTGGCCACCCAAGACTTTTGGTGACGGAGCGGGCGAAGAGAGAAAAGCCATGGCATGGCCATGGCATTGCCAAGAGGGTTTGTTGCGGCAGTTAGTACCGCATCGGTACCGGAGAGAGAGGTCAGATCAGGTCTGGGGGGATTCTTTATTTTTCGCCAATGATCTTTTATTAAAAAATAAATAAATACATTATTAATAAAAAATAAGAATAAGAATGAGAGTAAAAATATTAATCAACACGAAAAAGGGCAAAACGAAGAGATGGGGTTTCTGGTTGACCAGCCGGATGGATGGAATTTTTACCGCCGACCCTCATTTTACCTCCTTCTCAGCGAGTCTGATTCAAACCAATAAGACGGCTTGTTGGTGGCTGACTCGTGATCGCGTTAATAACTCGGGAGTTCGAAGAGTAGCCAATCAGAATAGGGTGTTGACCCATGGATACAGGTCGGTACCGTAATTTGGGATGATGAAGGATGATGAGCTAACAACAGTTGGGGGTGTGTGGTAACGAGGCTGTATGGCTGCGGGATTTGTTTTGCATCCTGTTTCTTACCTGGTATTATGAGGATGGATTCTGATTATTTTCCCCTCTAATTCTCGTGTCTATTATAATAGATTTATTATTATTATTATTCTTCTTCTTCTTAATATGTGCTCAAATTCTTTTCAACTAATTTCTTTCTCCTCCAATCACCCGATCGATCGCAACCACCACATGGGCAGAACCAAACCCAACCAACGCCACCAGCCCCGCATGACTCTTGGCCCGGTCTTGTCCCTCGCCCTCCGCCCGGCTGTGCAAGCGGCTTCTTCTGGGCTTCTGGGCAGGGCTCGGCTCCGGACAAGAACCCAAGCCTCCCCCCTCTCTCTCCCAAGACTTTCCTCTCGCTCTTATCTGTCCCAAGCCTGTCATTCTCCCTCCCCCCGTTCCCCCCCGTTCTCCCCCTTTCATCCATCTTTCTTTTCTTCTCTTGACTTCCTCTCTCTCCTTCTCTCTTTCTCTTTTCTCCTTTCAACTACCCTCAACACATACCACCGACTTTCTACACCCCCTTTTCATCTCTCCCATTGACGCGTTCCCTGTGTTGACGCTTTGTTGTCCTTCTCACATCTATCGCGTCTCAACAACAATTCCATCAATCGCAATACTGGTCCCCTTTTGCGACCGTTGCGATCTCTCTTGCTCGCAGTCAGTCACGGCTGTCTGACTCGCCAACCCTCAGCCAAAAAATTCGCCCTTCCGCTCCCAAGACAGGGACAAGAATAATTTTCTTGGCAATGTCGGAAACCCAAGACACAACCACCTCGCCTTCAACGGCCGCCGCGCCTGTTCCTACTCCCACCACACAGGAACCGCCTGCTGCTGTCCAGCCACCCGCTCAGATTACCACGTCGCCCCCTTCCACAGCGTCCGTGACGGCCACCGCCCAAGCCGCCACCGCTGCCGTTGCAAGCCCTTCCGTCAACGGGAATGCCTCGCGGCCTCCTGAAGAGTTGTCTTGCCTGTGGCAAGGTTGCACTGAGAAGTGCCCAACCCCTGAATCTCTCTATGTAAGTTCGATACCATCTCGCCGTCTTCGCGATGACCACCCCGTGCTGACGATCATCTCAGGAACACGTTTGCGAGCGCCATGTTGGCCGCAAGAGCACAAACAACCTCAACCTGACCTGCCAATGGGGCAGCTGCCGCACAACAACCGTCAAGCGCGACCACATCACTTCTCATATCCGCGTGCATGTACCTCTCAAACCACACAAGTGTGACTTCTGCGGAAAGGCGTTCAAGCGACCTCAAGATTTGAAGAAGCACGTCAAGACCCACGCAGATGACTCGGTCCTTGTCCGATCTCCAGAGCCTGGTGCTCGGAACCCGGATATGATGTTTGGTGGTGGTGCAGCCAAGGCCTATGCGCATCAAGCACACTATTTCGAGCCTTCGATGAACCCCGTTCCCAGCCAAGGATACGCCCACGCACCCCCGCAGTACTATACGTCGCACCCGCCGCCTCAGCCCCCTAACCCGTCGTACGGGAATGTGTACTACACATTGAACCATGGCCCCGAGCCGGGTCACGGCTCTTACGAGAACAAGAAGCGTGGCTATGATGCCCTGAACGAGTTTTTCGGTGACCTGAAGCGTCGCCAGTTCGATCCCAACTCCTATGCCGCAGTCGGCCAGCGTTTGTTAGGTCTGCAAAGTCTGTCGCTGCCCATCTTGGCCGGTGGCCCCATTCCCGAATACCAGGCCATGCCGGCTCCGATCGCTGTTGGCGGCGGTGGATATAGCCCCGGTGGTCATCATGCTCCTGCTTATCATTTGCCGCCCATGAGCAACGTGCGCACCAAGAACGATCTGATCAACATCGACCAGTTCCTCCAGCAAATGCAGGACACCATCTACGAGAACGATGACAACGTCGCTGCAGCGGGTGTGGCCCAGCCGGGTGCTCATTATGTCCATGGTGGCATGGCCTACCGCACCACGCACTCGCCCCCCACCCAGTTGCCTCCTAGCCATGTCACGGCCACGGCCACCGGCGCTCCTGTCATGGGCCATACCACCGCACACTCGCCCCCGGCTGGGACGCCCGCGCTCACCCCGCCATCCAGCGCGCAGAGCTATACCTCGGGACGCTCCCCCATCTCTCTGCCTTCGGCGTCGCGGGTGTCGCCGCCTCACCACGATGCTGGCTCCGGCATGTACCCACGCCTCCCATCGGCCACCATGCCTGACAGCATGACGGCCGGTTACCCTACTGCATCCAGTGCGGCGCCTCCGTCGACGCTGGGCGGGATCTTCGATCACGATGAGCGTCGCCGGTATACTGGTGGCACCTTGCAGCGTGCTCGGCCTGAGGAGCGACGCCTGTCGGACGCCATGGATCTGTCCCAGGACGGCAAGGATGCGGGTGATCGTACGCCCTCGGCCAAGGCTCGCAAATCGTCCTCGTCCTCGCCGGGTCGTATCGCAGCTAGCCTCATTGACCCCGCTCTCTCGGGCTCCTCTCCGACCGGCTCGGAGGCGACTCTGCGTACGGCGCAAGCCGCGGCCGAAGTGGCCGAGCGGTCGGACGTCCAGTGGGTGGAAAAAGTGCGGCTGATTGAATACCTGCGCAGCTACATCTCGGAGCGTCTGGAGCGCGGCGAGTACGAGGGCACCATCAACCGCGCCAGCGAGCCTCGTTCGCGGGCCGCCAGTCCTGATGGTCACATGGAAGGCGTCGAGACGGAACCTCGTCCCGCCGCCGTCGTTGAGGAACCGGTGAAGGCGGAAAGCAGTGGTGGCGATGCTGTCATGTACCCGACGCTACGTGGGTTAGAAGATGACGGGGACTCTAAAATGCCAAGTTAGGCTGCTGTCTATTTTCTTTTGTTGTTGTTTTTTTGTTTCGATACAAATCAACTGTGTTATTCTCCACTTATTTTTCTCTTCTTCTTTTGGCCTGTTTTCTCAACGGCTTATCTTCATCTTTATCTTGGTTTTATTTTTCCTTTGCGAATCTGGGTGCTTACGGGTGTGTTCGATGGTTTGATTCCCTGTCCACTGGGTCGTGGACTTTACTCCTGCGTGTGAATTTCCTAGGCCTACATACTGTTCATTTTTTTTTCCGATTCTGTGTTTCTAAGTTTGCCCTTGGGGGTGCAACGGATGTTTCTATTTCTGTACTAGTGGGGAAATTCTGTTTTTATTTTCTTCTTCTTCGACATTCTCCTAGTATTACTACTTTCTTCTCCGATCTGGACGTAAATGGAACTTGGAGATTTTCCGAACCTATCTCTTTGTGTTTGTTGCCATCGACCTTAAGAATCTAGACCGTTTCTTGGGACTAGTCGATTCCCGGGCAGTGGAGTTTCTGCAGGGGAACAACGTAGGAAATTTCGTGGATAATAGTTCCAGGTGGAGAGTTGTTCTTATTTTAAGAACCTCTTGATTTCCAGTGCCTGAGGCTAGACCGTTTGCAAAACGGAGGACTAATAACCACCCAGGCCCTTTAAGTTAGGTGATAGGTACAAGGCTAAGTCTAAGTCCTCTCAACTCTTGACATGGAAAAGACACGGTAACATCTTTCGTTCACGTTACATGTTCGACGCTGATGGTTCACATTCCTCAGGGCTGCACGCTAAACTGCACGCGGAGAAGCATGACGCAAACAGGCGGCGATGGATCCGATTCTGCACCAGTCCATTGGGTGTGAATAATCCTATCCTGCGTACCAACGGAGGGATCGGCCTTGTCACTCGTGGGATTAACTCGAGGTGAATGGCAGAATCGGGAATAGAAATAATAATAATATTATTATTATTAATCATGAAGATTCTTGTCAATTAGGCTAGGTACCTGTTAACTGGGAAGTAGGGAGGTAGTATTGGTGCAGCAGTGGTAAAGGGATTACCCCATCCGGCGAGATGTTTCCCAGTCTTTCCTGTTTTAGGGTGGGATTTGTTTGGTTGTTGATTATTGATGATGCGGATGATGATGATAACATCATTCGTAGGGTCATCATGATAGCGAGTAGTTCTGGTCTGAGTATGTATCGGATATTGTGGAATATGAGAGCTAGGGAGTTAGTTGACCAGAGAGATGTGTCTCGACGACAGGATTCAGACTGAAAAACGAGGGATTGTTGGCCTGCACGCGGAACTGATGTTTTGTGTATGAAGTGGAAGTGGGTGTTTGTGTGTTTTTCTCGGGTTGCTCCACCGAACTGACTGTTTACGGCGGGGGAGAGAAAATCTAGAAAAATACAACCAAAGGAACCGATCACCAACTCCACCAAGGTTGTATTGCTGTTATTGATGAAGAGGTATTAAACCCATGGACAGGGACATCAACAGATTGTTCTCAAGTAAATAATAATAATAATCATCATCATCATCATCATCATCATAATAATCATACTTACTTACTGGAGGGGAAAGGAATTCTCGATCCTCACCATATTTTTTTCTATTATTGATTGACTGACGCTTTTCCCCACACGGAAGCGGTCACGCCCCAAACACCCGCGCGCGTTATCGTCATCGTTTCGCTCTTACTTCATCTTCACCTCTTCTTCTGACGGCCTCCCAATCCCCTCCTCGTTTCGGTCTTCTCTGCATAGACCCATCTGACGCCAATCTCCGACTCTGGTGATCGCCTCGGTCTTTTTGGCTCCTTTCTCTCCCTTCTCCCACCTCCCTCTTCCTCTCCATCCGAGTCGATCTCCCTCAATTCGCGTCTGGCGCGGTGGCAAACCGATCCTCTGGTTCTTCCCTCTGAATCATCCCCGATTTAGCTTTTTCCTTCCCTCGTTAGGTCATCGTTTCGCCGACTTTTCCCCTCCTCTTCCTTTCGTCCTTCGCTTCCCCTTGTGGCGGTTCTGTTGTCACTGTTGTGATGCGCGACTTCTTCCCCAAGATTTGATTTAGACGCCATCCCGATTAGAGAGATTCAACTTCGCCGATTAAAAAAAAAAAAACAGAACTCCCCTCGAATACAGAAGCACACATCGGCAAAAGGAAAACAAAATATATCCGACTTTTCTTCTGAAGATAAAACCTTGAAAGACGACCACCAAACATGCCTCTATCCAACAGACGTCGCGCGCGGCGCAAGGAAATTCAACTACAAGAAACGTCCGATGCGGAGGCCCCGGATTCTTCGCCATCTCGTCCCTCCAACAATAAAAAGCGCAAGGTGAGTTTGACTAATGGTTGTCCGTATCTATTGACAGGCAGCATAATATCAGTCGCTGACAACGTCGTCTGCCAGATCGAACGGGGCACCCCTCAACCTCGTCCCATCAAAACCGCCGAATCCGCCGATGAGGCGGAGGGCTCGTCCGCGGACCATGACTTATCAGAGAACCAGGACCTAGTGGATATGGTGATATCGTACCTGGAGACACCTCGCGAGGAAGCGCGCGTCCAGCGCGACCATTCGAACACCAAGACCGAAAACAAGCAAAGCGTGCGCGCCTATGCGAAAATCGCCGGCCGTACATGGACCTATTACGTCAAGACCCTTCATGTCAACATCGGGCGCGAACCGGACCGTGAACAAAAGCCCGACGAGCAGTCCAGCCCCGTCACCATTGCCGCGCGGGCGCTGCCAGACGTAAATGTGGATCTCGGCCCTAGCAAATTTGTTTCGCGCCTACATGCGGAGATCTTCTATGACGGCGAAGACACGGCCTCGTGGCACATTCGCGTCAATGGTCGCAACGGGGTACGCCTAAACAATGCCATTCTCAAGCGCGGCACGGACGCCATCCTGTCCTGTGGCGACATCATCGAGATTGCCAACACCCAGATGATGTTCGTCACCCCCGGCGACAAGGCCAACATTCAGCCCGCCTTCGTCGAGCGCGCACAGCGTCTCGCCAATGGTGAGGAGGACCTGCCCCCCACGTGGGACGCATCGCAGCACGCACACCCAGCTGCTTCCGCTGCGTCCCAGGAGACGGCGCCGGCGCCGGCGTCCGCGTCAACCACCCAGCCCTCTTTGGCGCCCGCCCCCCAGTTCCTCAAACGACAGGTCACCCCGCCGCCGCGCTCGCCGGACACGGTGGGCGTGCGCACCGCCAAGCAGTCGCCGCTGTATAACCGGGGCATGATGATGGAGAGCACGGAAGAGATTGACTACAGCAAGGACGGGGCCAAGGATCTGAAGCCGCCGTACAGCTATGCCACGCTGATCGCGCAGGCGATCTTTTCGAGCGAGGAGGAGAAACTCACCTTGAACAGCATTTACAATTGGATCATGGAGAAGTATGCATTCTATCGTCATTCTCAGAGCGGATGGCAGGTGCGTTTTATCCATGACAACAATACACAAGTAGATT
The DNA here is from genome assembly GCA_015844325.1 of Aspergillus nanangensis. Classification (NCBI taxonomy): domain Eukaryota; kingdom Fungi; phylum Ascomycota; class Eurotiomycetes; order Eurotiales; family Aspergillaceae; genus Aspergillus; species Aspergillus nanangensis. Next base: position 234,856 of record VCAU01000040.1, on the reverse strand, counting down.
GAAACTCGCGCTAACTTCTTTTAGAACTCCATTCGGCACAACTTGTCTCTAAATAAGGCGTTCCAGAAGGTCCCTCGGCGGACTGATGAGCCCGGCAAAGGCATGAAATGGCAGATCGTCCCGGAATATCGGGAGGAGTACTGGAAGAAGCAGCTTCGCAAAGGTGCCCAGTCATCGGCACCGTCGTCGCCCGCCACCAAGGACCCCTCGGGCCGTGGCGCCAACGGGATGGAGGCGGTCTTCTCTGCGATGAAGAAGTCACCTCCCGTGTCCTCACCCGGGTTCAGCTCGTTCCCTGTCGCGCCGGTCGAGGCATATACGCCCGAACGAGGCTCGCGGGCGGGCCGAAACGGTCCCCCGGAGCGCCATCTACGCCCACCGAATGCGCGCGACTATGAGGAGCCGTCCCCGCTTCCCTCTCGGTCCGCGGCCAAGAATAGCAACGGCACCACCCTGAGCCGGTCCTATGGTCTATCCGACAACGTGACGGGGTCACCGCCGGTCTTGTCTTCGTCATACTATGACGAGGGTCCGTCGTCGATGATCACTCCGGCGCCGCAACGACAGCAGCCGCGGCTCCCACCACCCAGCACCGCCCAGATCCCATCCAAGTTCATGCCGATGAGCTCGCCTGCTCAGTTCTGGAAGTTTGCCGACATTGGGAGCACGCCGGCTCGGCCGCTCCCCGATATGAGTCCTCTGAAGGGGGATCCGGGCGATGGGCTGGGCAGCATCCCCAGCAGCAGCCCCCCGCCGCCCAATCTGGCCAGTCCTAGTAAACCTGGGACTGCCAACGGGCTCGGCGGCGGGCGCGGCATTCACGCCCGACGCGAGGAGGAGAGTAGTCTGCGCACTGGCGCCAACGGGGCTGGTCGGGACCGACCGGGTCTGGGCGACGATGACGAGGAGGAAGATGGCGGCTTCGACCTGGCCAGGTGAGTTTTTCTGATTAACCATGTCTGTTGCTTGTGGGGTTTCCATGTTCTAACGTACTCTTCACTAGGGGCTTCCAACCGATTGGCTCGTACCATCGACAGTTGAACAATGCGGCGCGAGCCAGCGCTGCCACGTCGTGATGTCCATTCTTATCTGACTGCATGAGGTTATGTTGCGATTAGACGGCCTGCATAGAACTGGGGTGGGGATGGCGCATTGGGCGGTTGGGGGGGTTTTTTGTGTTTTCTGTTATGTAGTTTAGTTTTGTCTAGCTTAGCTTCGTTTAGCTTTAGCTTTAGCTTCCTTGCTGTAATGTATCATATTATTTATCTTCTATGATTCTGTCTCCCTGGTAGATAGATAGATATATATATATATATATATATATCAACCCTAATTAATATTCGGCCAAAACCTCTCCTCCAACCACACCACCTGCCTCCACCACCTCTCGCACTTCGCCCTCATCTCCCCATCTATTCCATCTCCTTCCGCCATCTCATCCACCAACTCCCCAATCCCCGTTACAAACTCCTCGAACTCCCCACTCGACCAATTGGGAATAAACTGCTTCCGCAGCGCCCCTCCATCTGCATCTTGTGCGTAATCTTCCCCTGTTGTGTTTGGCTGCATAAACGACCCCGCATACCGCCACGCCCGCAGATAACACTCCTCCGTCGCCCACAGCACTACCATCCCCTCGAGGATGCTGGTTGCTGGACTGCCTGCTGACATGAACATGTCGATGTATGCGTGGGTAACTGGGTTGGGGCCGAAGGGTTGTTCCTTCCCTGTTCCTGGTCCAGTAGTTTCAGTGGAAGTGGAAGTAGAAGTAGACGTAGAAGTGGGACGACCCTCAATCATCCCCGCGTTCAAATCAATCCCATATTCCGCCGCTACGTCCTCGAAAAACTCCAACTCGCGTTGGATGTTAACCACCGCGCCAATGAGGACGGAGACGATTCGTTGCGGGAGGGGATTGTTTTTGTTAACCGCGGGCGAGAGTTGGATCTTGGAGAGGAGGTGGCCGATGAAGCGGACGTAGGATTGTGCGTACAACCGGTCCTGGGAGAGCCATTGCGAGAGCGTGGAGAGGGGGATTTGGCCTTTTCCTGCTGCCGAGAGGAACGGGTGGGTTGTTGCGGTGGTGGGGGAGGTGGTGGTGGGGAGGTGGGTGGTTAGTTTTGGGGGCATTTTTGGAAATTCAATTGTTGTATCAATTAGATTGTGGAGGATAGTATGTGTGTATGTGGGTGGGTGAGAGTATTGGGATGATGTGATGATGGATGGATGGAAGTGAAAAAGAAAGAATTCATTTGGTGGGGTAATTAAACTCCCTACTGTGTATAACTTACTAGTAGTGGGGCAGATGTTGACGTCAGTTCGTCAGGTACAACTGCGTTTTGGTTCTAGTAGGTGTCTAGTAGGTGAGTAGAACAGATAATAAAAATAAGAATTATTTAATCACAGATCGGAATCATCCTCGTCCGGTAACGGTTGGTTCGCCTCCCCCAAGTCAGAATAAAAATAGACGCCGCAATGTTGCGGATCAGGTTGGGGATCTTTCAGTGCAGCGTAAGTGTCGTGAGACATGGACATGCCTCGAGTAAAACACGGACATGCCGGTCAAAATAAAGCAGATTTCTAGTATTCATGCCTGTTCTGTAGCCAGCCAAACCGAGAGTCTTACGAGCCAGACATGGTGGAATTCTAGTTAGGTAGGCCATCTCTTGAGATGATAGCGCGTACAGTTCAAGGGTGCAATGTTCTAAATTCGCCAGCGCCTCTGGGAGAGATTTCGTGGGATGATATACGCCTAAATATTCTAAGACCATATAGCTATTTTTGAGTTCAAAGTGGATAAAGGACCGAGTGGTTGGTCTGTATTAGAGAAGGGTCTAACGAGATAGATATATTTCATGCTTTTGCCAATATGTCGGTTTAATTAATCGCAGTAGAAGCTAGAAGATCTAACAGCTTACTACAGTCTACCCCGCCCTACAATATTTGGATTAAAATATTGCATGAAGTTTATACCTATATTCTTTAGGATTCGCGGGGTCAGCGGAATGAATTATTTAGAAGTCAGGCCTAAATTAGCGAACTAAAAGTGGCCGCCTAAGGCAAATCAGGGCTTCAACATATTCTCTCGAATGGAAAGTTATATTTCTTATTTCTTCATTATTTCTAAAATAAAATAACGAGCACCTTGCTTACTGTGTTGAAACTTATTTAATACGATACGATGGGAACCAGGCTTGAGAATTTTAGGGCTAGCCTGCCCATTAAAGAAGCTAAATGCTGACAAGTTGAAAGGGCTCCCCTTGCCCAGATCTTGGCTGCTCTAGTCCTCAGATTTTAAGCCCATGCGCCGGCGCATATAAGATGGATGGATTGTGCCCCTAAAACGAACTGGCCCTGGCGCAACTGCTTCATCATGCTGACCCGCCCAGTAAGCACACTCGCCGTCATATCAGCGGCGATATTATCCGTAACCGCTGCGGATGTCGTTACCATCGGTCTTGCGCCTTCGGATGTAACAGGGGTTGGGCAAATAGTTGGCGCTGTATGTATCTGTAATTCCATGCTAAATAGTACCGTGAATCCAGCTAATATCTAATGCATATAGTCGGGGTCGGTCACATCGTATGCGATTCAAGACTTCCCTGCCACCATCGTTGTAGGCCCATCCGGGTACTACCAGACATATGTCTACCCCAACGGAAGAGGGTATGTTCCCTTCATCTGGATTGAATTGAAATCACTGACTGGCTTACCATATTTTCCCTTCTTTCCCCAGTTATGTATCCCAAGGCTGTGAACTGCACGGCCCCTCGTCTCTGGCTTGCTTATTCTATATATCGGACAAGGGTGGCTCGACCAGGGTGTCTAGCGATACTCTCACAAATTGGGGTAACTTAGTGATCACTATTACTGCTACGGCGGCTGGAGTGCGCCCAGCAACCACGGCGGAAACAGTCGTGGAGTCGTCCGATTCGCCGGCGTCGACAACGGCTGATCCCACAGGCACAGCAGCCAGCACTACTTCCTCGGGTGCGAGTCACCAGCTGGTTGGCGATAAGTCTTGGATTGGGGGAATTCTGGCGGTAGCTCTGGCTGCTTTTTAATCGGATAATTGTTTCTAGGTACCTAAGGTATCTAATTTACTTAGGTATCCATATTTAATACTCCTGCTTTCTTCCTATAGTAACGATAATTATGATATATTTTTATTTATACTTCATTAATTCATTAATGCATGTATATATGAGGCTAGTGTTTGTAGATCTTAGAATTTAATACTGAATGTTTGAATAAATAGCCTTTTGTTGAAAAAATATATATATATCTATACTAATTTTGACTATATATACCGTTCTGCAAGCCATCCATTCTAATTTAATGCAGTGGGGAAGTGGTGTCAGAGGGTACCCTAGAATAAGTGGTAGAGTAAGTATTATATAGGGCCTGGGATTTATGTAGCCAAATTATTATCGTATCATTGCCGATGATCGGAACCATCATACTAGTATCTATGATTTATTTTTTTTATTTCTTATTGTTGAGTATTATACTTTTGGCGAGTTTCAAAAAATCATAGCTCTTTTTTTAGTCATATATAAGTTTACTCACTCTAAGCTCAATATCTGATTAAAGAGACGGAACAAGTATAATAGCAAGGAGAATAAAAATGATGGCTTGGATGACTAGGCCGGTAAGACTGACACATTGTGGTTCAGTCTCTACCCTGTGGTTGTTGTTGTTGTGGGAGAGATTCTTGGCTGGCCCCTGAGACAGTTAATCAGTTGGACAAGATCTTATCGCCAATTGGCCGATGTTTACCCCATGGGGGACCCAGGCACCCAGGCACCCAGGCACGACTAATCCCAAGCAGTGTGTTTAACAAGAGGAGGAGGTCGTCTTCCTCGAATAGGAGACGAAGGCGGGATTCTTGGTCCATGACTTGATCCATGATGAAGGGAAGGGAAGGGATGATGGGGCGAGAGTAGGGGAGAATGGAGAGGGTGTGTAGAAGAAGATTAAGTGAGATAGAGAGAAGATGTACATGTCTGTTTGGGGTGCAAACACCGAGTGGAATGAAGACCACAGACTGTGTTAAGTGAATATTCTTCAAGAATATCTATATCTTTCTCAATTCTAATATACCTCATCAATCCCTCGAATTAAGTGAATTGGTTGATTTGGGTCAATAGAATTGGTGAATTCTCTATGGAATTACTATACATACTTCCACCTCCGAATTGTCCCTGAACCTCAGATAAAACCTGAGATCACCATCCAAAACAACATTAACACCGAATCTAAAACTACTACAGAAATCCCAACTGAGTCTCAGGACAACAAACCTGGTGCATCTACAGGTCCCCCTAAACATGAACAGGACACTCCAGCACCAGCGCAATACTCCCAACGCAGCATGTCAAATGGCACCTTCTGCCCTCTGATTGCCGTCTCTCGCTACCCGTACAAGTTTATCAGAGGCGAGCTGACGCAGAAAGTCGCCAGTCAGTTCTTCGATGCCGGAAAGTTCTGGGACCGATGCTGGGACATGTCAGTGCAGCTCTGCCCCTCTCTTGCACTCAAATTAATAACGATAGATACTACATTCATCCTCCTCCCCGAGTCAGCTCACGTCACCTGCTCCTCGTCCCGGAGCCACAGGTCCGCATATTCCTCCAGGAAATCAACAACATATTGGAATGCAACCTATCCATCCCGAGCGACAGCGAAAAGGGCATGTTCCTGCAGTTCACCAAGAACGCAAACTTTCCCCAGCCCATCTTCCTCGGCCAGAGTATCTGCCATCAGGATAAAGACCAGCTCGACACCCAAGTTCCCCGTGTAGTGAGCCGTATGGCCCCAACCTCCACCATGGACGAAGACTACATTGCCTTCGAGCAGATGATGGAGCCCGCCTGCTCCGCCGCGAAACCCAAGAACAAATCCTCCAAGGCAAAGCAGCAGTCCCGACTACAGAACCAGATCCGTGTCGTCGAGGGTCTCGCGCACGTGCAGAGATATCTCGGACTCCGCAACCCAGACCCCTGCGAACAGCCCCCCAAGCACGAGGACCTCACCTGGGGAGGACAAAACTACCAGGAGACAATCTCAGCAAACCACCCTCCTCCTCATCCGCAGACGTTCGATCTGAAAAGGCCGGCCCCGCACGCCTTCTGGAAAGACGCCGTCTTCATCTCCGTCGACATCGAGTCCAACGAACGCTGCCACACGCAGGTCACCGAAGTCGGTATCTCGATGCTGGACACTCGTGACCTTGTCGGGGTGCCCCCAGGCCAGGAGGGAGGCCAGTGGCGCGCGCGGGTCAAATCGCGTCACCTGCGGGTGCGCGAATACAACCACATCGTCAACCACATCTACGTGGCGGGGTGCCCGGAGCGGTTCGAGTTTGGAGAAAGCGAGTGGGTGTCGGAGACAGGGTTGGGGGGCACGGTGCTGGGCTATTTCCGGCCGGCGGAGTCTGCAGGAGAAGGAGGACTGGGCCGTGGCGCGCGCAACCTGGTGCTTGTCGGGCACAGCACGGCGACGGATATCGAGTATCTACGCAAGATGGGGGTGCGGGTTGACCAGGCGCCTGCGGGGACTGCCGGATTTATTGAAATTGTCGATACGGCTGAGTTTTTTCGCATCATCCATCGCGAGGATGCGCCGCGGTCTCTAGCGAGGGTGATGGAGGAGCTGGGCATGACGGGGTGGAACCTGCATAACGCGGGGAATGACGCGCGGTATACGATGGAGGTGTTGGTTCGGATGGTGTTGGATCATAGCGAGAGAGAGGAGATGCCAGTTTGATCAGTTTGATCAGTTTGATGGATGAGATGGTTCTATGGAATATGGAATATGGAATAAACAATGGAATCGTGTCAGGTAAACTATGAGCACTTCTCTCTTATCTCTTTCAGTCGCTGCCGCTTTAAGGAGGCGAGCCGGATGAGTTAGATAATTTAAATACTTTTTAAAATAATTTAATTATCTATAATAATTAGGTCAACAGGCAAAATCCAAAGTTGATATATAGAAGATGGTTAATGGAAACGGGGAAGTAGCGAAGTTAAAGTTAAAGCGATCTGTCTGCGTGCCTGTGTGCCTGAGTGCCTGGATGCCTCGCTGCCTGAACCCCCGGAACAACGATCTGCCGTGGCCCCCCAACAACCGCCGCTGCTGGCTTCAGCTGTTGTCGCCTCATCCCCGACGTCCTGTGAACCATATCCTTTGATCCTGTCGCTTGTTGCGGACCTCCCGAGCTCTGTCTCAAGCTGTCAGTCCATGTAGCGGCTCTCTCTCACACTCATTCTTCATGGCTGCGCCGTCTCGCATGGTGTCGTCTTAACCGCCCCCCGTTGTCGATCTCCGTTCCAGCTCTCCACTGCGACTACACACATTCATTGCGCCTGCATCATGTCCGATTTTCGCGATGGGGGCGTCATCCTAGACGGACCGTTCGACCCCGATGCCCAGGCAACCGTCACAGACTACATTGACTACACCGAATACCTTCCCGCCGACATCATCCGCTCCCTCACCCTCATCCGCGGCCTCGACGAGCGCTATCTGGAGGCCGCGCAAGGCGTGCACGACCTCACCAAAACCTACGGTCAACTTCCAGACCTCCCCTCTGAGGGGCGCCCAGACTCGCGAACCTTGCGAAAGAATATTTCCTCCCAGTTGGACTACGCCATCAACGCTCGCGAGTCCGCCTACGCCGAGGCGTGTCGACTCTACGATGTCGTCGATCGCCACTTCAATCGTTTAGACTGCATTAATCAAAAACTCAATGCGCTCCCCAAACCTGCCTCCCGCGAACCGACGCCTCCCCCCCAGGCCGCCCTTAGCTCCAAACGCCGGTCGAAGAAAGCCGAGGAGGCCACAGCCCCAATTTCGCGCATTACCTTACGCCTGGACAGCGAGGGCCCCAAGCCCAGCCCCGCGCAGAAGTCCAGAACGCGACGTTCGGTCATCTCAAGTCACCTGGCAGGTTTACACCCCGACTCGCCGATCGCCAGCACCGAGCATTCGGACGCCGAACCCGAACCCAAGGTCTCGTTATCCGAGCCACGGTCCGAATCTGCCGTAACACAGCCCAAGAAAGATAAAGCTCGCCGGCGATCGCGAACATCTGGTGCGGGCGCCACGGGACATGGTAGTGTCGCTGGGATCTCGACCAGTAATGCGCTAGCGCTGCTCCAGCCCCCTCCAGAAGATGCACAGCCCGGCAGCCAGGACATGCCGTGGCTACGTCTGACGGACTGGGAAATGACCAAACTGCGCAAGAAGATGAAGAAGAATGCCGTCTGGCAACCTAGTGAAGTCATGATTCATCGTGAACTGGCCTTGCGTGGGCGCGGATGGGAGGCATACCGCTCAAAGAAAGCCGAGGCCGACTCCACTGGTACCGGCTTTATTGATTGCGACGACATCATGAACAACTATATCCCCGGGAAACTCACCAAACGCGGCGAGGCCCCTGACGATGGAGAAGAAGCCGTCTACGAGACTAAGCTCAGCAACCGAGGCATGAAGCTGAACGAAGCCAAGAAACTCAAGCGCGAAAACCAAGCACGGGAGCAAGCTGCCGCCGCGGCCGCCGCCGCAGAGGCGGAAGAGGCTGCTAAACGTCTTGGGCAGGCCGGGACCACCAGCTTCAAGCCACTGTTCCAGAATGGAGCCAATGGCCCGGATACTACTCCCGCCGGAAAATCCGGCCGATCCTCACGCAAGCGCAAACTGGACGAAAGCCCCGTCCCTGAGCCTGCTGCTATTGCTTCACCGGCGGATGCTGAGTCCCGTTCTTCCCTGCGGAGCTCCGCTAAGCGCCGTAAGGGAAAAGAATCGCCGACGCCCCCGGAGCAGCCAAACGGTAGTGCTCCCAGCGCACCGGCGACCAGTGCTTCGGCGAGTGTCTCCGCCAGTGCTGCTCCGGAGGTCGACGAAGCAGAGAAACCACCAGCACCGGCCCCCGCGTCACCGACCGAATCGAAACGCTCTCTGCCTCTAGCCGTGCCTGCTCCTACGATCAAAGAGACCACCGCTGTGACGCCTCCCGTGACCCGGCCTCCCTCTCGCCGGTCTGCTGCCACCTCCGTCGAGCCGACGTCAGCAGTGCCCGTTCCAAACCGAGATCTCCGTCGAAAAAGCGCCACCCCGGCTCGCAAGACACCCGTGCCGGAGACCTCGCGGGCGGGCAGTGCGAGCGCCCCTGTCCGCCGCAGAAAACGCCCCGCCCCGGGACCCGTGTCGACGGGACAAGACGGCGGCGCGGCGGTTAGTTACGGACGGCGCAAGGCCAAGCCGGTGAAGAAACGGATTGGGCCGCGCGAACCCGGTGCCGATGAAGCCGCTGCGCGTGATGGCATTCGCATTGACGAGGACGGCGTGTTGGAGGAGATTGATCCGAATGAGCCGCGGTATTGTCTCTGCGGCGATGTGAGCTTTGGGACCATGATATGCTGCGAAAACCAGGATGTAAGTCTTCCCCCCTCCCGTTGTTCTCTAGGAACAACCCCCCTCGAGCTACGAGCTGACTGAGTGATTTGTTTTTCCAGTGCGATCGCGAATGGTTCCACCTGAACTGCGTCGGGCTTTCCGAAGTGCCCAGCCGCACGGCGAAATGGTACTGTCCCGAGTGTCGGGTGCGGTTCCAGAAGGGAATGGACGGGATCGTGAAGAACTCCTCCCGTCGCTAATAATGCATTGCGTACTTAAGTTAGCTGTCAACACTCGTTTGTGCTGATGAGACCACGATATTGTCTTCCGGATTTGGCTGTCGTTGATGATTCTGTATTTGCCGGCGGCGGAGTATGGTGTTATTGTTTGGGGGATGGTTTATTTATGTTATTTGCATTTACTACCTCTATGTTTTTATTTTGACACAAATAATGTCGCATTGTGTATTCAGCCTAGCAGCCTAGCGGAGTAATACAATCTCCCTCCATGCATAAAGAAAGACTATATATATCCCCCCCCTTCTCTCCCTGCATGAACCATAAACAGTATATATACTCAAGTAAAATCCCCCTAGAAGTCTCGACTTCTACTTTCTACTTATTTCAACTCCCACCCCTCCCCATCCGAAACAATCTCCACCGCCCTCTTCTCATCCAACGAAACCCGGCCCGCATGCAAGATCGCCGTCGTCGCAACCGTATTCTTCAGCGTCGGCAGCGGGCGCGCATCCAGCTGCTCCAGCGTCGTGCGCCCCTCGTTCAGCGCCGTCACCGCGTCGATGAACTTCTCGAAGCTGACGTAGCCGTAGCCGGTCTGGCCGCCGAAGTTGCCTTCGTCGTCGGGGGCGTAGCGCATGTAGAAGCTGGTGTATGTTAGTGATGTGTATGGGGAGGGTGTATGGTGTATAGACAGGGGAGAGAGAGGGGAGAGAAACATACGGGTTTAGCCAGGATAAGCCCTGCTCGTCCTCGGTGATGTCGTAGCCTCGCTTGGCTTGGTTGATGCGGACTTCGCCTTTGGAGCCCATGACTGTAGGTAGTAGTTAGTATTAGGATCGGTATCAGGAGCAGCAAGAATAACAACAACAACAACAGCATCAAAAGGAAAGGAAAACAAAGACATACAATGGAAATACTGATTCGAATGAACGCCCGCCTTCTGCGGCGCCGTCCAACTGGCGGTATAAACCCCAGTAGCCACCCTCCCCTGTGCATTCCTCCACTCCACCAACAACGTAATCGTATCCTCCGTCTGCTCCACACAGCCCAAATCCGTCGCCACCCCCGTCGACGCACTAGCCGTCACCTTGACAGGCAAATAGCCCGGCACCATACTCTCGCAGATATCCACATGATGCGAATTCAAATAATACGAGATATCACTATCCCTGCCGGCCCACGCCTTGAACGTCTCCAACTGACTCTTCGGCTGGCTCATATAGCTATAGAAGTAATTGAAGTCGCCAAGCAGACCCTTGCGGGCCTTCGCAGTGGCATCGGAGTAAGCCGGGTCAAAGCGCTTGTGGTGCTCGATGAAGACGAAGACGTTGTGTTTGCGCGCCTCTGCCAGGAGGGTCAGATGGTGGGACAGCAGCTGGGTGGCGGGCTTGGTGATCATGACGTGGATGTTGCGTTGGATGGCGTACAGCGCGATGGGGAAGTGGGTTGGGTCAGGGGTGAAGATGGTGATTGCAGAGCCCGGGGGGAGGGCGTCGATGGCGGGTTTGTAGGCGGCAGGGTCGGTGGAGTCGTCGGCGGGGAAGGAGGTGAAGGAGGTGTCGAGGTTGTTGTAGACTTGGGTGATGTTTTGGTGGAGGTGGGATCCTGGGAGGGTTTGTTAGATATCTTAATTGGGGGAGCTGAAGCTGAAGATGAAGCATACGGATTCCGGGGAATTTGCGGCCAGATACGCCCACCATGCTGAGGTCGCCGACTTTGCCGCGTCGGCGCAGGTCGAACAGCGTCAGTCCTACGACGCCGACTTTCTTGTCGGAGCCGGAGGCTCCGCCGTCGACGTAGCCGGTGGTGTATTCACCGGTTCCTACCTGTCTGGTTGTTAGGGATGGTTGAGTTGGTAGAGTTGGTGCGGGGAGGGAATTCACCATTAACACGCTTGGAGGCGCCATTTTGTTCACTTGGGGGTGTTCACTTGAAGAGGGATGACTAGATGTTGAAGCAGAAAGCGCAGGGACTATGAGAACAAGAAAAAAAGAAGAAAAAGGTTATCCTGAGGGAAATGGCCAGTTTAAAGCGCAGGGAAGACGGAAGAATCTCCATCCTGCCAATATCAAATTCCCCGTTTGGGAGGGGTCAATAGCCGATTGCGTCATGGGGGTTTTTTCTTTGTTGTGGCTTGTGAGATGTTCTGAATCGTCCCAAAGAGATGGAGCAGAATTCTAACATGAACGATGCATTGTAGGCTGTGTGTCTGGCCGAGTCTCCGTGTCTTGCATTGTCCCTCGTTGGAATTAGGGCTTCTAATGTGAAATGCGAAGTTCATCTTCAACTTCCCCCAAACAATCGGGAATTGATACCCCGAGCCCAAACGGGCAATTTCACATCCGACGGGGTGTGATTGGTGGGAAAATAGAATCCGATGGCCAGAACGGGAACAAGTGGGGGCAGACGTGGGGAAGTATTCGAGAAGTAAATAATACATCATTGTAACTAGCAGTATATACCGGAGCCATTGCCCGGCGAATTCCACCTCTTCTACACCACCCCATCACTTCATCTTCACCTTCCATTTACCAGACAAAACCACATTCATGTACGTCCCTCTAAAAAAACACCCCATAAACAACAACTAATCAAAACCCACCAGCATGTCTCGCACTCCCCTCCGCCCCGGAGTCTACGCTCCCACCATGACCTTCTTCAACCCCTCAACCGAAGACCTCGACACAGCAACCATCCGCCGCCACGCCGTGCGCCTCGCCAAAGCCGGCCTCGTCGGCCTCGTCGCCATGGGCTCCAACGGCGAAGCCGTGCACCTCAGCCGCGCCGAGCGCCAAACCGTCATCCGCGAAACCCGCGCCGCCCTGCTGGACGCCGGCTTCGCCAACGTTCCCGTCATCGCCGGCGCCAGCGAGCAGAGCATCCGCGGCACTATCGAGCTGTGTCAGGAGTCTGCGGACGCCGGCGCGGAGTACGCCCTCATCGTGCCCCCCAGCTACTACCGCTATGCGGTGGGGAATGATGAGACCTTGTGCGAGTTCTTTTCGGCGGTTGCGGATGGGTCGCCCATCCCGCTGATTCTGTATAATTACCCTGGCGCCGTTGCGGGCATTGATATGGACTCGGACCTGCTGATTCGCATCTCCCAACACCCCAATATCATCGGCACGAAGTTCACCTGTGCCAACACCGGGAAGCTGACCCGTGTCGCTGCCGCGTTGAACGCCATTGTCCCGGAGTCGCCGCTGGCGCCGGAGAGGAAGACCGCCTCGACGAAATCCGTGGAGAATCACCCCTACATCGCGTTCGGGGGCATCGCCGACTTCGCGTTGCAGACCCTGGTCTCGGGGGGGTCGGCCATTCTGGCCGGTGGGGCCAATGTGCTGCCCAAGCTTTGTGTGAAGATTTTCACTCTCTGGAGCGAGGGCCGCTTTACGGAGGCCATGGAGACGCAGAAGCTACTGAGTGCGGCCGATTGGGTCCTGACTAAGTCGGCCATTCCGGGGACTAAGAGCGCTATTCAGAGTTACTATGGCTATGGTGGGTATCCGCGCAGGCCGTTGGGGAGATTGGCGGAGGCGCAGGCGCAGACGGTCGCGCAGGGGATCGAGGAGGCCATGAAGGTGGAATTGGCGTTGCCGGATGTTGTTGCATAGATTAGGTTAGGTTGTGGTTTGAATGGAATTGTATTATGGGTTATGCATATTGTTTGGTCTTGTAGAAGTTAAAATATCCTCATTGTATGTACGAGCAACGGTATTCTACAGTTTATGTTGTGCTGCCTGGTATTATTATCTTAGGCCTCTCATGTTTTTTTTTTTTTTTCAAGATCTCTTGCACCGAATAATATCCAAGTAGATGAGGCTGGGTTGTCGGAGTAAGTCTACCCGCACAAACCCCCGGCGATTGCTCCGACCCCCACGCCATCCACGCATCCACCTTTAGCGGCGGCTTATAGGTGGACAAATTCACCCGACTGGGCAAAGGAGGGGCAATGGAAACACATCAGAATATTTTCGACCGATAGAATGGCGGGGTAGGTAGGTCCATCAATTAATTGGTGAGTCTGGATCATGCGACGAGCGTCAATTCTGTCTGGAAGGCGGGATTCCGCAGGGTTAGAATTAGATAGAAAGAAACGGAGAGAGGGAGAGACAGAGAGTATGGTTATAGTATTGAATGGAATGAAACTTCTCAATTATCGACCTCATCCTGTTTCTGTGGAGGGAGTTGGTTCCAGGAAAAAAAAAAGTCTGCGATGATTGCCGCAATGCGATGGACCCATCCATTCTGGGGCGGAGTATAAAGATCGGCCTGGTCCCTCCGCAGGGGCTGCAGGGAAATAACTCTGTTCTTTTTTCTTTACCTTCTTCTTTCTCTCTCTTTCTCTTAACGCATTCTTCTCCAACCTCCATAACAACATGCCGTACCCCGAAGAAGCCGAGGGATTCCAGGTGGACAGCCCGGACACTTTCACTACCTTCCACAAGCGTTCTGTATGTGACGTTCCTGGGGTTTTCCTTCTTTTTTTTCTGGCCATTTCTGACTATTTCTGCAGTTCAAGCTGAAGCCGTTCGGCGATTATGGTAGACCCTCCCGACATCGATTTTCCATGGTTAGAATCAGAATCAGAATAAACTAACGGGTTGATTCGCAGATGTCGATATCAAGATCGAGGCCTGTGGAGTCTGCGGCAGCGACGTGCACACTGTCAGCGGTAGGAACTGCCCCAAGATTGAGCAAAATAACATGTCTCTTTTCAATCAGCCCAACTGACTCTGGAACTCATACAGGCGGATGGGGAGATCAGAAATTCCCTCTCTGCGTAGGACACGGTAAGAACCCCTTTCTCCCTCCATCTCTCCCTCTATACATACCTCTTCCTACCCACCTTCCTCCCAATACCAACCCATAACTAACCCCCGATTAGAAATCATCGGCCGCGCCATCCGCGTCGGCCCCAAAGTCACCCTAATCCAAGAAGGCACCCGGGTCGGCGTCGGCGCGCAGTCCTACTCCTGCGGCGAATGCAAACAATGCAAGAACGACAACGAGACCTACTGCCCGGTGTTCATGATGGATACCTATGGCTCCGTGTGGCCCGAAACCGGCATCGTCAGCCAGGGCGGCTACTCGTCGCACGTGCGCACGCACGAACACTGGGTATTCCCCATCCCCGAGGCGCTGGACACCAACCTGGTGGCGCCGATGCTGTGCGCAGGGCTCACGGCGTACTCGCCGTTAGTGCGGAATGGGGCCGGGCCGGGGAAGAAAGTCGGGATTGTGGGATTGGGTGGGATTGGTCACTTCGGGGTGATGTTTGCGAAGGCGCTGGGGGCGGAGACGTGGGCGATCTCTCGGTCGAGGGCGAAGGAGGCGGATGCGCGCAAGCTAGGGGCCGATGGGTATATTGCGACGGCGGAGGAGGGGTGGGAGAAGGAGCATCATTGCTCGTTTGATGTGATTATTAACTGTGCGAATTCGTCGGAGGGGTTCGATCTGGCGAAGTATCTGTCGATGATGGATGTGCATGGGCGGTGGATTAGTGTGGGGTTGCCTGAGGAGGAAGGGCAGGTTATTAAGGCGCAGAATCTGATTCAGAATGGCGTGTTGATTGGCGCGAGTCATCTGGGGAGTCGCAAGGAGATGTTGCAGATGTTGCAGTTGGCGGCGGATCGGGGGTTGAAGAGTTGGGTGGAGGAGCTGCAGATTGGTGAGGAGGGGCTGAAGGAGGCGATGGTCAGGATGAAGAAGGGCGATGTTCATTATCGCTTTACCATGACGGGGTATGATAAGGTGTTTGCTTAGTTTCTTTTCCTTAGTTTCCTTGGTTTCCTGGGGGGGGGGGACTGGGTTGTTATATAGGTACCTAACTACTAGGAACTACCATCAAGGTCCCCAGTGACTTGTACTCATCCACTAGACTGAATCCCACCAAGCCAGATGACTTAATAGAACCTAATGAACACACTCATTTAGCCGCCTTGCCCGAGGTGACCTGGAAATTGGGGTTTTCTGGATGCCTTCATGGTTGAGACTTTCTGGTGTGGACCGTGATACGACAAACGCTCGCCAATCAATATGTATATGTATATGTATATCCCTTACACGTACATTAGAAGAGATAAAACATAGGAAAGTAGCCGTAAAGAAAGCAATAATATAGTCTAAAGGAGTAAGATAGTCATAAATTGCCGTAAATTGTGAGAGAGATCATTGCCCGTGAAGAAATAGCAGGGTGTATAGATGACCAGTGTCATAGGATAGTGAGTGCATTAGGATAGATCCGAAAGCTCCGTGGAAACTAAAACTCTTCTTCCGCACGCGAACAGGAGAGCGAGTGAGCTAGTCAAAACTGGCATCCTTGTTATATACCCCCTCGATTTTGTGCCACTGGAGCGAGTTATTGCACAGGGCGTATCGGGGGCACTTTGTCCCCGGCCAATTTCCACGGCTCCCGCATGTTGCGACAGATGATCAGGAGTTTTCGAGGCTTGGAATGACCCATGGGCTCGATAGAATGACCGAGGCCCCAGGGGGGAACTCGTAGAAAGACAAGTTCTGGGCCAAGGGTGCTCTGGACTTTGATGGGGACTCTCCCACCATCGATGAAGGTCCTTGTTTTAATGGGAACATACACACTGAACCCATCGTCCGCTTTGTGGACGAAGGCCGTGAGGGTAAGGTGTAGTATCCTGTGGCCGGTGGTACGATGCGTTATACAGATATAGTATCGACTCCTAGGTTTGGGTGGGTGTGCTTTACTGAATGTCAAGGCAGATGCACAGGAATCCGGCATCAGATACTATGTAGATTGGCAAGGGAAAGTGCGGCTCACTGGCGACTGCGCTCATACCTACAGGCCATGGGTATTATTAGCACCATTCTCTAGTAGAATTTTCACCACTTTTTGATGTCCGCCCCGAGACGCAGCTTGTACTGCATTGCCATACCGCCCTCCTTTGGCGTTGACATCAGCACCCTTGTCCAGTAGAAGGCGAACTATCTCACGAAACCCGCCAACTGATGCAGCCTGTAGCGCGGTGTCAAAGAAGCCACCACGAGCGTTGACGTCGGCATCCTTGGCTAGCAGGACTCGTACTATATCTGTATACCCTCGTCGCGATGCCAGCTGTAGCACCGTGTTCGAGTGGGCCCTCTGAAAATTAGGATCAGCGCCGTTGTCCAGCAGGATCTGGACAACATCTCGATGCCCCTTACGACATGCCACTTGTAGCGCACTTTCGTACGCTCTTTGACCGAGGATGTCGGAAGTTCTCGCCAGGAGTATCTTCACTGTCTTTCCATGGCCTTCGGCAGCAGCATAATATAGCGCCGGATGAGATGTTCCGGCGTTAATGTCAGCGCCATGTTTCAGTAGTAGCTCAACCACGCTCTCACAGCCCGCTGATGCGGCAAGTCCTAGAGGCAAGCCATATTCTCCATTCTGAACGTTGGCATCTGCACCATGGTCCAGCAAAAACAGTACCATTTCACTATGATGCTGGAGGATCTCGTTAAGGAGGATGTTGTCCCTATTTGAGATACCTCGTGCATTTATATTGGCACCCTGAATCAGCAGCCTCTCTGCTACCTCTGTATGCCCTAAGTTGACTGCCCATTGTAGGGCAGTCCTCCCTGTATCATCCTTCGCCTCTAGCTTATCGACAAAGGAATGAGAGATGCCTTCCAGAGCAAATGCATGTCCAGTGATGGCTATTATATGATGGATATGAGTGTGTGAAACCTGTATGGTTGGGAATAGAGTCATCCACATATATGGAAACCACTCGCCATGCTGAATTTTGTCAGACCAATACAAGCACCTAACCTTGGCTAGGGCTCTTGGGTCATCAGGAGAGACATCAAAGTGAGAAGCCCAATACCTCCCACAGTAAGTGAAAAACTGCTTTGCATTGTGGGCATCCATTCGAATGACGTGCTCTGGGTTCTCCGCCACCATGGCCCGTCCGCTGACCCTGCTGTGAAGACAATCATAGCAATGGCTCTCGTCACGCGAAGGCCGCCAGCGTTTGGGGCATAGCAATAAGTAAGTAACACACAAGCGGGCCATTTGAAGTTCAACGTCTTTCTTCTGGAAGCATGACTTCCATAGGCGTGGGGTTGAACTAGTAGGTTCCATCCCCTTTGCGACAAGAAACTCCGCCGCCGTCTCGTGGATAAGAAATATTCGTGAATGGTCAATGAAGACAAAAAGTCCGCAGAGCTGTCTTATCCGGTTCTGCAGGCCGGATATATCGATAATATCAAGCTGGGATTGTTGTAGGTTGTCTGCCCGATCGGCACTCAGTGCAAATGCCATCTCGGCCACAGTTAGCGGACGGCGGGCCCCCACAATAATCATCAGGATTTTCTGGGCATTGCTCTTTTGCTTGGTTGTAATCTTGCTGAGTACGCGTTCATACGCGTCCTCAACCGACTGTGGAAGAGACTCGATAACGATGTCTTCTGGGTAAATGGCCGCTGCACATGTCTCCCGAATTCCCTCCATTGCTAGATGAAGCCAGAGGTAGGTTCGCTGTTTCATGGCTTTGAGGCTTTTTCGTAAGCTCCGCTCGACATCACTGGGCAGAGAGAACTCGGTTGTCAGTGCACCAATATACTGATCAATGACAAGGTTGATCTCCCCCTTGACCGTGTCATTCTCATTCTCGCCCGACAGTCGGATCTCCGGTAGAGATCCGGAGGTATCCGAAAGCCAGTACTGGACGTTATAGTATGGTCTGCTTGTGACGAGAAACTTCAATGGGGTCGTTGATGGGGTTTTGGACGTCTTTTTATAGAACTGACAAAGTTTCTCGATGAGCTGTTGCCGATCCCTGTCTTGACATTCATCCAGGGCGTCCAGGATACATATGGTTGACCGAGTGGATGACTCCATCGCTGCAGCTGTAAAAATCCGCCACAACTCGTCCGTGTCCTGCTGAGCACCTTCCCTCATCCCATTATTGTGCCATAGAGGCAAGGCATGATCCAGGAGTTCTGGCTGGAGGCGAAACAGCTGGTGGAGAATGGCGCATAGGGCGGTACTGAGATTTTCCTGCTGTTGATTTCTCTTGAAAAAGAAATAACAGACATTGTGTGATTGCACGTCATTGAACTCGCAATCCACTAGAGACTTTGATAGCACCGACTTCCCGCAGCCCGGATCAGCCGAGATCCACAAGAGATCGTTATGGGTGCTCTGCTGCCAGGCGTGGAATTCAACGCGGTCAAGCACCCATTTGCATGTCTTCTCTGCGCGCTTGGGGTTTATATTTTTATACTGTTCATAGGGGCTTGTCCTGAAGGCCTGGAGGAGGCATTTCCGTTGGTCTCCGGTGTTCCATTGCCGTACAGAATTTTGGAGGCTTTCGGCAGACAGCTCCATGCTTCTTCTAGCGATTTGGTTACTCTCCTGTAGGAGCTTATGAGTATGAGCATCTACCTTGGGTTATTAGCCTGTGTTGGAAGTCGCTCATCGCTCCCATGGATGAGATATCTCACCAGCCGAAGTTACTTCATGAGCCATCCTCTCCTTTTTGATTATGGGCGCAGGAATCTGCAAGAGAAGCTCTTTTGTACAAGCCGCTGCCACTGTCGCAGCATATGGCTGCCATCGTTTGTTCTTGTGGGAATCCGCGTAGTCACAAATCCCTCGAATAACCAGACATGGGAAGCCATCCATAAGCCCAGATGCCTCCATTTCAACACACAGAATACCCATATCCTTCCTCAGCGAATCTCTGACTTTTGGATCTTTAACAACGGCATTTGCCGATCCAATGGTGCCATAGTGAATTTGGGGCTCTGTATCGGACCGGTCACCACGAGGCACCGTCTGGTGCGAGTCGCACCCACGACATGTCCCACCAGACTGATGAGGGTATGAGGCGAGAAAGAGTTTATCAGGCTCTGAGGAGGGGATCGAGAACTTGCTCCGCATCTTTGGATGCCGCTGGAACATATCGGCTATGTAGTCCATGATACGACTGCCCTCTACCAGATGCTCTGCCCGTAGTTTGTTGACCATGCTGGCTACAAGCTCTGGTGGCTTGTTCAGATGTCCCGTTCTCTCGAATCCACCGCCGCCCAGTTTCTTCCCCAGGTCATACTGTACAACCCCGGGAAATCTGTCCGTCGGCATGCCGACTACCACGTCGCCGAGTCGGATGTCGTGGTCGTCGTCGTCTCCGGGTACCCCTCCTCCAATGCCGACCAGCAGGCCAAATCGAACGGATTGAAAGTCATTCAATAGTTGTGTAGCCACTCTAGCTGCCGCATTGGTTCCTATATGTGGAAGCACCGCAATGACCAGATTGTGCTCTCCAATGTTGCCAAACGTGTAGGCATTTTGATCGCGGGGTATGGACACATCAGGGTGCTTAGCGTCCAACATGCCGATCACGGCTGCTAACTCGATACCGAGAGGGCAGATACACGCTACCGTGTAGTCATCTAAGCCCATTCTGGGCCTGGAATCATTTGTGGTGCTCATCGAAGTGACATGAGAAAGGATCAACCGACCAGGATTGCAAGACAGACGAAGGGGTTGGTCGTTGTTGGGTACTGACGTCCGTCCGGATTGGCGATCACCTGATTCAGCTGCTACTGCGCCAGGTATTTATGTTTGTTGTTTCCAAGACGACCCCGCCTGGTCATTCCACATCTGTGCCCGAGAGGCCGTTACACCAGAAATGGACTGCAAGCTGGATTCATTTGCCCCATCCCGTCGCAATCGCGTCTATAACGCCCTCACGGCCTGCGATATATCACTCGATCACGTCCGACAGACGACTGAGAAACTCCGAAGTGATGACAACCTGCGAGGAATATGGCCGGAACGACTCCTGCATGTCGAATCAATGAAATCGTTCTGCCGACAAATGAGCCCCGAAGGAATCTTCTATAATGGTGTCAGAGAGCCTGCTTTCAGTGCCTTAAGTTATAAATGGGGCCTACATGTTGTTGATGAGGGACCAACTTTGGAAATTGAGGGGATCGCCTGGGACCCTCCATCTATCGACCAGGAATACTTCACCGTGGCGAATCATACACGGGTTCTTCGGCGCATGGCCGAGTATTCAGGCTGGGTATGGGTCGATGTTGGTTGTATCACTCAGCTCTTAATGGAGGAAACCATGCGTGAGATCATTGTTGAGCCACAGTATTTCAAACAGGCCACGCAGAGGTTTGTCTGGTGGGTGGACTATCCACCTGAGGCCTTCAGATGCCTCTTGAACAAGGTGAGCAGGGCAGAAGGGGCCCTGCGTCAACTGCCCAGCTTGTCCGATAATAAGGTTGACTACGATGTACTACCGAGTATATTCGCAGAAGTGCTCGCTCCATTAAACGAGCTCATGTCCATTCCATGGTTTTCCAGTAACTGGACACTGCGTGAGCTCATGCTCTGCGACAATATTCTCATCCTGGACAAGGAGGCAGAGCTCATCCATGTGGAAGGTGAAAATGAAACTTCCATCCCTGCAACAATTGATATGATTGCGACTCTTTGTGGACATATCCTAGCCTGGCTCACTCGTCTACAGCTGCGTCTCTCTACAATGCAGCCGCCAGAAAAAACAACCGTTCTTCAGGTGAAAGTTCCCCAGGACATGGGTACAGAGCCTCCAAAAAGCCCACCGGAAAAGGTTACCATAAGCACTTTGGCGTCTGAATATATCCATCTGGTAGAGACCCATGGGGCATTTTTCCTCTATTCTAGCCGGCCTGCTGACCTGCACCACTGGACAAAAGCATTACTGGAAACAGGCCGTCTCATCACCAAGGGCCTAGCTGGTGAGGAGGCCCACAGGGAGAATTGTGATTTCCGTGATGTATCAAACTCAAGGCAGAATCATGTTCCTCAATCTACCCCATACCATGGGTGGGGTGATTGTAATAGAATTGACTGTCATTGCTCAACACTATGCCAGTGTGTGGGGAAGGCCATTGAGCATGGCCCAGGTGAGTGTCAAAGGATACCCCGGTTTGTAAGGGCATATCACGGCTGGGGGGGGGACCATCGAATTGACTGCGAGTGCCTGGGCCAGATAGTGTGTATCCCATGTGTACTTGGGATATCTTTTAATCTGGACAGCTATAATGAAAGCATTGATGCTCATACGCCGATTGGCATATCAGAGTCAGGTATAAAGGAAGAAACAAATATTGAAGTTAAGAACTCCTATGACTACTGTTGGGAATGTGCAAGCAGAAAGAGGGGTCTCTTCTAAGGTGGATATAACCATCAGAGACCAGATTAGGAGAGAACTCTTATATAGCCAACACTAAATATACTACTACATGGTCTAAGCTCCAAGTTCATGCATGGGTGACAGGATGTACACAGGCGATCCATCGAATTAGGTGCCAGGATATTTAACCCTAAATTACAGAATACCCATTTTAGACCGAAGTAGCATATCCTTAAAATGAAACCCCTTAACCCGAACAGTCATCAGTTTAACAGTATTGTCACTCACAGCGTGTACAGCTCGGACTCGAAACCTCATTCATTCCTGCAAAAACAAAGCTTCTTCTCAAACCCAAAAGGCTACGGCGCTAAAATGTAACCCTACCCATATATAGACTATGATATTATGATATATAATATATACTGTATCTGTCCTGTAATATTATTATACATTGTGTGAAAATTAGCACCAGCAGTACACGGTTAGTGGAATTTGCTGGAGGATTCCATATCTCTCTTTACTATTCCTCTTCTACACCTTCCAGTTTTATACTGTAAGAAGATACAGACAGAACTCCAAAGATAATTATTAGCTACAGACTCTAGATAAGACTCTTAACACTATACTAGTATTTCTTACTACACAAACCCCACTCTTACTGATCGTCATGAACAGTCTTGTGTTACAAAACACTCTATTAAATATAAAAAAGCATATACTAACTAACCAGCCATTATGATCAGACCCTAGCGGTCTGATCACCCGGATCGTACCCTATATAGCTTCAATTCACTACCCGTGACAACATTTGTCATAAGGAGACTCATCTTTGACATGAACTAAGGTGTTTACTTAGTTTCTTTTCCTAAGTTTCTTGTTTCCTGGGGGAGACTGGGTTGTTTATGTACCTCCTACTAAGGACCTAAGCACTGCCATCAATGTCCCCAGTAACTAGCCCTAATTCATCAGCTGTATACTGTTGTATTCAAATTTTCTGTGGTAAGGTATAAGGTATATAATACTGCAACCAGTTCTACAACTATATTGACACGCCCTATTTCTCGCCACCCAACACAGCGTCAAACTCGGGATCAAATCTACAATCGCTCACATGAAGCCATACAGAAGTGCAATCCCGATCCTATCCACAGTATCAATCAGCGTGAGTCCCAACGAAACAAACAAAAGAACTTGAACTCACTTTGCATCTCTTGTCCTCATCGGCAGCCTGGAACAAGTCCCTTACCGCAGCCCCCACCGTCGACGGGGTATTCCCCTGCCCCGCCATTTCAATCCCCAACGTCATATCCTTCAGAATCATCGGCATCAGGAACGACACCTCGTATCCCCGGCTCGCCGGTCCCGGAACCAGCCCCGGCACCGGCTGCGCGTAATCCACCGCCCATGAATACCCGCTCGACTTCCGGAAGCATTCGAAGAGAGCATGGCGATCGACCCCATTGGCCATCCCCATTGCGGAAGCCTCCGCCAACACGGCCATGTTACTGCAGGCGATGTAGTTGTTGGCGATTTTGGCCGCCAGCCCGGTGGAGAACGCGCCGCAGAAGATCACCTGGTCTTGTTCTTGCGCCATAGGGCGGATCGTTGATGCGATTCGCTGGCGAAGTGCGCTGTCGCTGCGATCGTGGCCGATCAGAAATGCAAGTGAGCCGTCGCTGGCACGCTGGACTCCTCCCTGGTAAACCCAACAGTACAGAAAGTGATGTTAGCTATTTAGGGTTCATTTTCTAGGGGGGGGTTTGAGGGTTTAGCGTGAAGTGGCATTGCACAAGGGAGACGTTACAGAAACCGGGGCGTCGATGTATACACCCATGCCCGCTGCAGAAAGCCTACGCTGGACTTCTCGCGTGGTCTCCAAGTCGATCGTGCTGCATTCCAGCAGCAGACGGGTGGCGTCGGCACGGGCATTGATCACCCCGCTATGGGGGTCAAGATACACCGAGCGCACATGGGACGATGCAGTGACGATGGAGATGACGGTGGACGCCCTCTCGGCGGCATCCTTGGCGGTCGGGGAGATTTCAATAGGGCCATAGCTGCCATACTCGGCTTGGAAACGCTGACAGGCGTCTGGGTTGAGGTCGTTGACGATCAATGTTGTGGATGGGGGAAGGGAGCGGCGCAGGTTGGCGGCCATGCGGGATCCCATGCGGCCTAGGCCTGGTGGAGAGAGTTAATGGGATGATGGGTTTGTGTTGGAGTATGTGAGAAGGGAGAGGGGAGAATTTACCGATGAAGGCGTAGTCGGTTTCAAATGTCATTATCAAAGTGGGCGCGTTGAGTGTGTATATTGATTCGAAAGAGCGTTGCGGGGTTTTTTTGGTAGAGAACTAATAACTGCTCTAAAGTCCCATGCTTACAGGGTATCGATGCTTCTTATAGTCTCCAGAATCGCAACAACATTGATTATTCCCCACGATGCCTCGGGACACTCGGCTCTGGCTGCATGGGGCTCGGTTTATACGAATAGAGGGGGAATCGGCGAAGATCAGGGCTCTCTCAATGACTCGGTGTTCGGGAACAGCATCGAGGAGCTCGGATACTACCGAGTCGAGACAACAGTATGTGAGAATTGGGGAGATAAATGATTGCTTCAAGAGTGAGAATACTCAAAGTGCATTCGTAGGATATAAAATAGTCCTAATCCCCAGATTCAACTACTACGAGGTTATTCCCTTCCCATCATCGTCACTTCGACCATCTCTCCTCTCCAGGGCAACCTCCTCTCCAAAGATGCCTGCCACCTCCTCCAAAGTAAGCTGACCCGTTTCCGGGAAATAAAACCAAATCACAGGCAATCCACAGGCGGGGACCAGAATGAAAATAAGATAGAATTTCCACCCAATGGTTGCGAACGCCGTCGGGGCGACTTCGGCGAAAACTGCCAGCCAGAAAACAATTAGCGGGAGCTGGGAACCGGTCAATACGAAGAGAGGGGGGGAAAGAGGAAGCGCATACGCAAGGCTGGGGCAAAATACGATATGATCGAGATGGCCATGCCAGTCGGACGCATGTATGTTGGGAAAATCTCCGCACAATACACGTAGGAGGTGACGTCGAGACAGAAGGCGTAGAAGGTCGTATAGAGGTAGACGAAGAGAACTCCGAAGCCACAGCCGATTCGATTGCTGGTTCCGGCGTATCGAGCGACCATGGCGGTATATAAGGACAACGAGATGCAAGAGCCAAGCTGGGTTATTTGGAAAACATGGTTATTACCACAAAGGCTATCAACATGCATGTGGATGAGAGACAAATTGGCTTACCAGTCCCCAGAACAGAAGTCGTTTGCGTCCGACCTTGTCGATCATTCGGGCGTTGAAGAAATTGCCCACTGCAGACCAAGCGTTATACACACCCAGCAGCAGGATGGATCGCCATCCAGTGATTCCCAGGTTTTCGTATAAGATGACCTGGTACGTAATAATCACGAGCACTCCAGAACATTGCAACAGACCCCTGTATGTGGTACTCTTTAATTCTGAATTCGTACCAGGGGGGGGGGGCATGTTTACTTACGGGGTGAGAACGGCGAGCACCAGGCGCTTCCGCATGGACGGCTGCATCAGCGCGGAGAGAACGCTTCGGTTTTCTCGATCTTCTAGTTCTACCTGCTCTCGAATTTGAGAGAATTCAGAGGCAGCCAGTAGACCATCCGGGTCGCCGGGCGATTTATGTAACTGACGGAGGATCTTGTGCGCTTGTTCTAGGCGTCCCCTGGCGATCAGCCATCGAGGGGATTCTGGAAGCCAGATGAGGGCCGGAGAAAGCACAAGTGGCGGAAGACCTAGACATGATGGTAATTAGTGGGCATTATCCAGAATTTTTATTCAGCAACGTGCACGGAATAAATATGGAGCATACTGCTGAGGGCCAGAGCGAGACGCCATTGGAGTTGCTCATTTGTCGCAAAGGAACAGCCCAGCCCAGCGAACACGGCGGTAGTCTATCCAACAGCGAGGGTTAGTAACAGTCCCACGAAAGACCAGACATTTACTCGTAAACATACACCTCCTAGGACGAGAAAAAACCCATGTTGTCCGACCAAGTGACCCCGATGGGATGCCGGGCTGACCTCACTTTGGTAGACCGGCACAATAGTTTGGAACGCACCGGAGCTGGCTTGAAAGTCAGTGTCGGGCCACGCGATATATTTATATCAGGGGACTTCCCTACCAAAGTCCCGACATTAACCGCCCAAGGAGGATCATGGCAATATTGACTGCGGTACCAACCAGGATACCTCCAACGATACCAAGAATACATGCGATGGCCAGGGCCCGTCGTCGGCCGAGGAGTGCGGCTGTCCATGCACCCAGGCCAGCTCCCACAATGCCACCGCTAAAGTAACAGGCGGGGATTGCTGTGGAAGATTTCAGAATTGAAATGTCACAGGCGAGAAGGAACTAAGGGCAATGCGTACCACCGATGACCCCTGTGGTCTGTCGGATATCCAAGTTGAAGTAGTCGTAGAAGGAGGCCATGCCCAGGACGGGCCCGGTCACATTCACCGTGAAGCCAAACGTGAATGAACCGAGCGCTGCGGCAAGTACTACTAAGAGGTTGTAGGTGCTGATGTTGTTCTTTCCTGCCATTTTGATAGGAGGTAGGGGAGGAATGATTCGAATAAGGGGCTAGATTCTGGCATTGAAATATGAATTATATTGTTACGGTTGTAGTTAGGTGCAGTCCCCATGCCTCTCTCGGCGCCGATATACACTGCTTCATGACCGTATAAACCAACAAACCGGAGGATGACAGGTTAGGGTTTATATTTTTCATTGGCCACTTTGGAAACAGATCCCCTCATGATCAAGTCCTGATGCAGCATAATACAGGAACTGAACGGACGCAGCTAAACAACTTGTTATTAGGGTAGGCTCGTTACTAGGCATAGTATCAGCATCTTCACTTTCAACATTCTTTTGCCCCTTCCCTTTTTTCCGTGAGTTAATCCAGGAACACCATCTCCGAGATAGTACTATTATTGAATCCCTTCCTGTTCCTTTTTCTTTCTCCTCTTGAAAGAACTTACTCGGCCTATTTTACCAGTGGTTCGGCGCTGCGAAGACCGATCCGCCCCCGCTCCCCCGCACACCACAGGCGAAAGAACGTCCAACGAATAAAAAGGGGAACTTTCGTTAATTCAATTACTTATTTCTTCAAACCCACAGGAAAGATGAAGCACGAACTAGTAGCTCTTGTCACCGGAGCGGCCAATGGAATTGGAAAGGCTGTTGCCAGGAAACTAGCCAGTCGAAAGATATCACTGTTCCTGACAGACATCAACAAGGAACAGGGAGCGAATGCAGCAAAGGAAATATCTCAGACGTACGGTGTCCGCGCTGAATTCCTCTGCACCGATGTTTCCAAGGAAACAGAGATCCAGCGGATGGTTGCGGAGAGTTTATCCTTGACTGGGAGGCTTGACTATGCGGCCAACTGTGCGGGAATCTGCGAAACGGTCGCCACGGAAGAGCGAAGTATCACCACAGACTGGTTTGATAAGTACGTAGTGCGCCCTTTGTTTTTTGGTTCCCCTATTTTCCACGTACGACACCTAGCTAATCAATGCACGATTCCAGGGTCTATTCCATCAACACTCGCGGACTCTGGCTATGTCAGAAATACGAGGCGGAACAAATGCTCCGGCAGACTCCGCGGCCGATTGATTTCTCGCCCCGTCCTGAAAAACACAGCGTCCCACCACAGCGAGGCGCGATCACCAATGTTATATCAATCTCCGGTCTAGTATCCCTGGGACTAGCGGCGTATACCCCGAGCAAGCATGCCGCCACAGGAATCACCAAGAACGGGGCCAAGTTCTACGGGCCCAGTGGCATCCGGGTCAACGCTTCCTGTCCCGGATGGACTGTTACTCCAATGACGGAGAGGCATATGGGCAATATTGCGGTGCCAGGAACGCCGGAGTACGACCGGTCGTCGATAAATGAGAAAATTGCGTGCAGGCGATTCGGGCTGGCAGAGGAACAGGCCAATCTCATCAGTTTCTTGCTCAGTGATGAGAGCAGTTATATGAATGGGGCGCTGGTGGTTAATGACGGGGGATATTACAACATCGACAACTGAAGTGTCAGTCTGTTTATAGTCCGGTGCTAATGCTAATCTCGCTGAAAGATTCTACCATGAATTCCTATGCTTGGTGAGATATATTTTATACCAGTGCCCTCACTAGAGATCCCTAAGGAAGTACATTCTACACTGTATCATGGATAGAGTACCTGCCCTCTTTTTGTATCGGAATGGCCTAACCTAGGTTTTCTGTTCCCAATGAAGGCAGAATATATGCAGATAATCCTTGACTATAACCCCTGGCGAATTCAAAACAAAGTGACATCCATATTCACCTCGTTGACGCAACCTTGTCATCATCTCCCGAACCGCATAAACACCTCCCAATCCAGCCTATAATCGCACGATCAGTCCTGGTGCGTACTTCAGGACTTACCCACCTCGAACCCAAGGCATAGATATGCATCTGGGCCCATTCCAGCACCAACTGATACGGAACATTTGCCTGGCGACATAACCCAGCCCATCGTCTGCCGTCTTCCTTCGCCATCTCGGCACCCCCGGTAAGAATCAGCTGTGGGGTGGATAAAAACGCCTTGTGGATCGTCCCTGGAGACTGGTATAATGGGTTCGCATCTGGGTCCTTGCCGTCCGTGTCTCCCAGGAACTGCCTGAACATCATTGGCACCGAGGTGTTTGCCGTATTCACGTAATCGGTCGCCATCGTCGGGTTCCCGCCTTCGTAGCTTTGCAGCGAGGCATCCATCCACGGAGAGATGAGAATACTGCCCGACGGGGACGGAAGACCTCGGGATGGCAACTCGAGGGCGGCCATTATGGCCATCGCCGCTGGAAATTTGCTTCTTAGTTGGGTCTCTTCTTGAGAGGAAGCGAAAGCCTTATAAAAAGAAAAAAAGCAGACTCCTGATACTAGTACCATATATCGAAGGAAATAAGTGCTTACCGCCGGCCGAATCCCCCATGAATATCACCTGGGATGGAGGGACTCCTTGTCGGAGGACGTGCTGATATGCCTTCAGGAAGGATTCCCGCTGAGCCGGATGGGTCGCTTCACCACTCAGTGCTGTGAATCGAATCATTTTAGCCAGCCTGTTCGGTAAGAAAGGGCCACAACAATTTAAAAGGGGGGGGGAGTTCAGTCAGTCGGTCAAAACCCACGATATTCTACACTTAAAAACACCAAATCGATACCAGCTTGGCTCGCCTGGCCAACCCATCTCTCCATGTAATTAAGGTACTGTCTGGCTTCGCCGAGGGCGTATCCGCCTCCGTGGGCATAGACTACCACGCACGACAATGATCCGGCGTCATGCCCACCCTCACCTAATCCTCTCCTACCCGGGATCAGATATCCCTCCCAATCGTCGCCTGCTTGTTTGAGGGCCCGCTCTGGTGGGCAATTTGTCACGGGCAGCCGGTGGACGAGACGTGGTATGTGAGTGGCAGCAGCGGAAAAGTAGGCTCGAGCGAGCCGTATACGAAGGGGCTGGTATACTGGATAATGGGGGAGGAGAACGCGCTCGAGGATGGCCACTAGCGACGAGATGGCAAATGAATACGTGAAGAGGATCAGGCGGATAGGGTTCTCGGCCACGATTTGTAAGAGATAGACCATTGCTGATTTGGGTAGTGTTATTGGATAGAGGGAAAAGAAATTGTACACAAGAATAAGGATGTCACTTGAAGAGAGCTTTAGCTTTTTTTGTAAATGGCCGTTGTGACTCTGATGGTGTGGGATTGGATTGTCTGCTAGAAATGAACTTCGGTGCCGAGAATAATTGCCCCTTTGAGAAAGCTGTCAGGATCATTCAGATATTAAAGCATATTTCCGAGTAGTACGAAATTAAGTTGTTTCCTAGGCTGTTGAAGCTGACGATCACAGGTATTAGTAGTATTCATAATGATACCAGGATCGCGGGCGTCTTCCGGAATAAGCATTATGAGCAGGCAATTATGGACCCAGATGCTACTGAACGTATCACTGGAAACTTGGTGTAGTCTCTGATTTCATACTCCCAGAATCTCGCGATCCTGCTGCTGCTGCGGACTGCTTCCTAATGGACCACTGGGCTACATCTTTGCCGATGATCCCTTGCTCGTGGATCTAAACAGAGCCCTCCCATTCGATAGCACGACCGTTCCATCCTGGTTCCTCACAGTGAAGAGAATTATCCGTTCCTTATGGCCTTCCGCCCCAGTGCCATGCGCCATCTCCCACATCTGAGTAGTCAGAGCGTCACCCGGATAGACCGGACTTGCAAATCTAGCCTGGAAGTCTTTAAGGCGCACTGCTGTGGGGATTTTCAAGGCCCCAGTGGCCTCGCAGACTGCATATGCGGCAACATTCCATGTAAACAATCCATGGATTACAACGCCCCCAAGGCCCATCTGACGGCCGTGGCTAGGTTCCGCATGCAGAGGGTTGTAGTCACCGTTGAGTCTGATCGGTTAACCGATGATACCAGTCAGTCCGTAACATCAGCACGACGAGGTTATGACAGTAAAGACCTGTGAACCACTTACCTGAAGAGCAGCGGGGTTTGGTGAGTCGTCTGATAGACATGAACATAATCTGGTTGTGTGGTCGCAGGAACAGGAAATGTCGCCAGCGAGGGTCCTGTCCAATGCAGTGATTTCTGTGTTCAGCTCACCTCCAAACCGAACTTGATGCCATGCCAGTCATACCTCTTGAACCTCCCCAGCCTCCCTGCCCTCGAGCCATGACGGCACCAATGATGGTCGCATACCGAGATCCAGATGATCGGTCTACCAGATAGGACGCTGTTTCGATCAGAGTCCCCGATAGACCCTTGTCATATATGCCCGTTAGCTCTTGCTGGATGGCAAGGGACTGGTGTTTGGCAGGAATCGCCGCCAGCGGTTTATGGAGGATGATCCGCTTGTGGGCATCCACCACTCGGGACCGATCGAATTTTGGTATACCGGGAAGGTGAATGTCAGTTGGCTTTCCCATCGTTCGGTAGTCCACGATGTCTTGTTCCGTTCCTTTGTAGGCTTTGTGATGGCATGTGTAAGGGTCGCTGTACTTGGGAGTAATAGAGGGTTGTATCTGTCTTCTTTACTAACCGAGGACAGTTGGAAAAGTGGGAAACACATCGTAGGCGGGATGGCCTTCCTGTGCAAAGCGGTTCCCTGTTAGCGCAGTTCAAATGTCGTCTGGACGGGCGACCAACATAGAGATACTGTAGATGGGTTGTCGGGATGCCAATGCTCAAATGGAAGAGGAGTGTATCTCGCTTCAGCCAGGTTACATCCTTGTCTGGATAGTGGTACTTGTACTGCCCACCGTCCATGATTGAATGGGAATGATAGGAATGAATAACTAATGAAAATAATTAAACAAAAATGATGATCAGAAAGCAGGCGGAAACAAGCAAGAAAAGAGACAGGTTTTATAGAAAAGGAGACAAACAAATTCATCCTTTATCTAATCGAGAATAAAGGTCTAGTGGAGGCAGGGATTACCGCAAACGCCAACCGAGAGATACTCGTTCTTGACTATACGTCGGCCTATAGTTCCTAGGTTGAGGAAACAGGGCAATGGGCTTTTTTCTGGCCCGGCTCAACCCAGCATAAATCACTCAAAATAGTAGTGAGAGACAACGACAATGACATTGGAACAGATGAAACCACCACCCCTAAGTCAAGAAACTACGGAAACAGAAGACATGGACCTCAAAAACCGCCAATGACATCTCTCTTTCCACCCCATCGCTTTCCAGTGGTTGGCACTCATTGGAAAAAGATCAATAGCGCCAAGAAGGGTATCATCGTGAGAGAAAATCGTGAACACGTCTGGATCCCCATCGAAGGGAAGCATCTTCTTCACCGTGCGCTCGGCCTCTCCATGATCCTCGTCGTATGGATTGCCGGGAGGCATGAGACAAAACGGGGTAGTGCTAGCCTTGGGAGGATCCTTTTCCAATAGCCGATGAGCGGTACGGTACAGCCCACTGGCGCAACACGACCCCATATCGGCGTGGCCGGGGATGGGCCGAAGCTCGTCGGGCAGCGGGAAAAAGTCGGTGGGTCGAAACACCGCGGCGTGGTGAACAGTATCTGCAGCGAGAAAGATGAAGGTGTCTGTTTCTTCCGCGCTGGAGGCACTGGTAGTAGTAGTCCGGGCTAGCGCTGTCAGATGGCCCGTGGTGTGGCCGGGGGAGTCCAACAGGTAGAAACTGCCATCGCCGAAATAGTCCACCGCCCGGTAATCGCAGATGGTCAAACTGGCAGGTTCTTCAAAGGTGATTTCCACCACCGAGCGGCCGTCGTACAGATCGGATGTGGTCTCACTGGCCGTGGGATCCTCCGGCCAGCCTGGGAGATACTTGGCCGTGTAACCAGGGCCGGTGACGATTTTGGTGGAGAGGGGAACTTGGTCGGGTCTCCCACGTGGTCCCAGTGGTGGTGGCTGTAGATTATGGCGTCGATTTGGTGTGGTGCCACGCCATGGTCGGCGAGAATGTCTGCGGTGTCTTTCTCGCAGGCAATATCAAACGGAAGGCCCAGGATGACTTCGCGCAGGTGGGGACTTAGATGAGTGGCCCAGTTCTTCCTGAGACCAAGGTCAAAGAGAACCCGGGTGTCCGAGGCTGCATGGTGGATCAGGAAGCTAAATGATGGCATGGAAATTTTGCCATGGCCCTGGTATACCGGGTCGATGACCAGTGCAGGATCCAAGTTGTTCAGATACGTCGTGGTGTCAATCACGGAAATGCCGACGGTAGCGCAACTCTTGGGAATATCTCTCGAGACGAGGGACTTGACCATCTTGATGACTTGATTGTTTGATATGAATTCCACTACTAAAAGTACTACGTGCTCCACGAACATGCAGGGAGTTGGGCGTCAAATATACCCTCACGCCAACAGCCCGCCATCCACCAGCAGATGGGCCCCCGAAACATAACTCGAGTCATCGCCCAGGAGAAAGGCAAACGCCTTTGCCAGCTCCTCCGGGGTCCCCGCACGCTGCATCGGAACATTCGACAGAGGCCCGAGACCTGCCCCTTCTTCACCATGAACCGTCTGCAACATGGGCGTGTCAACCCCCCCACTAGAATCGGTCAATCAGCAGTCCTTTCGGTCCCCCCGGTGGAAGAGCACAGACTTACAGTCCAATACAGTTCACGCGGATGCCACGAGGCCCCACCTCCTTGGCCACCGACCTGGTCAGCCCGACCACGCCGTGTTTACTGACGGCGTAGGCGCACATATTGGGCTGGCCCACGGCGCCGGCAACACTGGCCGCGTTCACGATGGCGGCCCCCCGCTGCATCACGCGCAGCTGGGCTCGGACGCAATACATGATCCCGGTTAGGTTGACTCCGAGAATAAAATTCCACTCGGCATCTGGCAGCTCCTCGAGTTGGCCAATGATATGGTTCCGGCCAACGACCCCGGCCAGGTTGGCTGCTCCATCCAATCGGCCGTAATGCTTCACAGTTGATTCGACCCAGTTGTTGACCTGGGCACTGGAGGAAACATCCAGTACCGTCCCGATGACATCGACCCCGTTGTCCTGCAGTTCTCGCACCAGTTTGTCCAGCGGACCTTGCGAGATATCCGCCAGGGCAAGTCTTGCACCTTGGCGGCCGGCCAATCGGGCCAGTTCCAGTCCCATTCCGGACGCACTGCCCGTGATGCAGATAACCTTGCCGTTCAGTGAAGTCATGGCATTGGATGTGGAAGTTGGAGAATTACATCGATTTGGGCCATTGTGTCTGTCTTTATGTAACAACAGCCGTCGCCGAGCCCCATGCCGGAATCTTCACCGGAGAGAAAACAGTCACGTTCTCCGACATGGCATTCTTCCTGAACACATACGCCGAAATATGGGACGTAGTTTCACAAGTGTGTTTATTTTCGTGATATCAGCCAAGCCAGCGGAATTGTCTGTGTCGTTGAGTAGGAGAGCCACGTACGCCGAGTGCCGATCAGATCATGACTCGGGGTACACGTCTACGCCGGGCGACACGCACTACTCTCATTAATCTTAATCAGGGATTGTCCCTAGCTTTAATCTGGAGATGTACCAAGTACCGGCTTCACTGTATGAACCTGATCGAAAGTTAGCTTCTTGACAATCATCACTACTGAAGCAATTTATCATTCCAACGACTGTACTATCGGACCGACATGGCAACCACCCCGCCAGGAAGTATGAACGGGTAAGTCAATGGCATGTCACCGGTATGTCGCTTGTGTATTTCTTCTAACAAACCCCTCCAGAGTTGCATTGGTCACAGGAGCTGCATCCGGCATTGGTCGAGCCGTGGCACACACATTTATCAGGGAGGGATGCACTCGCATTGTGCTCGCCGACCTCGACGAGGCCTCCCTTCAAGCCGTAGCCAAGGAGTTAGAATCCCTCAATCGCAATGTCCGGGCGCTGGCTATCAAGACAGATATCGCCTCGGAGCCGGAGGTGCACAGGTTGATAGACACTGCCGTGAGGGAGTTCGGGGCCATCCACTATGCGGTCAACAATGCCGGCGTCACGAGCAATCCACGGGTTCGCACCCATGAGCTCAACCCAGAGGCGTGGGATAAAGTTGTTTCTGTAAACCTGCGAGGTACCTGGCTCTGCCAGCGGGCTGAATTGGCGCAGATGGTATTGCAGAATCCGGAATTGCAGGCCCGGTGAGTATCGCCTTCAGGAGGAGGGAAAATATACACGCAAGATGGATGTCTTACGCTCTTTGTCACATTTAGCGCAGATGTACCGCCGCAACGGGGTGCTATCGTGAATGTTTCGTCACTATTCGCCATCTTATCTCATCCCACTGTAGGAGCGGTAAGCAGATACTCCCGAGCTCGGTGTATATGACTGGGAGATAGATATTGACACGCCTTTTTGTTTAGTATTCGGCGTCCAAAGCGGGGATTCTTGGTCTTTCTCGAACAGACGCCATCGCATACGGCCAGGATGGAATTCGGATCAACTCGGTTCTCCCTGGGTTTGTCAAGACGCCTAGTAGGTCTTCTTCTGCTTGTTATACAACCGTGGCTACCAATTTAAATCTAATCCCATTCTAGTGGTTGAAGAGTCCATTCGGCGGGGAGCCAATTATGAAAGTTCAATCAGCTCCGTTCCAATGCGACGATGGGGCGATCCGGTAGAGATTGCAGAAGCGGTGGTGTTTCTAGCAAGTGAGAAGGCGTCTTTGATCAATGGGACTGAGTTAACTGTCGATGGAGGAAAGCAATACGCAGTTTGATTTTCATGGATGGCAGATCATATAAGGAATCCATCATAGTCTTTTTCCATCCATACCGATATGTCCTCTGTTGAGATAACCATATTATGAGTAGCAACCGAATGGTATTTCTTACTCTCTGTCTTTTGCAACCATACAATACATCCTTTGTCGGGTCCATCATACATCACTCTGTCATTTCATTTCAGCACAAGGTAGTGTTACTTTGTATTGCACCTATCTGATTAGGGGCATCGAAAGTATTACAATCGGCAATGTTAGTTTCTGATCTGCCCTATGAACGAGGTATTGCATGCTTATTCTATGACTACCCGCTGAAAGCAAGCTGTCTAGATCTACTGATTCTTTGGCTTGACCTGGACTCTCTGGGAAGTCGAGAGAAGAATGTCCTGTTGATCACCCGCCTTTGATCCCTCCAGGTAGTCATCCACGTCCATATCATAGTATCCCAGAGGAGCCTCCTGCCTGTTGACAATTGTAAAACAACGCCCTGCGCGGTAAAATAATCAGCCTGGAATGAGTCCCACGAGACTCCAAAATCAGAAAAGGAATTCCCACCGTTGATAGAGACATCCGAAGCAATCTTGAGCATAGCCCCGGCGGCATCGGCGGCATCGGCAAACAAGACACCTTTGCTTTTGACAAAATCGACCACTTGCGGGCTCATGAGGTTCGTATCAACATACCTTTTTCTCCGGGGTTAGTATGTAGGTACGTACCTACCTAGGGGTTCTTCTCACGATGGACACGGGGGGGAGGGGGGAGGGGACACGTTACCAGGGAGCTAACGCACTCGCTCGAACACCGTCGACAAAAGTAGTCCGTCGCAGACATCTCATCAACGCCCGAGCGGCAAACTTCGACATCATGTATACAGGCCCGCCGGGTACGTCTCCGTAGCCAGCGGCACTAGACAGGACAATAAAGCATCGATCACGCCCTGGGGCCAGCTCATGCTGCATGAAATGATATCGGGCGAGCTTGCAGGTGTATATCACGCCATTAACATTGACGTCCAGGATCGAGAGGTTGGGCGCTTGGGGCTCTTCTCCGGATTCTTCTCCGTAGAAAATAGGATCAGGTCCAGTAATCCCTGCATTGGCAATAGCAATATCCACGGTCTTGCTGGGCGAGTTTTCTATCGCTTTCCGAAATAAGGTGCGCTGGGACTCAAAGTCCGTGACATTGCATGGGACAAATTGTGCATGGCTGGAATATACATATACAGCTGTCAGCATCTCGGGGAGGGTTTCTTGGGGTTCTGTTTTAACTAGGCACACTGACGGATGAAGCCTGCGCTCCAGTGCTCGGCCCGCTGTTTCGTTCAGGTCACCAAATGTCACATACGCTCTATTGTTGTTGTTTCGCCGTTGTCAGTGAGGGTTTTTGGTCTTCGCGTCGTCCCAGTGTGTAGACCATACCCTGCATGTGCAAAAGCTATAGTAGCTTGTTCGCCCATTCCACCAGCGCCTATCCCATTAGCAGTTGCAGTTGTAGGGAGATTGGCAGCTCCTACCTCCGGTAATAACCACGCTCTTGCCAGCCACATTGTCAAGATTAGGCGGCGTGGTGCAATCCACAACCTTGCTTGTATATTCTGGATATTTTTGCTCCAACATGGTCGATAATTGAGGCAGAGAAACAGTCTGTATGTTGTTAATAGGCCCGTTGGAAGTTAGAGGGGATGTCTCGAATTGATCCTTGATCGAAGCAGATCCAATTTTTATATTCATGACGTATACCTACGTCTCCAGAATACATAGAGTCCGGCTTGCAAGGCAAACAAAACGCCAGGCCGAGATCGCCTGTCCCGACTGGGCTATAGTCTCGGCGTACATGGTTCGCCATCACAGGCACCTGCGGCGCCGTCCTCGGCCTTCCCAACGCGGTATACAGCTGTCCTCCCGAACAGCTCAGATTAATTGCCCAAGCATGATGGGGAGACAAAGACGTTTAGGTTGATTGCCAGCGATATATATCCGCAGCGACGGCAGTTTCATCCCTCGAGCGCAGTCCACGATACAGCCACTCTACTATTCTCATCCACCTAGAACATGTCCTCGAGCGAAGTAGTGGTCCAGTCTCCATGTCAAATAGACATCCCAGCCATTGACATCGTCACCTACGTATTCCAGTCTGGGACCCCCCGGACGCGCGATACTCCACAGTTCTTTGACGCCGATGTCCCGTCACGTTGTTTCAGTCTTTCCCAGGCGGAGCTGTACGTCAAACGCCTAGCTCGGGGGCTCCAGAAGCTCGGTCTTGAAAAGGGCGACAAGGTCCTCTTGTATGCTGGAAACCACCTGTTCTTCCCGGTTCTTCTCTGGGGGGTTATTGCATCCGGGTGTGTTTTCACGGCAGTCAATCCGGCCGCGTCAGAAACTGGTGAGTACCGGAGATCCTCTAAGGAAAAAACCGATCATCTGAACAATTTGAAGAGCTGGAGTACCAATTACGAGATTCCGATGCGAGATTGCTTATCACGCACCCTGGCGGGGTTGGCACGGCCACCGCTGTTGCAGGCCGAGTGGGATTGCCCCAGGATCGGATTTACATTTTTGAGGATATTCCGGGCACAGGGAAAGCACATTCTGCAAATTCTTGGCTGCAGCTGTGGTGCAGCCCCTCCGAGATCCAAGGCTGGGAATGGGAACGTATGTCGTCTTTAGCTGAAGCCCAGTCCACAACCGCGATATTAAACTACTCCAGTGGGTATGTATATATCCCCATCATTCGTGGTTTCGAGCAGTAAGAAGTCGCGCTAACAATGGTCTTTCATCTTATAAAGCACCACTGGGCCACCAAAGGGGGTGGAAATATCGCACTACAATGCAGTGGCCAATTCCTTACAGTTGATCCACAAGAGATCTTTGTTCGCTGATACCCCCGAGGCTCGCGGGAGACAATCGAGACTGCGAACAACTGGAGAACGATGGCTGGCTGCATTGCCTATGTATCATGCATATGTAAGTCGGCCGCGACATTGGAAAAGCGGTAATCAATAATACTAAGTTCCCTTCCAGGGCCAAACCTACTTCTGTATGAGTGTCGCTCGCATAGGTGCCAAGGTCTTCATCATGCAGAAGTTCAACCTATCGAAGTTCCTCCTCTACTTGGATATCTACCGGATCACGTTTCTCTCTGCAGTGCCGGTCATTCTGGTCATGATGGCCAAACACCCTCATCCCGGCAACTTCAACCTCACGGCGATTGAAAATGTAACAACCGGTTCGGCGCCTTTGAATCCGGAAATTGGCCGCACAATCGAGCGATTGTATCTTCGGGATGGGGTGACGGTGAAGCAAGGTCTGGGAATGACGGAGTGTACTTGCTCATTGACTGGCTTCGCTCTAGATGACATTGCGGATCCCAGATCTGTGGGATGGCTCAACGCTAACTGCCGCATCAAGATCGTGCCCGTGGAAGACGAAGCGTTTGCTGGCTCCGTGCCTCCGGGTGTTGTTGTCGGGGAGCTGTGGGCTGCAGGTCCAAACGTTATGAAGGGCTATTACAAACGGCCGCAAGAGACTGCGAGTAGCATCCTCTACGATAACGATGAAGTCAGATGGCTGCGTACTGGGGATATAGGATATGTTGACAGCAATGGACATGTTTATCTTGTTGATAGGCTCAAGGTGCGCGAAACTATAACCCATTCCACGTGCTGAAATGGCAGTCATCTGACCAGATTGCCTTTAGGAATTAATCAAGGTCAAAGGGCTACAAGTATCCCCCGCTGAATTGGAACTCGCCTTGTTGGCCCATCCTGGAGTCGCCGATGCAGCAGTTGTTGGCGCCAAAATGTGAGTGCGTTCCATTCCATCCCATACGACACCACTTCTCTGACACAAACGAACAAGCGATGATGCCGAGTACCCTCGGGCCTTTGTTGTAAGAAAGGATCCCACTATTACTGGGAGAGAGCTAGAAAACCTGGTCAAATCGAGGTTCGCGCAGCACAAGTGGCTCTCGGGGGGTGTAGTTTTTGTCGATCTGATCCCGCGAACTGCCAGTGGCAAGGTCATGCGGCGCGTATTAGCTGCTAACCTGCAGGCAAAACTATGAACCCTAGGCTTCTCGTTTCTGATTTTATTTATATCCTGGTACAGCTCCCTTATTCATGTGCTTAACTGAGTACCTAGATCTCCGATCCATCTGCGCGAGGTATATCCAGAAATGTACATTATTCAGGCTATTGACTGCGAATAATATATTGTTCGAGTCTTTATTCCATATCGAGGGGAAGCAAGTTAATGTTTCTGGGTTCATGGAGTTCCCCCTGCATAGCATATTGTAAGACATATACTGGTACTGGTACTACTGGCGACAACCAAAACGATGCTATCAACCTATGATATTGACACACAAGCATTCCAGCGCAAGCTTCCTCCACTTTAAACAGAAATCCGATTTAAAAAGTCGACAAATGCCTCTTGACATTCTCGTGCACGGTCGACATAGATTTCATGGCCCTGGCCATCGATTGGCACCAACTCTGCACCCTTAATTGAGTCTCTAAATGCCTCCTGGTCGTCAATGCTGGTATTGCGACTTCGAAGGGGTGCCAAGATAAGTGTAGGGCATGACACTGTCTTCTTGAGTGGCCGAACATCCAAGCCCATCAGAAACTCGGCATACCGCGCCAGTCCCTCGCCCGTAGAGATAGACGCCTGGTCCAACCACCACTTCTGGTAAGAAGGATCCGGTTGCCCAATTCCTCCCGACATGGTCATCGCTTCGCAGAATCCCCTTCCTCCCAGCGTACGACACGCCGTCGGCCAATCGCTATATCCCAGCGCCCAGGATTCTTTCGCCGAGGCCGGGAGATGAGTCGGAGTGGCGCAAACAGTAAGGCTTCCAACCCGGTCGGGATATTTGGCCGCAAAAGCAACCGCAATCATCCCCCCCGTGGACTCTCCCAGGAGATGGATTTTCTGCACATTTTCTTGGTCCAACAGATCCACGATTTCGGATAATACTGTCTCCAATGTATAGGCGTAGTCGTTCGTTGGGTCACTTGATAGACCATGGCCTCGCAGATCGCGGCGTATCACGTTATATTTTTTAGCCAGCACTGGCACCCAATGGTACCAGAAGGCGGAATGTCGGCCAAAGCCAGGTTGTATGAGCACGGTTTCCACTTGTGGGTGCTTCCAGGGGTCGGTGAAATTGTCTACAATGTAATGTGTAGTTTGCCCATTCGAATGGTGTACGAATTGGCTGTGCGGCAAAGGGGACTTGGACATAGCTGGGTGCGATTCACTGGATTGAGAAATTATCGTCATGGAGAATCCTCTGTTCAGAGCAAGTTATGTTGGGAGGGTCAGTTTGTCGGGGACATATATTGCACGTTGTACCGGCTTGTAACAGTTCTTGGGCCGAAACCCTGCAGTAGCCGACAGATTACTTGTCCTCTGAACGACCGTACAGGCCGAGATCATGGGTCATACCGCCGGCCAAGAAAGACGCTATTCTTTAACGGGCAGCACCGAAAGGCCGCTAACAGTGACACCGAGTGGTGCCTTGGCGACTAAGACGCATCAATAATATGGATTAGGTGGGGAGAGTATATTTGGTCCAAGGCTCCTTTGACGACCATCGAATGTAGCCATCAAATAATACGAAATGCAATCTATAGCAGCCCTTCAGCCAAGCCTTACATATGGCATGCCTCAAACCACGAGGTATGTCACTGGCCATGACTCTAGGGGACTCAGCATTACAGTTCCAACGCCACCCCTACAATACCTAGACCGAGGGAGATATGCCATCTCGCGAGCTTATGCCCTGGAGAAGGTCCCTGCGCCTCTGACCAACGGTCAGGATCTAGATGCGTACCTATCCCCGGATTGCGAGTCGTACCAGACATCGTATGCGAATGGTGGTAGTCAACCAGTGGTACCAGGTGGCGTGAACTTTCTCCAGGGCGATTTTGGCCCGTCTGCCACCACTCCTATGCACCGTACTATGTCTGTCGACTTTGTGGTTCTGGTTCAGGGGGAGCTGGTGCTAGAGTTGGATAGCGGGGAAAAAACCCATTTGAAGCCTGGGGTACGTCTACCTGTCCGGTTGCTTTTCGTTGCCCGGATATAGTGATAGGGGAAGAAGCTGACATCACATCCTTTTCCTTAGGATTCTGTTATCCAGCGCGCCACCGTGCATCGTTGGATTAATCCATCGCCCGACTACCCAGCACGGTTCATTGCCACGACTGTTGCGTGTGAACCCCTGATTGTTGCTGGCCAACGGTTGGACCAGGTGTATTTCAATTAACAAGGGGAGGGGTTATTCTTTCATTGGCCTTCCCCCTTCATATCTGATTGCAGTAGTGGAATGCAAAGTAATAGTACTACTTACTACCGAAGGTTTTGGGTCGGCTACTTTCCCCGCATCCCCGTAAACTTTCTTTGCTGGGGTTGATGCGGGGTTGAGGGGAAGACCGCGGCAATAGCAATTAACTAGTGAGTTAGTAGTAGTATCAGTATCTGCATCGGTCATCCAGCTCTATCTGCGATTCCAATTTCCACCCTTTAGACGATATGCCACTGACCCTTCGTTGGGACGTACCCGGCAATCACAAACACTCAGGTCCTAGTGGTCCACTATCAGTGCCCGTACAACCACCATCAACTAACCCGACAGCACAGATGCCTCGGAAACCTCGCGCCTGTATCCCCTGCCATGAGCGTAAGGTACGCTGCGATGCGACAGAGGTCGCAATCCCGTGCACAAGATGCATCAACAGCGGTCGCGTCGAGGTATGCAAATTGATGCCCACTCCAGAGAGACTCCGAGGGTGAGCATGGTCAACATCGAGATGAGTGAGGAGAATCGCCCACGTAACGCTTACTTCTTCTGTAGAACGAAGAGGAAGAGGATGGCAGGTCCCAGGGACCATACTTTGCAGCAGGAAGAAGATGCGTCGCAATGCCAGACCGCGGGACAAGAGACCCTAAATGATGATACGACAGCGTCCTTCAATGATACCAGTCAGCCAACACACTCGCAGACAAATGGCATTATAGAGGTATATCCTATCCCAGCCCACATCTGCTTCCGAAATCTAAGCTCTGTCTAGACCTCTGCCAACCCCCTGCATGTTCCCCCGGGACAAATCACGGACCCCGCAAATGACCGGGTTATACAACCGCCCCCTCCACCATTTCAGTCGCCATACAGTTCATCCCCCAGCCAGGAAAGCGAAGGCGTTGGCGAGGATGAATCACAACTGCAGATATGCCGCGAAATGGCTGAGTGGAATGCCGGATTTCCAGTCGCGGCTCCGACTTCATCAAGTCCCGGCAAGGGACGCGAAGTCATTGAGTATCACGGAGGGGTCAATTCGGTGACGATCCTCAGTCAGGCCCTTCGTCGGGCGCCGCCAAAGCGGCTAGTGAAGATCATCCTTCGCGATCCGACCCCCAAGCCTGGCCAGCAGTTGGAGCTGGATGGCCTCGACGACGCAGACAATCAATACCTGCAGAGGAAGGGGGCGTTTGACCTCCCTCCCGCAGATGTTTGGTACAGCAGCCACTCTTTTTGCACAACTTTATCCCCGTGGGAGTATTTATTGCCAGGCTAACAAAACTCCAACTAAAGTGACCAGTTGCTCCACCTCTACTTCCAGTGTGTTTATATCTACGCTCCGGTGTTGGATCGCGTCCAGTTCCTGCGGGAATACCGCACCCAAACCCACTCGCTGTTTATATTGCAGAGCATCCTCGCCAGTGTCATGCCGTACGCCCCGGCGAGTCTTATCCGAGACGCCGGATTCGACGATCATCAATCAGCGCAGAAAGCATTCATCGATCGTGCGCGGTTACTATATGACGTTGGTGTCGAGCGAAGTCAGCTTCGAATGCTGCAAGGTGCACTCATCTTGAGCCATCTTCATGTTTCTCTTTACACGGAGAAAGACTATCGGTACTGGCTTTCCAATGCCACCCGAATCGCCACCAAGATGGGGCTTCATAAAGACGAGGTGGCCAGGAGTCTGGACCCCTCTTGGAGCCGCTTGCTCAGGCGTATATGGTGGGTTTTGTATAACCGGGATGCGCTACTGGTATTCAATGGCTTGGATAATATCCAACGCATACATGAGACGGACTTTGACACTTCGGAATTGACGCTGGAAGATTGGGAAGATGGCGATATTCCCGCCGATTTCACGAGCATCCTACCGCCTGTAACCCTGTTACAGAAACATTTTCTAATTGAAAGCTGCAAGTTATCGCTAATGAGTGAGTGATGCTTTTTTTTTTTCCCTCCTCCTTGCTGTCTTCAGGCCCACGGCACCAGAAAGTAGACCCGCGGAAACATAGTAACGCTGGTCCAGGTGTATATTTCATGCGCACGATCAAGAGACCCCAAAGCGGATCCGAGAACGTCATGAATGAACTCGAGGAGCAGATGTTCCGCTGGCGACAGTGTCTTCCAGATGAGCTGAAAAGCGTCTCAGCCCCCAAGTGGGACGTTACCAATGTCTGGGTATTTGTTCTAAACGCCCGCAGCTATATCTCGGAATGTATCATGTTCCGCATGATGTTAGATGCGTTTAAACTCGAAGATGAAGACCTGTTAAACCATATCCAGCAGAAGCTATACACCGCAATGCTGGAGGTGGATACCGCAATCGACCGCATTTTGATGCATAATCTCACGTCCTATTGTCCCTTGTTCCTGTAGGTATTTCTTTTTGGTTTTCCCGAACTTCATTCCCATGCATACAGCACTGACACTTCTCTGTAGATATCAGTGCGCTGCTATGGTCCTTGCACTTCACATTGAGAAAGCCCTAAGACAGTCGTCACTGAATACGCACGAAAAACTACTCACCTCACTACGCATCCACACAAACCTCGAGTTTCTCCGTCGCATATCAAAATCATGGTCCCCGATGGTATGGGCGTTGCAAATGTTCGAAGTCGTGGTGCAACGAATCGGTCTCTCGGTAGCTCTACCTGAGCGTGCAGCGTTCCCCCCAGGATCTCAGGATCTGTTCAATCTGCCTTCTTGTGACGGTCAAGTGAATAACCTTCCAGCCCCATCGCACACCATCCCTGTCGGCAATCAAAGCCTGAATGACTTACCACTTGGCCTCGCAAATGAATTCATGCTGAATGTCTCGCCTACTGAGTTGGATCTTCCGTTTGGCTTCATGGGCATGGAGAACTTTTTTCAGGAAGTGCTTCCTACGGCGGAAGAATGTAACTAGTGGGGGTTGACGATGGGATACTTTTATAGAGCGTGTATATATGAAGTGATAATGTGATGTAATTTGTACTCGAAAATGAACCCTAAGCGGTACTATTAACATTCACTATCTGATATATACTCAAGTTATCTTCCCTCATAGACTCCGATGCGAATTGGAGGAGACTACCGTCTGTTGGGTCGATAGCCGTCGTGTACTACGTTAGATATGCGACTCGATCAATAGACCGGTAAGTAACATTCCACCAAAACCGCAAACGATGAGGAGCTCCGGTAGCCTAAGGCCGTCTAAGATGCAAAGACCACCGAGGATCGGCGAGAAAAGTTTATTTGCGTCGGCTTCTACCGTCATTCCTTATTTCACCGGCGCCGATTGCACCCAATCCCGACATAATGTTGCGAACAAGCCAAGTTGAGTGATCTAATGACCGGTTCCCCAGATATCACAATA
This sequence comes from Aspergillus nanangensis, assembly GCA_015844325.1. Taxonomy (NCBI): domain Eukaryota; kingdom Fungi; phylum Ascomycota; class Eurotiomycetes; order Eurotiales; family Aspergillaceae; genus Aspergillus; species Aspergillus nanangensis. The sequence goes on along the minus strand of VCAU01000040.1, from coordinate 190,083 downwards.
TCACACACAACTTCCCGCTGGCCTGATTCACTAGTCACCAACTCTATATACATACTCATCTCTTTGTATTTTATCTGCTTTTCAGAGCTGAAACGCTGAAACTTCTCGATCAAACATGGGAGAAAATGCAGAACACGAAATCCCTAACCTGGACGACCTCCCGGATAAATACGGCTGGCCACGACAAAACGCCGACGGATATCGCATCCAGGAAACACTGGCGGGAATCAAGCGTCCGATGCGCATCGTGCACGTTGGCTGCGGTGCGGCGGGGATCTGTCTCGCGAAATTCGTGCCGGAGCGGATGGACAACGTCTCAATTGTATGCTATGACAAAAACTCCGACGTGGGAGGCACCTGGCTGGAGAATCGATACCCAGGCTGTGCGTGCGACATCCCGTCGCCCAGTTACCAGTTCACATGGGCGCGGAACCCGTCTTGGTCGCATTTCTACTCATCGTCCCCCCAGATTTGGAGATATTTCAAGGATTGTGTGGAGAGGTACGAGCTCGGGCGGTTCATGAAGCTGAATCATTTGGTCGAGGGCGCATATTGGGATGCTGAACGCGGGAAGTGGAAGGTCCATGTTCGAGACCGCACGACAGATACGTTGTTTGTGGATGAGTGTGACATCTTCATCAATGGGGGCGGCATCCTGAACAATTGGAAGTGGCCTGATATCAAGGGGCTGAAATCCTTCCGTGGTGTCCTCTGCCATACAGCAGCGTACCCAGAGGGGATGGATCTGACGGGCAAACGGGTGGCCGTGATTGGCATTGGGAGCAGTGGCGTACAGGTGATCGCCAATATCGCATCCAAGGTGTCGAAGCTCTACACATGGGTTCGGTCGCCGACATGGATCACCGCAGGGTTCGCCCAGAAGTTCGCGGGCGACGGAGGTGCGAACTTTGCGTATACGCCGGAGCAGCAGGAGAAGTGGAAGGACGATTATCCGGCATATGTTCGGTATTGCAAGGAAATCGAAACGGAGCTGAACCAACGCTTCAAATTTATCCTCGTTGACACCCCGGAGGCGAGAGAAGCCGTGCGCTTTTCCGATGCCGAAATGAAAAGTAAACTGGCGGGGAGGGAAGATATTATGAATGCCATCATCCCCAAGGACTTTGGGATAGGCTGTCGACGGCCAACGGTGGGTTGATTTTTTTTTCTCGTGAACCCTGTGGATGTATTAGCATCTTGAAAAACAAACCAGCTAAGCCATCCTTACCAGCCTGGCAATGGCTTCTTGGAGGCACTCACGTTGCCGCATGTGCACACCTTCTTGAACCAGATCGATCGCATCACCGAGACAGGGTTCGTTTCGGGCGACGGGGAGGATATCGAAGTCGACGTGATCATTTGCGCCACTGGCTTTGACACCTCCTGGGTCCCTCGCTTCCCAATTTTACACGATGGCAAGAATGTGCAGGACTTCATGCGGGAGAGGACGCTTTCCTACCTGGCCATGGCCATCCCAGAAGGTCTGTTTCAATCTGTTCGATCCTCCCAATCGCAACTAACCCCCCTCCCCTCTTCTTCACAGTTCCGAATTACTTCACGATTGGAGGGCCCTATGGCCCCGTAGGTCACGGCAACACACTGATGGTGAATGAGCGATTGATCAGCAATGTCCTCAAGATCGTGCAAAAGATGCAACTCGAAGGCATCAAATCCATCCGCCCGAAGCTTCGGGTATGCGAACAGTTCGAAGAGCACGCGCAGTTGTTTGGCAAACGGACTGCCTGGGCGGGCAACTGTGCCAGTTGGTTTAAGCAGGGTCGCAAGGACGGAAAGCTCACCATCTGGCCGGGGTCGAGACTGCTCTTTTTCGAGGCCCTAAAGGAGCCTCGCTATGAGGACTTTGATCTAGAATACTCTCATAATGATAATCCCTGGGCGTGGCTCGGCTGTGGCTTCACGCTCAAGGAGTACGACGGCAGTGATATGGCTTACTATATTGGGACTGACGACCACCCGGGAGCCATGATGCTTGATTCGGATGTCGGTGGACGACAAGATACCTCGTGCAATGTGCCTGGAAACATGTAAACACATCTACATGTTCATAGGTAGCCAGAGAAAACTATGTGCGAAATAATGGACTTGGGACTATCTATCACGGACGTTTCTAAGAGTGAAGCTATACGGCAGGACGTTCTAGCCATCGGTGTGATAAATATATTGTACTACAGAGTCTTGTAAGGAAAACATGACAGGTCTGCCTGCTACCTGGCCACAGTAGATACTACCATGTCATGTCCGGTCAACCTTTCTGCAGTTGGGAGTTGTTAACCCTCCTAGCCCGTGTGGAGTCAAGCAAGCTGAAATATATCGGGAACCAGGCACTATACCCTAAGATAATCGGTGCAACGACGTCAGGTTACAATATATCACACTCTCACCTAAAGTACATCGGTGGCATAATTAGATAAGATGAGAACAGCCTCGACTTCCAACCTCCGGCGTAACTGGGCCCCAGCAAGAACCAAACGATGCCTAGTAAACTTCTCCCGATTACACCGATCCCGAGGCCGCTGTGAATGCTACTCGTAATGGGGATATAACAAGCACAGCGAAAGATAAATTAGCAGTATAGCCACGACTATCTCGGAGCAGTCAGGGCAAAGCGTTCAACCGACATGTCTCTGCTTGCAAGGACCCAAGAGACCCAAGCGAGGTGCTTAACTCACGTCGACATCGCACATTCAGCCACTCGTCACACACCCATCAAACCCGACGCTACGCAAAATAGAACCCCGCGAAGCATGCCGGACAACTCGGTATCTCCTCCTCCTTCTTCTACTTTTGTCCGAACACCGAGCGGGATTACTATATCTCTTCGCGGCGCCGATCTCACACAACTCCTCTCCGAAGTCCTCAGCCGGACAGAATCTGACCGAACCCTTCATATCGTCTTGCGTCACTCTACCACAGCACATAGTCACTGCTCGAGTAGAAGCCGAGAATTGTCCGTTGCGCCACGGCTGACCCAACAGGACGCCACGCAGGTATTGGACAAATTGAGAGTGACTGCCGAGGAGCGCGCCTTTTTACAACACATGAGCACTCCCCGGGAATCTTCGTTGGAACCTGTCTGTGGTATGAAGGATAATATGCCAGATGCGTTCTTGATCTCTGCAGACTCACCTGATCGGGACTTTGGGTGGGAGGAGTTTTAGCAGTACGATAGCTCAAGGGTAGGGAGTTTATTTTTCAGCACATTTCTAGTAGGGTATGTGTTGAATCTTGTTGTTGATTCAAGTTCGCTAGTGTTGTTTTTGTTGGCGAATCTGTCCTTTTGGTTTCGGTTATTATTGGCATACAGTGGTATCTGGGAGACATGGTTTCTAATGCAAGAGGAAACATCATCTCCTGGATACAGGTTGTTACTTGACTTGTGTATCTAAGCTCGGTGGTTCTCTTTTTATATAAGACGCAGGTTGTAGTATAAAACGCACTTCAACAACATCATCGCATGAAATTCTGTATCACGGAATATCATGTTCGAGACCACGCAGTGTTGGTGTTTCCCCTCCCTGTATTTGACAGCAGTGATTTATAAACATAAACAGGCCAATATACCTAGCTATATTCAAAGAGAACTAACTACCTCTCCATATCTCCTCCCGCGTTCGCCGAAAGTACACCTCCCGGATTCTCGCGTGTCCCCAAGTAGTGGGACAAATCACCCCCATTGAACTCAATCAAAGCAAACCCATTGCCTAGAAATTCAAACGGATTTCCACTCCAATAATCAATGACATAGTCCTCATACCGCGGCTGATCCAGAACATCAAAGTAAACCAACCGAGACCCCGGCCACATGGTCAAGCGGCCGTCCTTCTGGCCATTCTTGAACCAACTGGGACAAGGACCGGACCACGCCGTACGCTGCAAGTAGAGGTCCGCATGTTCCGCAAACTTCTCACAGACGTCCCGGCGTGGCCTCACTGATTTGATGTTCTCCTTTTGGATTTTTTTCGTCACTGCGGCGATGTTTCGGACCAGGAGCTCGCTCATGGCGATGTAGGATCCATGGCCGAAGGGGCCGTAGGGCCCGCAGATGGTAAAGTAATTGGGAACTGGCAATCGCGGGTGAAAATCAATAATTGTTCTCTTCCAGATAAATGTCAGGATAGTGGGACTTACTATCTGGAACAGCTAGAGAAAGATAAGATAGGAGTTTTTCTCGGTGAAGGTCTTGGACATTTCGCCCATGTGCGATCACGGGGAATCGTGGAATCCACGAAGTATCGAATCTTTTGCACACAAACACACATACATACATCAGCATGGAAAACATTTGTATCTGGAAAATTACTTACCCTGTTGCGCAGATAATAATATCCACTTCATGCTCTTTCCCTTCATGGTCGACGAATCCCCCTGCGGTGATGCGCTGCGGAACTTCCGTAAAAACATGGACGTTGGGCAAGGTGAGCGACTCCAGGAACCCATTTCCAGGCTAACTGACGTTAATAAAGTCAAACAGCCTGAGAGGAAATGTACTCACAGTTGGCCGCCGACACCCGACTCCAAAGGTGGTTGGGATCAGCTTCTCTGCAATATCACTGCGGGACCCCAGCTTCTGTTTCATCTGCTGGGTAGAGAACTTTTTCGCTTCTTCTGCGGCGGGAGATCCGTTTAGAATAAACTTGAAGCGTTGGTTCAGTTCGCTTTCGATCTCTTTGCAGTAGTGCTGGTATTCAAGGGGGTGGTCGGTCCAGTACTGCTTTTGTTCCTCGGTGTCTAGACCAAGGTTAGGTATACAGTGCACCATAACTTGCGTATCACGATTGCTGTATTGGTATGCCCTTACATTCAAAATTGGTACCCCCAGCCCCAGCGTACTGTTGCGCAAACCCGGCGGTAATCCAAGTTGACGATCGAATCCAAGTGAATAGCTGGGAAACGTCCGGGGCAATATAAGGAATCACCTGGACTCCGCTACTGCCGGTGCCGATGACCGCAACACGCTTGTTACGATAGTCGATGGAGTCATCCCACTGTGCCGTATGGCATTTGAGGCCTTTGAAATCCTGCAATCCCTCAATATCAGGCCATCTCCAGTTGCTGCGGGTATGTTAACACAGGACCCCGAAAACACACTGAGGCCAATTTATGTTCACGGTTGGGGGGAAACGCACTTCAAAAGTCCCCCATTGTTGATAAATATCTCTCCATAGTCATCGAATACTTCCCCGGTACATGTATTGCGAACCTGGACCTTCCAGAGACCACGGTCCTCGATCCATTCGGCGCGTAGAACTTCGTGGCTAAAGACAAAGTGCTTTCGAAGATCGAACTCTTCCACCACGTCTTTGAAGTACTGGAGAATTTCGGCCCCTTCGGAGTAGAAGTGTTTCCAGCGGGGATTCTTCGCCCACGTAAACTACACAGAACACTTTAGACGAGGCTTCGCTGGTTCAGAATTTTGGGAACTACCTACCTGATAATTGTTGGATGGTATGTCGCAAGCCACTCCGGGATACCTGATTTACTACTGTTAGGATGGACCAGATATATTAGAAAGGCATGTTCACTGACCTATTCTCATACCATGTCCCTCCTACTTCCGGGTTTTTTTCGTAAATTGTCAGCGCTATATTGTTCACTTTGCCAGGTAGGAGCTTCGCTAAGTTAATGCCTGAGACTCCAGCGCCCAAGGAGATAACTCGCAAAGGTCTCTCGGTGCCGCACAATTGCTCCTTGATGCGGTATCCGCTTGAATTCTGCCTGGGCCAGCCATACCGGTCAGGTAGGCTGTCGAAATCTGGAAGTTTGGCCGTGGGGGATTCTTTCATCTCGGGGATTGTGGATGCAGGAGCCATGACAAGGTGTTTCTGGGGTGGGCTGTTGTGATGACCGCATGTGTGAAGGCACAGATGGACCAGACGTAGTCATATATCATATCAGTTATTATGGTCCGCTCTCATGCCTTCTGTCTTTCAGCATACTGACTACGGGGGTTTCCAAAACCGGTGTGTCCGTTTTTTGTTGTATAGACCGAGAGGCCAAGAGGTCGCTCGGCCTCGGTGTTCGGTCAACTGTGGTGATTGCAACGACAGAAATAATTGTAATAGTATACCCATGCTGGTCGGTCATTCCTTTTGGTACCTCAAGTAGCCATGGTTCAAGGTTGGAGAGTTCAGTCCCCCATCTCATTGACTAGTATGTATCTCTATGTTCTTAGACTGTAGAGAACAATCCGGGCTCTAAAGCGGGTATTACCACCTCTTATTCGCCCGTTGCAGTGATGATTGAAGACAACCTTCAATTGCCCGTATCCCATGATTCAAAATATCGTACGTGTCTGTAAGCAGTTTCAATTCCGGTCTTTGGGAACTCATTCACAGAGATACTGGTTTTCTGCCGAAAGATGGAGTGCTGCAACCACGGATGGGTAGTGATATAGCACGGGTCGAAACCTCATTCCGCCCCCGCAAGATATATTTCTTTCTGAACTCCATCGCTAAGGCGCCAAGTTATATATAAATCTATATTTGGTTACTTCGTAAATCTTAATATAATTTGAATAACTTATAAATAATATACGGCTAAACTAAACTTATTAAATATTACTATAAGATATTGTAACGCCAACATCTTTTGTTTCTCACATTGCCTGAGCTTAGATAAGCCAGCAATGCTCCATTAATAACAATGCGGAGTAATACAATAATACCGGCGCGAAATGAATTGGAGTCAATGTTGAGTCATTGTGAAGTTACTGGCGAGTAATAACGTCTTTCCCTTGTTTATATTAATCCATAAATGGAATTGGTCAATGGTAAGCGCTGTACCCAAGGAGCCTTATTTCTTTTTTACCCCGCTTCTCTCACTCCTGATTGCCTTTCAATCTCATCAATGACTTTTGAGAGAACGGACGATAAACATAACAAAAGGAAACTTCCAAACTTACCTCCTTGATTGAACCTGTTGCTTACTAACATGTCAAACGATCAGTATACTGTTGGTTGGATATGTGCATTGATGACAGAATATGTTGCTGCACAGGTGTTTCTTGAAAAGAGGCATAGCCGACCAGAAACGCTTTCACCGAATGACAATAATCATTATACATTGGGAGAAATCGGGGGGCACCACATCGTTATTGCGGTTCTACCAGATGGAGGATATGGAACTTCATCAGCGGCTGGGGTGGCTAGGGATATGGTGCACAGCTTTCCAAACGGTCGATTTGGGCTAATGGTTGGCATTGGTGGTGGAGTTCCTACAAAGCAGGATATCCGTCTTGGTGACATTGTCGTGAGCTCACCTGGGAATGGAGGTGGCGGCTTATGTCAGTACGACTTTGGCAAGGAGGTACAAAACCAAGAGTTTCTTCAAATAGGGTTCTTGAACTAACCGCCACCTATCTTACGTGCGGCAGTAGCTGGGCTTCAAGCACAGTATGAGTTGGAAGGCCATCGATTGGTGGAGGATATTCAATCTGTGATTGAACACAATACAAAACTGAAGCATAAATACGCACGACTTTATTCTGAAAGCGACAGGCTTTATCAAAGCCATTTTACTCATGTCGGAGTCAGTTGGGGGAGCTGTGCTGAGCTCTGTGATGAGTCAAAGTTAATTCTCCGAGCGAAGCGAACCGAGGAACAGGACGATCATGCTATCCACTATGGCTTGATTGCCTCTGGGAATAGAGTGATTAAAGATGCCATGTTCCGTGACAAGCTAGCGGTAGAGCAAGATGTATTATGCTTTGAAATGGAAGCAGCTGGACTGGCGAATCATTTTCCTTGCTTGGTCATTCGGGGGATTTGTGACTATGCCGACTCCCACAAATGCAAGGAATGGCAAGGCTATGCAGCAATGATGGCAGCGGCATATGCAGAGGACGTCTTGCGTCAAATTGTCCCCCAGCGGGTAAACGCTGAGCAGAAGGCCCGTGAAGTTCTGAATGGTTAGTTCTAGCTATGCTCAATCATTTCGTCATGCCTAATGCTAGTCTATTTGACAGACATTCAAAACCAATTGGAAGATGTGTCTAGGAATGTTAATGATCTTCGGGTTATTACCAGCGAATCGGCGAGGGACGTCAATGCTATGGCCCAAAATATCGATCTGAAAGAGCTACCAGTTGCTGAAGGTGCTGAATTTAACACGTATATGAATCAACATGAAGAAGAATGTCTCCCGGGGACCAGAAAAGAGCTTCTACTTGATATTGAGAAATGGGCTGTCTCACCAGAGGGAAAATGCATCTTCTGGCTTAATGGCTTGGCTGGCACAGGGAAGTCTACAATATCACGAACCGTCGCAAAATTATTCAAAGAGCGAAGATAATTGGGGGCAAGCTACTTTTTTAAAAGAGGCGAAGGCAATCGTGACAGCGCCACTCGGTTCTCTCCAACTATTGTAAAGCAGTTAATTTTCCTGATGCCGGAATTACGCGCTCTAATTATACAGATAATCCAGGATACTCCAAGAATTTCAGCCAAACCACTCAAAGAGCAGTTCGACAAGTTAATCCTCCAGCCGCTGCTACGCTTGGAAAATCTAAGTCTTCAGACCCATGTCTTGGTGATTACGATCGATGCACTGGATGAATGTGAAAACGATAATGATATACGCGTTATCCTATACTTACTACCACGATTAAAAGAAGTAAGCGTATTCCACCTGCGTGTTCTAGTGACTAGTCGACCTGAGCTACTAATACGACTGGGTTTTGAGAAAGAAGTTAGAGATGATCACCAAGACTTTATCCTTCATCAGATCCCCGAGTTAATAATAGAACGTGATATCTCTTTGTTCCTAAAACACAAGCTTGCGAGGATTCGGGAGGAGCGGTTACTTTAACCAGATTGGCCAGGAGACAGTAAGACACAGACACTTATCACGATGTCGGTCCCTTTATTTATTTTTGCCGCCACTGTCTGTCGGATGCTTCTGGATTATCAATGAGACCCAGAGGCTAGTCTCTCGGAAATCCTTATCCATCAAACTGACACCTCAAAAATGAATGGAACATATCTGCCGGTACTGGATCGCCTTCTTACCATACAACACGGGACGAAAAAGTTGCAATTGATTGAGGAATATCGGACAGTTTTTGGGACAATTATCCTTCTTGAAAGTCCACTCCTATTTAGTGCACTTGTAACTCTCCTTAAAGTCCAGAAAAGATCTCTTCGTATCAGATTAAATTCTCTTTATTCGATTCTTGACATACTGTATAATGAGATAATACCAATAAAGCTTTTCCATCTATCTCTACGTGACTTTCTTCTCAACGTCAATATACGTGAAAGCACACCATTATAGATTAACAAGAAGGAAATAAACCAAAAACTAACAATATATTGTCTTGATATCATGTGTCAGATGCTGAAAAAAAAATTTACCATCTTCAAAATTATAGCATAGAGCGCTCGACTATTGACATTCAATATATTAGCAATAATTTGCCACCAGAGCTGCAGTACTCATATCGTTATTGGACCCACTATTTAGCACGAAGCGAAGATCCTACAAGCCAGATTAATGTTATTGCAGCATTTCTCGATGTTCATTTACTTCATTGGATGGAGGTCATGAGCATATTAGGGATAGTATCAGAAGTTCTGGAGTGCATCAGCACTCTAGAGTCAGTAGTCCAAGTGAGTTCTTCCTACTATTCTAATATTTATTTAAACTAAAGATTATAGAATCAAAGGGAGCCTGGGATATCCGACTTTCTACATGATGCGAAGCGGTTCATTCTAAGAAATCATCAGATAGCAGATATTGCCCCTATTCAGCTCTACGCTTCCGGGTTAATCTTCGCACCCGAAATGGCAATAACTAGAAGCAAGTTTGAACATGAGCTTCCTAATTGGATACAACATGGCCCGAGAGTGGAAGGAAATTGGAGTCCAGAACTACAGACGCTGGAGGGCCATTCGGATTCGGTTAATTCGATCGTCTTCTCGCCCGACGGCCGGCTATTGGCATCTAGCTCTGAAGATAGCACGATCAAGCTCTGGGATCCCACGTCGGGCGCCATGAAGCACACTATAGAAAGTCACGGGGTTGTTACTCATATTTCACTTTCTGAGCACCTTTACCATCTTATTACCGATCTCGGATCCTTTAATATCCAAACCTGGCACGAAAGCTTCCCATCATATCCTTCGGTAACAGAGGTTGGGGTATCTCTGCAGGGTCGTCGGTGGGTTGCTATTCACGGTAAAAGAGAGTTATGGCTCCCATCCCACCCTACCTCTTTCACAGTTAAAGACGGTACCCTAGCATTTGGGTGCACAAACGGGGGGGTTTTTGTAATTATATCACCTATCTAGTATAGTTAGATTGATTAGATCCTCTTCCTTCATCTCTTATATTTTCAAATCTCTTTTCAAAAGGAGGGCCTGGGAGCATTAAGCACCATATATTTCTTTGCCCCGCTGATGGTCTAAACGTCCACGTTTCGACCGCTTCCATCAGGTTCCGACAATTCTGTATTTGTCAGTACGAGTCTAAGTGGTACAGTACAATGCAGATACTCACCAGATACAAAATTACGATAGAAAATTATCATTCTGATAGTACGCACGAGGGGCTACTTCATGCCATAGATACATATACTCGTGTTAGAATAATGATCTCAACTATGGATCCAATGCAACAATCACAATTTCCATATATTGGCGGGTCTTATGCCCAGTGCTCCGACAAGCATTTGGCTTCCAGCAATAACAGCTGCTTTCCAAGGTCTCGAAAGGTGTCCGCTGCGGGGCGAACTGTTAGCTGTAGATCTTCCATCGCCGCGCCCCCGTCCACATCAAATGCATCCCGTGGTAAAGAGCTCACTCCAGGCTCTCCCACGGGCACCCGGTCTCTCAACTCTGGGATGGTTTCACGGAGAATGTCTGCAATCTCTTGGTTGCAGATCCGACCTCGCGTCACTAGATATCGTTTATTGGACGCTGCCTGGGAGAACAATGCGTTGTAGTGTGTCTCGGCGAGGTCCTATAAAAAACATCGATGAGCTTTTGTACGTCTCGCAGGCCTTCGGCGCTCTTACTCTAACGTCAATATCGGCATGAACCCACTCATGGGGAAGTGGATGATCGGGGCTCGCATTCAAAAAGTCACGCCAGATGTTGTAGGTAGTGACATTCAGCTCTTCGAGGGATTCGACCGTATGTCGTAATGGGCCGTACACCATCGGAGGATTCAGAACGACCAGATCAAACGACCTTTTGCACTCATCCATAAACGCCCACGCTGAGATTCATTAGCCCCGCTGAATTGTTGCATGACAATCTACCACGCAGGAAGATAAAGTTTTACCTGCTCGTTCGGCCAGCGTCTTACTGAACCAGTATGCAAGCCGCGGGTTCCTTGCGTCCAGCTTCTCGGCCGTCACTGGATTCCAATCCTGGGATGTGTACACTTTCCCACCCCCTTGCATGTCCTCGGGGTTCCCAATTGCGGCGAAACTGCCAGTTACAACTACTCGCTGCACATTGCACCCGTATTGTGCGGCTGCCTCCAGAATCTCGCGAGTCCCGCGAACCGCCGGGTTCACAAAGTCCTCCACTGTCTTACCGAGGGAGTAGTTCAGTGGACTTGCCGTATGAATAATATATTGAACCGATGGGTCTGCCTTGAGGATCTTTGTATATGCACCCGGCGCCGAAATGTCCGGAACAATAACAAAATTCAGCTGGTCTTCGGTTGCTGGGAAGTCTCTGCGGACCTGAGTTGCTTTGAGCTCCGACCGGACTACCGCCGTTACCTGGAGCCCATGGCGCAGGAGGGCATCGAGTATATGGCTTCCAATGAATCCATTGGCACCCGTGAGGAGGACCTTGATAGCTGTCATTCTCAATTGTATTCACAAGGGCGTTTTTGATAGCTTTCTGTTGTAAAGGCAGGAGTTGGGAGCAGGGCACTGCGCACTTTTGAAGGAGACAAACCCACTTCTCGAATATTGTACATGACCGAGAGCCGGCACTGGTGAAATTCATCTCGGACGGTGTCATTCTGTGAAAACCGCATGTTCCCATAATAGGACTAGGCTCGGTTTACCAGATGATGTCCCACTCGGTTTAACCCTCCCCCTTTGAGTTATGGGCAAAGATGGCACCGCACCATGGAGACGGGTATTACCACCCTATTTCATTTCGATGATACTAACGAAATGAGGGAAACTGGTGCAGATCCTTAATTTACTGGAGGATGTGATGGTTTGAGAGGCTATTCGGTTGTCTATCATACTATTGACTCCTAATCAAGATTCTCTTTCCATTCATGAGCCCCTGGTAGCGTCCACTTGTGCTTTGTATGGGCGGAATTCTCTGCCCCCCCCCTCCCCCCTCCCCTAGTACACATACCGAAATTGCGCATTCTAAGAGCCAATTGTTAGTCGACATCGCCATGTTTTCGGGGGAAATTCGGTGTTCACCTTGCGATCTGTAAGGTCATCCTCGAACGCGTGGTCGTAGCTCTCCATGATCCCCGTCTTGTCTCGTCTTCTGTTTTCCCACATACAAACACATCGATAGACAATGGTCAACCCCGCCGCAATTGACTGGGTCACCACAACAGCGGTCCATCCACTAAAGTAGCGCGGGGCATCCTCTTCCTTGAAGAGCAACGGTCCTACCACGTTGCCAACACTGTAGCCGACGAAAAGACCCGCAGACGTGAAGGCTCGCTTTGTATAGCCGGCGGTATTCGCCACTTGGATGACCATCATGACCACGTAGGCCCCTCCAAATGATCCAAGGAAGTAGACTCCTACCAATAGGCCACCTAGTGCCGACCGCGGGAGAAGCCAGAGTAGCAGAGATGACATGATTGTCAAGCATTGACAGACAAACACAACGTATGTGCGAACATTTGTATACTTATAGGCGATATAGGGGCCGACAAGCTGTATGGTCCCAATAATAAATCCAAACGGCATCAGGATTAATAGTGAGTTCAGGGGACTGAATCCGAAGCTGTTTACAACGATAGCTTGAAAGGTCGACTGGGGGCCATTTGCAATTTCCATGAGCGTGGCGTTGGCAACCATCAGCCAGAAGCGAACGTCTAAACACGCATCCAGGATCTGAGACGGTTTGAAATGCAATTTTCGTACTCCCGTATTGTTACTCCGTAGTCTTGAGATGGATATATAGGTCTCCCGCTCAGTGAAGCCCTTGGCTCTGGTCGGATCTCCCGGTAGGAAGAAGAGAACCACCACTGACCAGAGGACCGTGACCGCGCCGGCACAGAGGAACATGTACTTCCACGGCGACAGCGCTCCCTGGATGTGGCCCAGTCCAAAGTTGACTAGCGGGGTGATCATGGAAATATACCCTATCCTCTCGTCAGTAAGTGGCCTGTTACCAGAGACGCCTTATCCATTTTGATCTCTACCTGTGAAACAGTACCATACACCCATGCGAAGGGCTTGCTCGTGCTTCTTATACCATCCGCCAATGACTAGCATAAACATCGGGGCGACCCCAGCTTCGAGAAATCCCAGGAAAAACCGCTGTACATAGAGGCCTTGAAAGCTGTGACAAGCGGCGGCTGTCATGAGGGTGGCCCCCCACGCAACGATCACTGCGGCACATACCCGTTCAATGGGGAAGCGCTGTGCCGTATGCATGATAGGATATGCCCCAGCAATCCACCCCATGTAGAACATCGACGCTGCCATGGAGTATCGATTCCCAACAGAAAGTTCCAAGTCGTCCCGAAGACCAAAGATCGCCTGTAAAAGGTTCAATAATTACGATATTCGACTGATGGATCGAGGGGGTAACTACCGCTTGGGAGAACATGGCTTTGTCATAATACTGCAGCCCGTAGGATAGAGCCATAATAGGGAGTAGCTTCTTGTCGATTTTGCGAACGAGTTTCCTCTCCTCTTGAGTCGTCCACTCCCTATCACCCGCATAGGCTGCAATCGACTTGAGACCCTCATCGCTGTCAAGAGTCAATTCGCCTGTTTCTTCTAGGTGCTCATGCGTGGGCTTCTGCTCATGTGCAAGGCTGTCATCGGTTACTGGATTCGAAGGCATATTGAATTTGGCAATCTCATCCCACTATGGTATGCACAATAAATCTGCCTGGATCAACTCACGATTCTAGGGTCTCTGCCAACGTCGTATTTCCCGAGAATATATGCTCGGAGATCCTTCCACCAAATGCACCGGCGCCGAATATGTGGGGTGAAGGGTTCGGCGCTCCGGGGAAACCCTGGCCAGGGAATGGTGGGAGTTTTGTGTTGGAATGACCTTATCTTGATCCTTTGGAGACTCCGAATTGGAGATCAATTCAATGCCTTCGGTGTCTCTTCAACTCTAAAGGCTGATCATGGTCTGCAGATGGTACAGTCCGTTTCCGGTCATGCAAGTGGATTGGCCCCGTCAACGCTTCTAACCGTGATGGAACTCTTACCGAAATATGATCAACGCTTTCGGGCATATAAGACAGGGAAAGTTTTGCGTAAGCAGCCGCCGCGGCAGCGGCATATTCCTGCCACTCTTTGTTCTTATGCGAGTCGGCAAAATCACAAATTCCCCGAACAACAAGGCAGTCGGTGGTGGTTCTCATGACCCCTGCCGCCTCCATCTCAACACAGATTACGTTTTGTTTGCGGAGGCGTTCTCGGTGGCTTGCGTCTCGGACGACTTGGCTGCCAGATGCGATCAATCCGTAAAAAACATTTGGGCCGTCATGCGGTCGAATCCTTGGCCATCGACCGCCGGTGCATTTGTCACAACTGGACTCGTCCTTAACATGAACATAATTCGAATCGAAAAGTGTGTCTCTATTTACACCTGGGTATTGGTATTCAGGTTTCATGGAAGCGATCAAATTGATGTCATCAAGAAGCGGGTTTAGAGCTGAGTTGAACGAGATCGAACAATCGGATCGGATCGTCGTAATGACGGCTCCTAAAAAGGGCGGTGGTTGTTGCGCACTTTGGGAATCAGATTATGAACCCCTGATCATACTATATCATCGTTTTGTGATACAAGACATTCGGTTTTTGAAGTGGTGAAGGAACGCCAAGATTGAGTGCACGAGGTATGCCAGTATTGGTACGACTGACGACTTTAATCATTTGAAGTTATGTATGTGGCTGTTTGTGATGATACGAGGACGAGGACGAGGTCTGCTCGTTTGGCCGGCGGGGTCACCTCGGCGGCTTAAGCGGGGGTCGGTTAGGGCATTTGGAGCTCCCTCACTACGCCTCTTCTGGGCCAATTCTCCCTGAATTACCCGCTGGTCCATTATCTACTGGACAACAACAATCTGCAGCGATGGATGTGATCTTTGCCCAGGCTATCAAAGACAGTACAGCCCTGAGAAAGGCTTCCGTGCCCTGGAATCCCGGTGAGCCTCATGGTCAGCCATACCATGCCTTTGACGACGCAGCGTCATCCTGGGTGCCCCAACATCCATCCACGGATACTGCCCCTACCAGTCTGACCAGCCTGACCATCTACACCTGGAACATCGACTTTATGCTGCCCGGTGCCGTCGCCCGGATGAAAGCCGCCCTGGCCCATCTTGGTGGCCTGACGCGTGAGGCCGCTCCCACCACCGCCATTGTCATCTTTCTGCAAGAATGTACCCCGTCGGACCTGGCCACTATCGCCGCTACTCCCTGGGTCCAAGAGCGGTTTCACATCACCGACGTCGACGCGACGAACTGGACGACCACCCACTACGGCACCACGACCCTCGTCGACTCGCGTCTCCCCATCACGGCCGCGTTCCGGGTCCAGTATCCCCAGACGCGCATGGATCGCGACGCCCTCTTCGTCGACGTTTCCCTCGGTCCTCGCGGCACCCGGACCCGCCTCTGCAACACCCATCTCGAGTCGATGGCGCTGGATCCGCCCTTTCGCCCCGCCCAGATGCAGCTGGTGGCCCGCTACCTGCACGAGGCGCACGTCGATGCTGCCCTGGCGGCCGGCGACTTCAACGCCATCCAGCCGTTTGACCGCACCTTGCATGTGGACGACGGCAACAATCTCAAAGACGCGTTCCTCGAACTCGGCGGGAAGGAGGATAGCGACGAGGGGTTTACGTGGGGTCAGCAGGCGCCGACGGAGCTGAGGACGCGGTTTGGCTGCTCTCGCATGGATAAGGTTTATTTCTGTGGGCGTGTCGAGGTGGTCAGGTTGGAGCGGTTTGGGCAGGATGTTGTGGTGGCGGGCGAGGAGGAGTGCACGCAGATTGTTGCGCTGGGCTGTGAGAAGCCGTGGGTGACGGATCATTTGGGGGTTTTGGCTGGGGTTCGGGTTGTGTCGTGTCAGATGAGGAATGACTAGATTCTTGTCTAAATGGAGGTTACTAGTTCAGGATAAATGAGCGAGACTTTCTCTCTCTTGGAAGAGGTCTCTCCACTGATGACACAGCGAGAAGAAATTGAACTGCAAAAAATATCACTAACTCTGGGCGTTAGAGTTTCTGTTTCTCTAAAATTGTTGAACAAATCGATGAAACAAGACGATTAAATTGACCAACTAATAAGAAAGAAAGAGAAATGAAAAAGAAAAGAAATGAAATGAAATGAAAAGAAAAAGGTAAACAAGTGGTGTCAGGAGAGTTGAGTTGATTATTCGTCAAGAAAAGGCCGCTGAGAATATTCAAGGGCGAAAATCAAACTAGAACCCTTTCCCTCCCCCCATCTCGTCGAGACACTCTGTTGACAGGAAAAACAAATAAAAAACAGCCGATATCGAAACTGTTGAAGGTCTGGTTTGCTTTAGGCCGCTACATCGCTCAAAGGGATCAAAGGGATCAAAGGATCAAAGAGGTGAAATTGTTCTCTGTTTGGCCACATATAAATAGTGGTCAGATAGTCGCCTCTTCCTCATTCTGTTCTCTATCATCATCATTCTCTAGAAGAGCTTTAATATTATCGCGGTTTACGCATCATTTCTTCAGGTCCAACGCTCAACAGAAACTATTTGGTTGAAGGCCTTAGAAAATAGTCTGGACGAATGCCCTAAAGTCCGGAGCAGTGATAGTAATATCCCTCTCAGTCGGTCCTGGTGCTCTGTCATATAGGGCGAGGAAGGGCAAAATCATGGGACTGCCGGTGATTGCGTTAGAAGTGACAACAACCTCCTGGGCCGAGTAAAGCTGCTGAGCCCCTGGTAGCTGGTTTACTAGGGGGGGGTTGTGAATAGGCCTGGAGCGAAGTGTCGCGACGTACGCCCAGGGAGCCGGGTTCGGGGCATTGGGTGGCATCAGCATCCATTTTTCGAACTTTACCCGGCCTTTTTTGGCACTTATAAGGATCACAAACCGGGTTTGGCCATGAGAATTGTTAAGCCAGAACCTGGCATCAGATCGGAGCTTAGGCATGGATTCAGAAACGCCGACTTCGATCACTAAAGTTGGCCATCGTATCTGTCCCTGGGTAATTACCCGCGATGGCGGAGTAAACGCCTGATCACCTTGTTTTCCGCGGTTGGCTTATTCTTTTAACTCTGGGAGATGGGCTCTCTTCCTTCCTTCACAAGCCTGACGTAACGACAAAAGGTCGCTGCTTCATGTCCAGATCTGATATGAGGAAAGGGAAGCTTGCGTGGTGCCGGTATTCCTATACTTCTGATATTCCGGATAATAATACTACGCCTCTGGTCGAAATGGGAAATTCTCAACCGGTTCAACCGAGTCATCCCCAACATCTTCCTCGAAGAGGGCGGTGGTTTCGGTCACCTGGTTGGAAACCCTGGGCTTTGACGTTGAGTTTGTAAGTAAAAGCGCAACCAAGTATGGAACTATTAACTAACAAACCATTCTAGCTTCCTTGCTTGTCTTGGGACATGTATCTTCCTTTTTCTTTACAGTTTTCCGGGGGGTGCTGAAATGTGGAGCCAGGAGATGGGCAAACCGACCAGTAACACGATCTTCTACGATGGGGAGGATGTAATTTTGTTGATTTTGCTGGCCAATTCTCCACAACTCACATACTCCATCCTATACTTTCTCTGCAACGGCCTGCTCACGAATATGCACCTAGCTGTGGAATTCAATGATTTCGCCACCAGTCGCAAGCACCTCCGCGTCTCGTGGCCCAAGGGTCAACAGCGGTCGGAATACTACATCAGCCTTCCATATCGTTATGGGTTTCCACTTATCACCGTGTCGATCATCATGCACTGGCTCTTATCGCAGAGTCTCTTCGTGGTCAAGATCCGCGCCCTAGATGTTCATGAAAATGAAACAGACGAATACACAACAGCCTGTAGCTACTCATCTAAAGCGATTCTCTGGACTATTCTGATTGGGTCACTTGCCATGGGGGTACTCATTGGGCTGGGGTTTCGGCGTCTTCGCTCTGATATGCCGTTGGCATCATCGTGTAGCGCTGCGATTAGCGCTGCCTGTCATCCCCCACCGGAGGATACTGAAGCGTCACTAAAGCCAGTCAAATGGGGAGAAATAATAAAACGTCCACGGATATCAAGCAGGAGTGAAGAGAGTTCTGAACACATATCAGAACATGACGAAGAGGAGGGCACGGAGACCGGATATTCCCACTGCAGTTTCACGTCGGCAGAAGTGATGAGGCCGAGTCCCAATGTTTTATATTGTTGACTCGGGTTGATTGAAAGGCACATTAAAGGTTACTTTGGGTGTTCAGATGATAATAAGCACTGTTCCGTAGCTAAGGTACGTTTATTCTTATCACTTGTCTATCACCCCGTCAGGGCGAACTTAGAGCGGCGTTGCTTACCTGCTAGAAACTCGAAGGCAATGTTCGTAGATGTTTGTTTGCTTGGTAGGTCCATACAAGGTAGATATGCCTCCGCCACTACATTCTGTGCCGTGCAGTAGTGCATATAGGGTAGCGAGCCGCCCTTTTTAGCCTAAGGTTTTTTTTTTTTTTTTTCTTTTTTCTTTTTTCTTTTTCTATTTTTTTTTTTAAAAAAAAATTCTTTCTAAAGCTGCTTCTTTATTCCGTGCTGTACTGCGTCACAATATGTATAGAGAGGGGAATAACTCGTTCTCTATCTATTTATTTAATTATTGTGAATTTTTAGATTGATTTATTGATTGATTTAGCGAAAGATTAGACTTCGTATACATTTTGTTTAGGCTGGGCGCTGATTTTTTGGCTTGTGTGTGTACATGCAATAATATATATAATGAATATACATACATATATATATATTTCCACCAAAAAAGAAATAAAAAGGAAAAAACAGTCTACGAATGCACCATTCTATGCCAATTGAACACCTTCCAAACCAGAGGGCCCCAAGAATAAATCAAGAGTCGGCAATTTCCCATGCACGCCAGCCTTGATGGGCACAAGTGGAGCGGATCGTGAGATCCCCACGGGGGCGGGAGACCGATTGTGGATATTCGACGATCGCCGTGGGAAATCGGAGAGAAAAGATTGTTCATCCCATGGTCTGAATGAGAAATCGGGAGACGTGGCATGTACGAGGAAGAGATTTTTTTTCTCGCTTAGGGGTTATCGAATCATTGACATGTTTGAAGATTAATTTTAGAATCCTTTAGGGCACGCAATGCCGGTTTAGGTAGCGATGCGATGGGTTGCTTGGGTATTATCTTTATTATCAGTCAGCTTAGTCTTGAGGGAGAAGGCTGAGGGTGAGAGAATTTTTTTATCGCCCGATAAAGAAAAAGAAAAAAAAAATAGGATTTAATCAAACGAAAACTGGAGAGAGAAAAGAAAATCCGAATAAAATTTGCAAACCTTGAATGCGACAAACAAGAAACTGTTGGTTGACAGAGAACTGAACTCCGCCACTTGACTTCCACGGGGGCAAATCCGCTCACCGCCCGCGATAAGTTTTGCTCCTTTTTCCTCCCCTGAACGAAAAACACCGGAGGTTCATCCCCATTATTTGTTGCCAGCGTTTTCTTCTCTTGTCCTTCTTTCTTTGTGTTTTTCTTCTTCTCAGTCTTCTTCTCAATGTGAACTTGCATCGATCGTTGCTACGATCCTGTCCCTCCCTCGTCTATATACATAGCCTTCTCCCCTCTTCACACTCTCTTGACAATTCCATTCAATTGGGTCCACAGGTCCTTCGTCATCTGGCCGTTTTTGTTTGGTTTCCCTTATCGTCGCCACGGTTCATCCCCAACAATCACTTGTCATCGTGACCTACGACTGTTTTGCCTGTGAAGGCAACTTGCGCCAGTACATACATTTGCCGACCTCCTTCCTCCTCCCCCGACCTCCCTTGCTGTGTCCCCTGAGTGAAGTGTCTCAGGTATCGGGAAAGGGAGTTCCGCCTGTCATTATATAACCGATCGACATAGACCCTCCTTGTTCATTCAATTATTTCCTGTACAATCCATTCATATATATCTGCATCATGACCCGACGAACCTCTCTCCCTATGAAAACTCGACCCCGAACCGCCACGACCGCCTCCATCCAACCCGTCCGCGCGGAACACCCCATTTGGGACGATGGCCTCGCATTAAATGCTATCAAGGCCGAAGGCCAGGTGCTGGATGAGATGGATCATTTCCCCGATCCTGCCCCACGGCGTCGTGCGGCGAAGAGCTTCTCCAACCTGCGTCACCCAGTCGATGGCTTGCGAGCTTTGGGCCGCCGCCTGTCAGTGACGCTGCGCCACAAGTCTTCTAAGCACAACCTTCATCACAACCATGAGGAAACACACCAGTTCGACCATGCGCATCACCATGTACCTCACTTCAGAAATACGTGGTGTAGTGTCAACCGCCGGGCGTCATTGAGTAGTGTCTCCGACCTCGATGGCTCGTGCGCCCCAACTGTTTCCATGCCAGTTCCTGCGAACGGTATTCAGCCCCCCGTTTTCCCGAGCGGCATGTATGCCGGCGCCGCAGCTCGAGCGGCGGCGGCGGCTCAGAACGAGATGGTCCGGGCAGAGCGAGATGGCCTCAAGTTCTCCGAGGCGAGGCTGGCGCACGATGCGGAGAGTGGCATTGGAATTGACTTGCGCGATCGGTCGGAGCTTTCCGATGCTGAACTGGCCGTTCTTCGCCTCGATCCCGTGTCCTCTCTGCCGCCAGAGATCATGTCAGAGGTCCTCTCGTTCCTCGACCCCCAGTCTCTCATGAATGCCGAACTAGTTTCCCGTACCTGGAGCGAGCAGGCCTCCTCCCGACACATCTGGAAACAGGTTTTTCGCCGTGCTTATGGGAGCCAGCGTCCCAGCGGAGTGTCGTCCAAAAAGAAACAGTCTGCTGGGTTGGGAAAAAGCATTCCCAACCAAGACTGGAAACGAATGTTCCTCGTTCGGCGGGCTTTGGAGCACCGATGGAGCGAGGGGAAAGCTGCGGCCATCTATCTGCATGGCCACACGGACAGCGTGTATTGTGCTCAGTTTGACGAGTATGTTGACCTCCAATCTATCCGTTTACCGCATGTATATCTAACATGATGCAGGAATAAAATCATCACCGGTTCCCGCGATAGAACTATTAGAGTATGGGATGCCCATTACCCCTGGCCTTGTCGCAAGATCATAGGCCCCCCTCCCGCAGATGTGTCTGGCATTGGTCCGGTCAACAATACTGCCCAGCAGTCCTCGGGAAAACCGCCTTTTCTCACTATCTGTCCTCCGCCGACCCAATCTGCGGGGATCACCACCCCCGTCGACCAGGCCTCTGATTATCACAGTGCCTCCATCCTCTGCCTCCAATTCGATGAGGATATTATGGTCACCGGTTCCTCCGACTACAGCTGTATCGTGTGGGATATCAAAAATGACTACAAGCCGATTCGTCGGCTCGAGGGCCACACCTCTGGCGTGCTAGATGTCTGTTTCGATGACCGTTACATCATCTCCTGTTCGAAGGACACCAACATCTGTGTCTGGGATCGACACACCGGCGAGCTGATCAAGAAGCTCCTGGGTCATCGAGGTCCCGTGAACGCTGTCCAGCTCCGCGGCGATCTCGTTGTCTCCGCCAGTGGGGACGGCGTTGCCAAGCTGTGGAACATCACTTCTGGCCTATGCGTGAAAGAATTCCCCAGCAAGGACCGGGGCTTGGCTTGCGTCGAGTTCAGTGATGATGCCCGGACCATCCTGACGGGCGGCAATGACAAGGTCATCTACCAGTTTGATGCGAACACGGGAGACATGGTGAACGAGCTCACGGGTCATGTGGGCTTGGTGCGGTCCCTGCACTTGGACAGCATGAACAAGCGCATCGTCAGTGGCAGCTACGATATGAGCGTCAAGGTCTTCGACTCTCAGAACGGAGAGTTGTCCATTGATTTGCCCGGGTGGACCACTAGCTGGATGTTGAGCGTCAAGTCGGACTACCGGCGCATTGTCGCGACGAGCCAGGATTCCCGGGCCGTCATCATGGATTTTGGATACGGACTAGATGGAATTGAGTTATTGGAGGAGTAAATCTCCATCCGTTACATGATTCACCTGTTTATTTTGTTTTTATTTTTTTTCTTATTTTTGAGGGTTTGAGCCGGAAAAGTCCTCCCGAGTTCGGCGTTTTTTTTTTTGGGTAAATAATCAGCTACAGGAGTTTTGGGGGTTTAGAGATCAGGCATATATAAATTTCATAGCGATAGATGAGTTACTTTTCCAAATTGAATGTTGTTTATTTTGGGACGTTGGAATTTAACGGCTATCGTGCGTAATTGCTGCCTCAGGAATATATTGGGTCCTTATTCGGTCAGGGCGGCCGTGATTGGTCCCGAGTGGGTTAGCGCCTTACAGTCCCGTGGGTTTTGGCGACAGCAACAAAACAATCCTCCTGCTGGGACAAGTCTCTCTTTCTCTGGACCATCAACAAACATTCCCCCTTCCTCACAATTTCCCCATCTTGGGCTTCTGCTTACCCCATCTCGCCTCCTCTCTGTCCATTGTATTCTGTGGACCTCTCACCTTTTCCCTCTCTGACCTCATAAACACACTATTACCCCACCATGGGCGAATCTAGGTTCGTTGGCTCACCTCGTCCTCTCCTTTCTCTCAACGAGGGCTAATGGACTTCGATTCGATAGACAAGAACTACTGGCATGGATCAACGGCCTGCTGTCGTTGAACCTGACCAAGATTGAACAGTGCGGTACCGGGTATGCTTTCGATCCCTGCCTTTTCCTGTCCACCTATCTTGTCCAGCGGGGAGGACAGGTTTGATCTACGCATGTTAAAAACAATACTCCCTACCAATTATATGTTGGAGTACAGAACGTCATCTTCATATGACAATTCGCTGATACCAGGGTTCGCATAGTGCTGCCTTGTGTCAAATCTTCGACTCCATATTCCGTGAGCTGCCCCCTCCATTCCTAACAAAATGGCCCAATCGCTAACACCTGGTCTTCTTATCCCAGTGGATGTTCCTATGTCCCGCGTCAAATTCAACGTTAATACCGAATACGCCTACCTGCAGAATTTCAAGGTCCTTCAGAGTACGCACCTCCCACAATAATAATCACTTCTACAGAAGCCACAGACACCATTAACCCATGTCTACTGTACAGATGTGTTCACGCGCCATCAGGTTGAAAAGCCGATTCCCGTCCAGCAACTCTCGAAATGCCGTATGCAAGATAATCTGGAGTTCCTCCAGTGGACCAAGCGGTACTGGGACCAGCACTATCCCGGCGGTGAATATGATGCAGTTGGTCGTCGAAAGGCCTCCGGAGCGCCTGCGGTTTCTGCTGCTGCCCCCCGCGTAGGCTCTGCGGGAGCTGCACGACGTGGCACGACCCCTACTCTTGGATCTCGTCCCCGGGTTGCTGGTGCTGCTGCCGGCGCCGGTGCTGCAGCGGCGGCCAGCGCGGCTGCGCTCCAGCAGGAGATTACGAGCCAGAAGGAAATGATTGGTGGGTTGGAAAAGGAACGCGACTTTTACTTCGCCAAGCTCCGTGATATCGAATTGCTTTTGCAGACGGCCATCGAGCAGGATCCGGAGTTGGATAAGGAGGAGGATACACTCGTGAAGCATATCCAGGGAATCCTGTACTCGACAGAGGTATGTGTTTTTGCAGGGGATGAGAGGGAGAAGACATTTACGATCCAGACAGACGCTGACTATAGGCTACAGGAAGGATTTGAGATCCCCGCTGAGGGGGAGGAGGGCGCCGCCGCTGCGGAAGAACTGGAGACCTTCTAAGTTCCCGACCATGAACGCGTGTCCGTTATTAATACCCCCTCATAGTGTCATCAGCGTTGAACAAGTGTGTTTGATGCTTGTGTTTGTTTATGTGTTTATTTCCTTTGACGTTGGTCCTACCATTGACGGAGGACTACCAGGTGGAGACCGGCTAGCTGGATACAGATCAGGTGAGGTGTCGATCAGGGAGGGGGGGTTTTGTGCATAGTTGGCGACGAGGACACTGGTTTCGCCCTGACTCGGGAGGACCTTATAATAGATATCTCTCTCCTTGCCTGCGTCTTTTTGTAGTTTTGGTGTGTCAAAGTTGTTCCACAATAATGAACCCACCTGGTCCGAAGGTCATCACATATCATGCCACACCGAGTAGATAGGTAGAAGCTAACGATTGGAACCGGACCATTACTAAAATTAAACTTCTTCGTCCTGGGATTCTTCGGAAGTTCCATTCCAGAGTTTAACATTCCCAACGGGACTGGTCGTTGTGATCCTCTATTTTGGACACGGCAGAACGGGATAAAAATAGCAGCGGAGATCTGAGGTGTGTCATTATTGTAGACAGATAATGCTGACGATGTCGATAATGTTATACAGGGAGTCTCTTTCGTGCGAGAAACTGATAGTGATTCCTCCAGGGCGTCCAAGTAATGATGAAAAAAAAAGAAAAAAGTGTCAGTCATTTCCTATTTTGTCTCCCTTGCAGCATGATAGATGCCTTCTGCACTAGCGATCATGACCCCTTGCGCTGACAATCCGGGTTAGAGTTATGAACCTCTGGGGTTGAACAGGATGCGGAATTAATTTTGAACGAAGTCACTCGGACATATATACCATGGTATTGTTGATCATCTGGTGAGATGACGAGACAGAGATATAGGGAGAGATATCAATACAGAGAAGGAACCGCATTGTAAGGTATGCACCATTTGACCAATCCCCTGCAATTGAAACAATAATGACGAGGAAGGTTCCATAGATTTTGAAGCCATGAATATTTTCTTCCCTTGACTGAATCCGCAAGGGCTAGACCGTTACGTGGAAATGATGGTGAAACCGTCTTTGATTAACCTCAGCCTTGGCGGGGTCCGTCTCCACCAATCATCGACGTCCTTGCCCTATTCTCCCGTATCGGGCCGGTAATCTTACCTGGGGAGATGTATTTTTGGTTTTCTAGTCTTTTTTTATTCTTCATTCATAAGAATAGATTTTTCTTCTTCATTTCTTTGAATTGTTCAGTTACTTTCATGCCTATACTTTCAATGTGTCTATCAAATATGAATGATATAATATTGACTAGGCAGTTCTTTAGGTGATAAATGGCCAGGGTAACCTAACCAGCTTGAAGTAAATAAAGAAACGTCCAGAATAAACTCAATAATAAGTAGAATCAGAATTATCATCATCATCATGATTATTATCATCATATGGTCCGGTCCGTACTACCTTCTGACTGTACTGTACCACTAGCCGCAAGCTAATTCTGCAGGTCTAAGACCATTTTATTTTTCAATCCATTATTATTAGTATTGTTATTACTCTTGTTGTTATTCTTAGCCCGCCTCGGAATCGATCGCCATCTCCGTCTTTCTCCTCTTTCTCTCCCTCTCTTCCTTCTCTCATCCTCTTCCTCCCTCTCATCCCCTCTCCTTCTCTCCCACTTCCCTTCCTTTCCTTCTTTTTCTCTTCATTTCCCTCTCCCCTCTGTTCTCTTGTACGAGATACAGTTGGGTTCCTTCTGGTCCGGCTCCAATTGCTCGTCGACCACGGAACGCCCTCCACCAAGCGAGCGGCGAGAGAGCCCTGGGTCCGGAACCTAGGTGTCAGCGTGGATCCTGAACCACTGGCTACCCAGGTCGGAACGGCAACAATTTCGGCGATCTCCATCTCCTCCTCGTTGGCCTGGACTCTTCTCTCGTTCCAAACTTTCCATCTTGAGGCTCAACGTTTCTCTTCCGTCTTGTGGCCATGATGGATTAACTTCCCTGGACAATCGCTGATGAAAAGGGGAAATTTCCTTCGATTTTAAGATTCGAGACGAGAAACGAGAAGAAGACGAAAAAAAAGTTCTTGTTTGTTTCGCTTCTCTTCAGTCCTTCATGTAGGTTTAATTTGTTCCTTCGGTTGTCATGTCGCGAGGCAGGATGCTGGCTTTTCATCCTGCCTCGCGACGTTTGAAGATTGAATGCTAACTATACGATCCCCTGGACACAGTCGCTTCCATGTCTTTTGGCCTTCTCTCTTCCTCTTTCTAAAAATTTTGCTTTTGTCGGTTGCATCACGCAGCTGACGTCCACTCCTTGGTGTTATCGCAATTCAAGCTTCTGTCAGAAGCACGTTCACATTCTCTCGACTTTCGACATTCTTTCCACCAATCAATCTTTCGCTCTTCTGATTCGTTCGATATTTACTTCTCACTTTCCCTCGCCTAGAATCGGCTCGACCTTCTTTGCACACATCTTCTAGTGTCGTGCAGGCAGACACCTATATTTTCCATTACCTTTCTTCATACTATAGCAGGCGTTTGTTCACCTTGCAACACAACAAACCTATTACGAGTTACCAGCGTCGATCGGTTTTTATCATTCCTTTCGACAATTGGTCTCACTCATATACACCTCGAATCTCGATCGATCCATCAAGATGGCCCACCATGGCATACGGTATCCTCGACTTAGCAGGCTGCGGAGGAATAATCGACTAGCGCATAGCCATCACGGGGTTGGGGGAGCGTTACATAGATCAGATGATCAACTAAACCGCGATTTTCAGGATGGATGGAGTAGTGAAGGGCTCGGCTCTTCAGGGCAATTGCTAGGAAAGCGCCAGACACCCACGCCGGTAGAGGATACGACGACGGCGGAGGCTACAGACGTAGCTGATGCTGAGGCTCCTACTCAGACGACCAGTGCAGATGCCACGACGGCTCTCCCGACGACGGCAGCGGAGGCCGCTACCGAGACAAGCCTCACGACGACGTCAGATGCCTCGACCGAGACCACGCCCACGAGTGTACCAACGGCTACTTCCGAAACAACCACCACTTCGGCATCTTCTACTTCTACGAGTGAAACCTCCTCGGAAACGACCACTGCCGACTTGTCCACAACTTCTATTCCACAACCCTCCGCTACATCCGATTTACCGGGAACCACCTCCGTCCCATCATCAACAGGTGCGCTCACCACGGATTCGTCCGAGGCCACGCAGCCCGTCAGCACTGAATCCGCTTCATCGAGCAGTGACACCGCCTCTACCCCGACTATTCTCAATACGAGTGATGTCTCCACATCAATACCTAGCTCGGCAACGAGTACATCCTCTGAATCGACCACGACCACGAATTCTATACCCACGGTGGTATCAACAGACTATTCAGAAACCAATACATTCTATGGAGGCGGGGGCGGTGGCAGCACCTGGGGTGGAGATGGGGCAACAACAGCAACCGGACTTGACCCCATCTCGTCTGCTACGGGCACCTCCGCTCCAAGTACCGGTGGAAGCTCCCTTGACAGCGAGACCAAGGGGAAGATTGCGGGTGGAGTGGTTGGGGGCGTAGCAGGAGTAGTGATGTTCATCGTGCTCGCGCTTCTATTCCTCCGGCGACGCAGGGTCTCTTTCCAGCAATCGCGCGGACTACCTGCGAGCGACGCCACCGGCACCGGAGACGAGAACACCACCCGTGAGGAGATGGCCTCGCGCCGATCCAGCAACGACCCCTTGTTCAGCGCCGCATACTTTGCCCCCGCGTTCATGAAGCGCTGGCGAGAGTCACACCAGACGACGCGCACCGACAGCACGTTAACGTCCAGCGGGAGCGAGCGAGGCTTCCAGAAGATCTCCGGAAGAAAAATCCCCTCCGTTTTCCAGTCCGGCGGCGACGGGTACGGGGGTGGTTTCAGCGAAGGATCTCCTACGGCCTCGGAGCCGAGCACGATCTTCCCCCCTGGGTCGCCGGTCCACCCCCGATCTCCGGTGTCACAACCTCCTCCCTCGACACCATACGGCATGCCCCTGGACACCAGCTACACGCGCGAGGCCGAGGAGGCGGTGATCTTCCGGCCATCCCCGGCGCGAACGCCCGTGGCCGGGTCGGCCAACGTCAGTCTCTGCAATGAACCGAGCATTTCGCACGTCATTCCACAGTCTAGCACGATGCCGAGCATCCCCCAGCGGCAGGACTTACTCGGTCGCAGCCATCCAAGCTTTGACGGGAGTCGAGGCAGTCGGTTTACCGAGAGTCTCTAGTTCCTTGTTTTTGATTCCCAGTATATACCTCGAGGATGCGATGTACATACATATTACCCTAATGTTGATAGCTGCGGAGCCTTTGTGACTTGATTGTGTACTTATTGAAGCTTACGGATACCCCAATTGCATTTGCAATAATTATATTGATTTTTACTGTTTGTAGTGTATATTTGGAATTGCTAGGGAGAGGAGAAAGAGCGTTGTTAGTATGGAGACAGTAACAATTTGGTCAGGTATATTCCAGTTTCCCATAGAGTTACTTGATCTTTCTGAATACGATTCATATATCTTCATACCAGTTATGTCAATAACTAACTAGATAGAGATATATATTGTCGTGAACCTGCGATACTTACATAATAACAACGAATGCCAGCTCCCCCACGTGATTATCAAAGCCACCTTCAACATCAGATCGTAACTTAAAAGATACCCACATTCCAACCCAATCCAATCCAAACCACCTCGTCTCCTCCCCAGCCCATCCTCATCTCATGGCCCCCTCCCCGTCCCCCTCCCAGGTTGCCCGCATCCTACTCTCATGGCATTCTCTCGAGCTGATCTCCTGCACCACCCTCCAAACCCTCTGGGCGGGCTACGGCCACATCTGCGCCCTGACAGTTCGAGCCACGACTGCGTCTGCAGCCGCGCATCTCCGCACGCTGTACGGGGAGGAGTCTGATTGCAATTCCAATTCCCATTCCAACTCCGAATCCACATCCGACACCTACCCTCTCATCCTCAAGCTCATCTCCCCCCCATCCCCAAATACCCCCTCAGACTCAGACTCAGACTCAGACCCCGCAGAACACGACGAAGGCCACCTCCGCAAACTCCTCTCCTACACAGTCGAACAATACTTCTACACCACCATAGTCCCCCATCTCGACCCCAATCTCGGAATCGCAAAATGCCTCGCCTCGACCCGCGACGACACGCACGGAAACCCCGGCGCAGAAGACCTCCGCGGTCTCACCGCTACAATCATGGTAGATCTGCGGGTTCGGTACCCCGTTACTCCCGCGGGGAAGAGGGGTGTGTTGAACGCGGCGCAGGTGCGTGGGGCGCTGGATTGGATGGCGGGGTTTCATGCGCGCGCGTGGGAGGTGCAGGCTTGGAGACCGGAGGGGTTAAGGGGGGAAGGGGTGGTGTTGCCGCCGTTGGAGGAGATACGTCGTCGAGATGGGGAGGATAGTGGGACTGGGACTGGGGGTGGGACGGGGAAGGGAATATGGCTCAATGGCGGGTATACGTATCTGGCGACGCGACGGAAAGAGTACGCGGGGCTGGCTGCGGATGGGGATTCGGAGTGGGCGCAGGCTCTGTGTGCGCCTGTGTCTGCGGCGTCGCCGGGGCTGTCGTCACTGTCTGTCGCGGAGATGGTCGCGGAGAGTCTAACGCCGCGTGGGCGGGCGGTAGAGTCGTGGATCCATGGCGACGTCAAGTCGGAGAATCTGTTCACGACGAGGGCCGGCGACGAGGTGGCGTTCTTCGACTTCCAGTATGTCGGGTTCGGGCTGGGGGTGTGTGACCTGGCCAAGCTGTTTACGTGCTCGGTCCCGTTGCATATGCTGGTGGATGCGGACTTGCATGAGTCGTTGCCGCAGGAGCTGGCGATGTGTGACGGGGAGAGGCGATTGCTCGAGTGGTATCGTGGGGGACTCTTGAAGGAGGAGAAGAAGGAGGGCAGTCTGTATGAATGGGACACGTTCAAGCGACACTGGGAGACGGCCCTGGTGGACTGGTGTAGATTCCAGGCATCGTGGGGCTTTTGGGGAAACACGGAGTGGCTCGAGGCCCGTGTGCGATCGATCTTGGGCGACCAGGGTTGGAGAGACTGGCTGCATCAGGATATCAGCAGTCGCAATGCTTGATGACGAGAAGCGGAGCTCAGGCCCGGCGCTTTGGATTCTCCGCCATAGATATAGATCCCTGCGAACCAATGGCTGGCATAAGAAGCGTTACAACAGGATATACGAAATGCTCGACTACTTATTGGTTCGCCATACTACAGCAGCGGTGGTGTCATCAATCTACGATGGTTTCACAAACAAGCAGGGCTCAAGGGAAGAATCTCGGGAGATATATCCCGACTTCAAAGACCATCAAGGCTCGAATTTGACGTGCTTGAATAGATACAAGACCGGATCACGAAACCATAATGCCAACCATGACAGTTATCACTGCCAACTCCAGTGAACGCCTTGAATGCAAACAAAAACACATCAACCCGTCCAGGGAAAAACGCCTAAAACTGGGCTAGAACTAAATATATTCATCATCATCCATGTTTTCATCTGCCCAGTTTCCATTACCCGTGTCCTGTCCCAGGTTTATCTCTGGAACGACTTCAGGCGTATACTTGGGCGGATTGGAAGTGGCATGGGAAATTCCGGTCGGTACGGGAAACCCAGCTAAACGAGTACCGTGCACCCATATCTCGCCAGAGAGATTCAGCGAGTGGAGAGGAGATTCGTCGACATAGCCGTCCGAAAGCCCGAGTAGCTGGGCATTGAGTCTGTAGAAAGCGATAGCGACAGTCCAGAGTGGAGTTAATAGGCTGGACAGGTGCGACCAGCGCCACAGCATAGTCGGTAGCACAAAAGGGAATTCCGGGGCATCGGGAAGGAGACAGTTGCCTTCGCAAGACTCGGCGATCAACGGATGACAGTAGAAGTCACATAGAGTTGATTCAGACCAGAACCAGATAAAGAGAACAATGACACACCACCCTAGACGTGTAGGGCGAATGCGACCTGATGGTGTGCGTTTCCACAACCTGGGAATGGGGACGACGGTATAGATTCTGCCGTCATCTTCGGTTGCATGTGTACGTCTCGTGGGACTGCCTTTCGGCGAAGGAATCGAGGATACTTGATCCCCGAGGCCGTCCAAGCCTTGTTTAACTCTGGTTATGTTCTGAGCCAAATCCACCAGCTTTTGGTTCATATTGTCCAGGTTGAACTTGTCTGGCTTTTCTGTGTTCACGCGCTCCAACTTCTCCAGCACTGCCTTTTCATAAGCGGCATCGTCCTCCGCCTCGGGTTTCACCACATTGACCTGCTCGTTTAAAATCTCCTGGAGCGACTCAAGGGTGTCGTCTCCAACATCCAGAGACTCCTTATCGGCTTTGAAATCTTGCATAACTGCCTCTAAGGCGCTCTTGGGAAGATCGGGTTTGATCAAAGGTGGTCGTTTTTTATCTTTGAGTTTCTTTTCAGGCTGGGCCACCCGGTCATTTTCGCGTTTCTGATCCATATGATCTGATGCTTTCTCTTTCCCTCTCTGCCCCACTGGACCCCGTTTTTCCGCCTCGTCCCGTCTAGTTTCCTGGCCCTCTCGCTCCTGTCGCTTCTCTATCTCCAAATCGGTCTGTTTCCGGGGTTCTTCCTCATCTGCGGTAGACACTTCCACAATTCGGGTCTGATTTCTCAATAGAGAGCTTAAAGTCGTGCTCTTTTTTGCCGGCGACAGACCTCTATCTCGTGAGATGGAGTCTGGGCGGGCGGGTCGCTCGGTCACAGGTGTATCAATCCAAGCGCCTGTCACAACGGGCGTTTTATCATAGATTCGGGTCCCGGGGATCTTCTGTGCTTCTGGCGTCCTCAGTTCACTCGGGTGCTGACCAGGACTCTCCGTTCTTGAGAGCTTGCGAAGCAGGTCATGGGAATCCCTTCTTGTTGGGCTCCGTCGGTTAAATGTAGAATTCTGGTAAACCGTAATTGGTGTATTAGGAATGGGGCTTCCTGCCGCAGACTTTTCTTCCTGTTGCTCCGAAGCAAGTCTGTTATGAGCATCTGACAGGGGATACCTGCTGTACCTACTTGTTGGACGGTCGCCTGTGGTCCTCTGGTCCTCAGTAGTAGTGCGATCTGCCACGCGGACATGTGATTCCAGGTCAAACTTGGGCTTTATGGGCGAGGCATCTTTCGGGTTTTCGTTTCCAGGCGCACGCCCAGTATCCGACTCGCTGCGCCGAGTCACCGTCCTAAGCCAATTTCTCTGGAGTGTCCCTCGACTGCCCCACCTCGGTGGGAGATTTAGTGCCAGCCTCGGGTCTCTATCGTAGTCTTCATCAACAGGCTCCTGCTCCTCCGCCACATCCCTGGCTGCCTCTTCCTCGCGTCGTTGTAGATTTTCAGATGTTAGTGCCGGCATTCCGACACTTTTGTTGAACACAGGAGAATTAGCGGATGTGGCACGTCTCAGACGTTGCGCATCTTGATCATGATCAACTATACTTCGGCGAAGGGACTCATCCGTGAGATCGTTTAGAAAATCGGCGTCGTCATGAGTAGCAAAGAGACCGCCGTCGTCTCTCCCAGCTGAGCCCGATGATGAAGTTCTACCATGGCTCCGACGAATCATATCCAGTCCAAAGCTGAAGTTGTCGCCCTCCAGGTCATCATGGTCAACCAGGCTCCCCGCATCGTCGATTTGCCGATAGGCTTCAATCAGTTCGTCCGGGGGGTTGGATAGGGGTGACGATGGGCCGAAGACTGCGTGCCGTCTACCTGATCCCTCGCGACTAGGTGAGCCCAAAGTGTATGTCGTGTTCTCTGCCATGGATGACGGGTTCCGGCGGGACAGGGCTTCGAAAGCGCCTCGCAAGGTACCTGTTTGACTTGATCGTCGGCGTCTAGCACTGCTGTTATGGGAAGGACTCGGGATTTTTGACGCGTTCGAGCGGCCTACAGTGCGATATTCAGAATAGGCATGACGGAAGGGGGAAGTGGGTTGTTGTTGTTGCTGTTGTTGTGGGGGGGAGTCGTGGTTGCGACGCGACTGGGAGGTTGCTCGGTCGTGCCTGCGGTCTAGGGTCGACATGGTGGACGAGTGGAGGAACTTGAAGTACGCCCCTCAGGTAGTTTCAAATAGGCGCGCCATTCACTACACACTAGTACCGCTGACAGATAATTGAGGAAGGGGTGAATACCTGGGCTGACGATGTACGTAGTTGTTGTTCCTTGGATTGTTATAAGTTGTTGCGCGAGGAATACATCCGCAGCATCGCCTGATCAGGCTTAGCGGCCCGCCGCAGAGAATGAGGAAAGCGTCAAGCGTCATGCTCGACCTCGACCTCGACCATCCACCATCTTAATGAACCCTCATCCCTCAACCCTCCTCGGTGGTTCTCTCAGCTGATCCCGCCATCCCTCCACGTCATCTACTACCAGGTCTTGTCACTCGCGACGGAGCGCCACAATCACCACCACTGTCTATCTCCCCTTGACATGTGACCCGGTCAGGCGTATTGTTCGTCGTTCGTCCTGTCACTCTGCGCATGACAGATCAACAAGCACAACTAAAGAGAGAGGAATAAAAGCAAAAACTATATAAGCTTTCAGCCGGGTATCTCACGAGGGATTCAACCTCGTTATGCCTGCGTTGAGACCGAGCCTTGATCGAAAGACACCATCCTCGACTCGAGTTCAGCCCTTCTAACACAATTATGGCCAAACCAGCCCGACGCGGAGGCAAGGGCAAAGCTCCCATCACCTCTTCAGCCTCGTCGTCCTCCGGATCCTCAACTCCCAGCTCTCAAGCCGGCCCTCTCCCCCCGTTTGCCAAAGCTCCATCCTCCCTCCAACCGTTTCTCGAATCCCTCGCGCCCAATGAAGTATACCTTGTCCACATCGACACCTCGTCGCCAGAATCCAAGAAACAATCCTTCGTGGCCCCCGCCACAATCAATCTCATAATTGTCACCATCTTCGCCGTGCGTATCTACATGGTCCGGAACCTTTACCCTGCTATGCTGTCCACGCTGGTGGGACTCACCTCCCCTCTAACGGCGGACACCCCCACCATCTCGTGGGGGGATCT
Organism: Aspergillus nanangensis; assembly: GCA_015844325.1. Taxonomy (NCBI): domain Eukaryota; kingdom Fungi; phylum Ascomycota; class Eurotiomycetes; order Eurotiales; family Aspergillaceae; genus Aspergillus; species Aspergillus nanangensis. The sequence continues at coordinate 155,913 of VCAU01000040.1, read as the reverse complement.
GGGCATGGTAATCCTGCACCGTACCGGATCCGTGATATTGGACTATTTTCTTATTACCATGTTCCTCTCCTGGCCCATCCGGTTCATCCAGGGCCCCGTGAAGTGGCGCCGCAAGACCGGCTTCCGCGACAGCGAGGTCATTGTTCGTCGCAGCCAACCCAGTTTGAGTGAGGGACTCGAGCGCAATCGCTGGATCCGGGACGACGAAGAAACCCGCGACAAGATCGTCGCGGCCGTAACGCCGGACCGGATCAAGAAAACCGGGTATCTGCTTGTAGACGCGGACTGGGACCTCGACTACGATTCCATGATCAAGGCTCACGAACTGGTTGACAACTCGTCTCGGAAAGAGGACGGCTTACCTCTTGATGCGTTCCGGACCGCTGTGCTCGTGAATACTGACGCAGACGGCTGGCTGATCTGGTACGTCGGGGACGAGGACTCCACAGAAGGGAGAGTCCAAGCGGTGCAGCGGGATCAAATTCTGGCATTCCGAGATAAGCTAGCTGCGATGGGCAGGGAGGAGCTTTTCTTCCGGTGGGTTGAGCTGATCCAGTATGAGAGCACGCGTCCTGGCGGGTTCACACCGGAACGACAGCACTCTGCCATGTTACAAGCAAAAGAGCTTTTTGAGAATGCGGGCGTCGATTTCGGGCAGTTCTGGCAGGAAGTTGGTGGCATGGAGGGTTTTGTGGATGAGCTTGACTAGAACTGGGTGGGTGCATTCCGTGGCTTCGCTGGGTTTCTTTGCATTTTACCATGCGGTTAGCGTTTATTATATTGTGGGACGGTCGGGTTTGTGCTATATAGACTAGGTATGAATGACATGAATTTGCCAGCTCAATGTATTCCATATGTGGCAATGTCACGTGCTCGCCCATATACATGCACTTTAACTACATACATTCTTTCTTCCAACCACCAACTAATAATAACTCCACCACATCCCCCAAAATGTCCCACAACCAATCCCTCTACGGTCACCGTCCCAAACCCAAATCCAAAACCTCCTCCTCCGACGCCCCCTCCTCCTCCACCCTCGCCTTCACCACAGCCCTCACCTCGCTGATCTCCAAAGACACCTCCACCGGCAACAACACCAGCGCGCGCCCCCGCCCCTCCAAAGCGCCCAAACCCTCCATCTTCACCCAACACAACAAGGGCGCCCAAAAGCGCGCCGCCGCCGACCTCCTCCCCGACGACCACAACAATGCGCAGCAGACGCACCAACGCAGCGCCGACATCGGCGCCGCCGACCCCGCGACCCTGCACCGGTCGAAACGCCGCATGGAAGAAAAAGCAGCCATGTACGACGACCTGAAGCGGGGGATGTATCTCGCTGCGGGGAGTGATGATGACGACGATGACGATGTCGTCGACGCAAAGGATAGCTACCTAGGGAGACTGCGGCGGAAGGAGAAGGAGGGGTTGGTGGACTTCGATCGCAAGTGGGCTGATGCTCAGAAGGGAGAATCCTCTTCATCATTCTCGTCCTCGTCGGGGGGAAGTGAAGACGAAGACGAAGATGGGGACAACGCATCGGTGGTCTCGTACGAAGACGAGCTCGGGCGCTCGCGGCAGGGCACGCGTACGGAGGCCGCGCGTGCGCAGAAACTAAAACAACAACAACAGGAAGCAGAAGGAGGGGGGTTGGAGGAGCAGGTCCGGTGGAAACCAAACCGGCCGCAGAATCTCATCTACGGGGCTACGGTGCAGAGTCAGGCGTTCAACCCGGAGGCCGTGGTGGCGGAGCAGATGGCTAGTCTGGCGAAGAGGCGGGACCGGTCGGCGACGCCGCCGGGGGAGACGCATTACGATGCTGAGGCTGAGGTGCGGAATCGGGGGACGGGTTTTTATGCGTTCTCGCGGGATGAGGAGGAGAGGCGCAGGCAGATGCAGGAGTTGTTGGGGGCCAGGGAGGAGACGCAGAGGGAGCGCGAGGGGCGGAGGGAGAGGCGCGTGCAAAGGGAGAAGGTGAAGGGGGAGCGGAGGGGGAAAATTGAGGAGTTGAGGTCGAAGAGGAGGGCGGAGATGTTTCTTGCTGGGTTGGAGGTGAGCTAACTAGTTGGCTCGTTTACTAGGTGGTTTTGTTTCTTGTTTCTTCTTTTCTTTTCTGTCTGTTGAGATACCCCCGTCTGTCTATGATAAATGTATTATTCAAATGTTTATTTTTCTCGTTAAGTACATTCCCACTCCATTAAGCTGAAGGATATAAAGTCCCCCCGGTCATGGCATCGTCGCATCATAGACATATTCATAAATCGTTCATTAGATAGGAGATCGTGTGTTGATTAGAGAGGAGTTGGTAGATCATGGGTTCACCTATTCTCGTTGCCCCGCGAGTTATAGTAAGACAGATATCAGATGCGCCTTTCGGCGAGCAGCGAGATTGTCCGCACAAAGCCTTCCGCGTCTGGTCCAGTTAGAAATGAATGGTGAAGGATGATGGTCAAACATACCGGAGCTTTTCTTGAACTTCAGTATATGCTCCCCCTTCTGCGTGAGCGGTGGGTTGTAGTCGGCAAACGTAAAGATCGAGCGGCGGAGCGCCCGCAATACAACGATCTTCGGCTCCTCCAGGCGGATCCATCCCCGAAGACCGATCTGCTGGGTGATGAAGGCGATCCAAACAGGGCATCTGGACGGGCATCAGTCGGGTGTGGTTCATGAGAGGGTTGTGTGATATTTTTTACCGTTTCATCTCTCCTTTATGGACGGAGGCCTGCAATCTCACGGCGCCGGACGCCTTGTCGCGGTAGATGCGGAGAGCATGCAGATAGTTGTCGTCGACGATTATTCTGGGATGTCAGTATACATGGCAGGTAGCTTCAGGAATGGAGTAGTTACCCGCCGAAGAGCTCCTCCTCGAGGTCGAGCTCGTAGTCACGGATCCCGTCCACCGGGTGACCCGAGTCCTGAGAGCGAAGGGCCAGAAACGTACAGAAAAAGATGGTCATTTCTACATACAGATTAGTTATGGTCGTGTTACCACAGGATTTGTACGTACGCTCGATGGTGCTGAACTTGAAGTTGGCCCAGAGGATGAGCTCAACGCCCCCACGCCGTCGTCGACAAAGCTGTAAGCAAGATTTCACCCGCACGATTTCCAGCATGTTCAGAGGAAGACACTGGTACTCGCTGCGGGACACACCGGGTGATTTGCACAGGATTCGGGCCCGGTGGTCGTCTTCCCGGATATAGAAATGCATTCGGAAGTCCTCTTCGCCATCGAAGGCCCTAAACTAGGTTAGTGGACTCATGTCCAGCACAATGTGCGAGGAGACACCTACAGTTCGATCAGCTTCTCGAATCCCTGGTCGTGTAGGCTTCGTTTGGCATTGGGTAGAGCCTCTCCTAGGCAGAGGGAACTAGACAGGTCTGTCAGCATTGGCCTGGGCACGGGGTTTCGGGAGTCGTACCTCTCGCCCTCATAGGGAATGGGGGTCGAGGAGTACTCGTCCAGAAAGACTTTCTTCGCCCAGTGCTCAGCGACAGTATTGGTAGATGACAATGATTGGCTGGTGGTGGAACTTGTAATTGGCGAACCGGGGGCATCGGGGGCCAAAGGAGGAATACTGTCAGAAAATGTACCCGAGGACGGCGACAATGGTGACTGGGGCGACATCCCGGGTCTTGATCGTTCGTAGGACCTCCGATTACGAGGGCGGCGATCACTTACTGGACTGCCTGGGTCGGCGCTGTTGCTACTGGCCGACGAGGGTGAGTCTAGAGATATGGAGCCCAGCTGCGTTGCAAATCGATGCGCCTGCTGGATTTGAAGGTCCTTCAACCCTAGACGAAGACTGGCCATGAGGCCCGTGTCGGGGTTTTTACTAACAACTCGGTTAGGTCATTTCCTCCCCCCCCGCTAGGTGTGGCCGGATCCAACGTACTTTCTAATGAAATCCTCCAATTCGTTCAAGAAGGCCTTGTATTTGGCCAGGCGTGTAGACAGGGAGTCATGAGACTCGGCACGGAAGAACGCACACAATTCCATCCATGTTCGTTTGTAGATATCCCGATTGCCACTGATATCTAGTCCGCCGAAGAAGTCGACGATATCCTCAAGCGTATATTTCAGGCTGGCACGGACCAGTTCCAGGTCGTAATGTGCGGGGATCAAGGCTTTCCGGAGGTGAGGATTCCTTTGCAGGTCATCGAGTCGATTGAGGGAGGAACTAATGGCATACAGGTCCGCGATCAGAGAGGTGATCTCCGAGGCATGTTCGGGGAGGGGTTCGCGAAAACGACGGAAGCCAGCGGCGACGTCTTCTGCGTTATCGGCCGACGTACGTAAAGCCATAATGCAGAAGACCGATCATCTATATCACCGGGACAGATCGCCTGTCGAAGGGGAAAAGGGAGTCGGGGGGAAAGAAAGGGGGTGAGGAGGAAGAGGGCGGGAATTGGGTTTGTTTATAATTCTGGTGGGGAAGAAGGAGATGAGGTAGTATGAGATGATAGTGGGGACAACAAATAACAACACGGCAAACACGATGACAGAGATAAAAACGCACACAAGAAGGAAGAAACTCGAAATCCAAATCCAAATAAATTCAAATTATTACAGAGTTTGAAGGAAATTTTCCCCAGGAGGATCACTCGCAGAAAGTCTGCATAGGAGAATTTGCACCCAAGGAGGGGCAGCAGGAGACAAGTCAGATGGATATTCTGTGTATCGACGGATGGATGAATTGATTGACTGATGAATGATTTTTAGGGTTAGGTTCAGTGGGTTAGGAAATCAGAAGGGATTGACGGAGAATTAATTGGTAATTTATGCATGGTGTGAGGGAAGAAGACGAGAGAGGAATCACCCCGAGGAATAAATCCCGCCTCTAAAGAATTCAAGATAGTTTGGTTATTTTTAAATTTTTTTAGAAAAAAAAAAATTCAGATGGGATCAGATGAGGAAGAAGAGAAAAATAAGAACAAAAGAAGAGGGAAAAGGAGAGAGAAAGAAAGAATAATAATGATAACCCTAATCAGCAGCAGAAGAATGAATCAAAGAAACAAAAAGAGGGGCAAGATCGAAGTCACTAAGACAAGATCATTCATTCATTGATCCCTTGCGGCTCTCGACCGTTGTTGACGTGGCCCTGCCAGATGCAGTTGCCAAACTTTAACTATGCCCAGACGAACCAATCCCACTCATCCACGTCCTCAGTGCTCGAGGAGCGAATGGGGGGTGAACGATAGACCGAAGTACCGGGTACCTCGACTGGATCCATTCATTATTTGCATTGCATTCATTGCATTTATCGGTCACATTCAATTCCAATTATATACAACAGTATACCTACTACCTCTTGTACCTATACACCTCACCAGAAACTCCCCCATCGACTATTCCAAAATCCGTCCATCAACATCAATATCTACCTTGTAATACTTGAACTTCCGGCTAGGCACTTTCTGTTCAAAGAGAATATCCAGCTCCTCAAATGTCCTCCCCTTCGTCTCGGGAAGACACCAGAAGCAGTAGATGGCACACAAAAAGCTGAGTCCCGAGAACAGAAATCCAATCTTCCCCCGCCAGTCTCCCTGGTCTTCATTCATCGCATACGGAATCACCACCGAGAAGACGACTGACCAGATGAAGCAGCAAACCGTAGCCAAGGAGATCGTCAATCCCCGCAGTCGCGCAGACGACACTTCCGCCAGCAACACGTAGCAGAACGGTCCTAGGGAGATGTCGTAGATGAAAGTGCACACCAGCATCATGCCACACTGCGCCCAGACCACCTGGGTCGTGCGATCCGGCGCGCAATCCACCGCGCCGATAATCAGCATGATTAGACAGAGGCTGGTACACCCGAAGATATACATCGTGCGACGACCAATGTATGACAGTAGCAACCAGGACACGCACGTGCCGACGAACCCAATCGCCGTCAACCCGAGATTCATCGAGAATGCGTCCGACGAGTCCAGACCTGCCAGTTCCATGAAGTGCACGGCGTAGTTGATAAAGAAGATGTTGCCGGTGAAGGCCTGCATGCTATAGGCCATCACGCAGATGAGGAGCCGTCGGAAGTCCGGCCCCCGGAAGCACTCGAGGTAATGCGGGCGATCCCCTTTAAACGTCTCTTCGAGCCGAAGCGTTTCTTTGACGTGGGCGAGTTTGAGACTGGCGTCCACTTGGGGCGTCGCCAGTCGGCGCAGGGAATGAGCTGCCGCCTCATACCGGCCGTGTCGACAGAGCCAATACGGCGGGTCCGGGCAAAAGGCCACCAACATTAGCATCACACAGGGAAGAGCCCATTGAGTCGCGATCGGAATCTTGTAGGACCAGATGCTATCTATCGAGGAGGTACCTTTGAGGATCCCTGACGCGATCAGGGAACCGATCGAAAATGCCAGGTTGGTCAGGGTTGCGGCAAATCCACGGAGCACGATCGGCGTCACCTCACCGATGTAGGCCGAGGCGCAGATGGGATAGAAGGCAATGACACAGCCGTTGATCAGTTGGCCGACAAAGAGTTGGGCGGGGGTGTGGCTGAAGAACTGGACGAAGATAAAGGCGATGGATAAGCATGAGCAGATGGCGATCATAATGCGGGGTCCAAAGCGGTTGTAGACGATGCCCGAGCCGAGAGCGCCAATAATGCCTCCGACGAGGTTCGCATAATTGAACGCAGAGATCCACTTGGCCTCCAAGATATATTCTCCGCGGTAGTTGTAGCCGTATTTCCGCTTGAAGACATCCAGACCAACCAGGCTCTTGACGATGCCGCCATCCATACCTTTCAGCACGGTGGCCAGGTTCATGAACATTCCCCAGGCGATCGCCGGCCAGTAGCGACGCATGGCATCCCAGAAACGCAGGTTATGTTCATATTTGGTGAACTGGAAGGAGCGCTCTGCTTCTTCAGAATCTGAGGCGGCGATCGACTGGACCACTGTGGTTGTCTTGTCGGAGGTTGGAGTGATCGCCATACCTAAGAGGTAGGTACAAAGGGGGGGTAAGAGTTATGAGGGCATAGAAAAGAAGAAGAGGTACAACATTTGATAATGTACCTGAGAGAGAGAAAAAAACCTTTTGAGTACCTTGGGACAATGATAACGCAAAATCCGTGGCACTGCGGCGGAATACTTGGCGTTGGAGTAGTTCTCCAATCAGGGGCAGCGGAATTACTGATCCATGCAGGACAGAAGCCTGCCTACGATGACTCAGCTGCTAGGATTGGCCGGAGGGCTCCGATCTGCGGTAAACTACGATTCAGTGACAGTAAACGCCAAGATTTGATCTGCACAATATTTGTACAACGCCTTACGCGTCAACAAAAACCCCCAACTCAATCCATCGTTCTCCATCTCTTCCACTCCATCCCATAACTCTTCCTCCCTGATTCCAACTAGAAACATAAGACCACAATGTCTCCCAAACGCGCCTCAACCCCTCAGCCCAACTCTGAGCCTGCCTCCAAAAAGGTCAAACCGACACCAACCGACACCCGCTGGTCCAAGGTGTCCGCCTCTGCCAACGCCAGCAATAGCTACAAGGATTTCAAAGAAGAGGATTTAGTCCGCGCATACACTTACGTCTGCATGTGCAAACCCCCATATGATGAAGACACCAGCGAGGATGAAGACGACCCCGAGCAGGAATCCGATAAGGGTGATGCAGTAAAACCCCACTGTGACTATGGCAAAACCTGCCTCTGCGATAAGCCTGCCACAGAGCACCCCGATCATCCATGGGTCATTACAAATGCCGCGAAGCAGAAGTACTTGACCGCACGCATCATGTGCGACCTCCGCTGCCCCGATATGTTCGACATCTACACATTCAACGACCACGCCGGCTACGGGGTGGTGGAGGTTGTGCAGAACCTCGTCTTGGATTTTGTTGAGGCTCAGGCCCAGGGCGACTGGAAGGAACAGTGGGTGATTTGTGCGGCGATGAGCCAGTTCGCGACGGGGGGCTCGTTTGATCCGATCATGATGTAGGCGATAGCCCCCTCGCATCTCCATCTATAAGCTATAAACTAATCCCGCTCTGCATGAACGTGAATAGGGTCGATGACGGCCGCGGCTTAATGGTCCTTCTCAGCCTAGTCGGGCGGATGTTCCTAAGCATGCTCGCGACGCTCAAAGAACAGAAGCTGCTCCAGCCGGGATCGGAGATAAAAGACCTCGCCCAAGTCATGACCAGCTGGATTGAACTCATCGAGACGTGGGAAATTAAGAATTATGACGAGGAAGAAGAAGAAGTGCCCGATTTCCGTGCCATTATCTGGACGTACGCCAAAACCCACGGTATCACGCTTCCACTGGAGTCCAAATTCACCGACACTTTGGAAGAGGTCGGCGAGCTCCCTGCCGGTAAAGACCCGTGGAGGTTTGCGGCCATCTTCAAGGAATACCAGCGCGTTCACGCCAGGTCCTACTACAATACGGGCAAAAAGGCTCGGATTGGAGGCGATTCACTAGATATTACGACATGGAGCTCGGCGGCGCGCAAAGAGGGCAGTTTTACTGGTAAGGATCCGCTGGGGAAGAAGGAGATGGACGCGATTAAAGATGGGATGGTGTTGCAGCTGGCTTAAGGGGAGTGAGTTTGTTTCTTTCTAGGAAACCATTGTACCAACACACCAAAAAATCTTGATGGTGGTGGTCCAAAGGGACCTTCGGATGAGATATCCCAACCTTTCTCTTGTTGGTTGTGTTTCGGGGTTTGTTTTGTCTTAGCTATGTGTATATTAACTAATACCTGTTCCATATCGTCGGATGAATAATCACGTATATCGTCCTCCATTGAATTAAGCTACCAGAAGTCAAGGTAATGGAGGGGGGTCGATAGGAGGTGGAGGTACCTAGTTATCTATTATGATTATTATGTAGATCATATTCTTCAGCAGCCTCAGGCATTATCCAGCCGAGGCCGGAGATCGGTGGCAAAACGCGTCCAACACGTAAACAAACGGATGCGCCCGCGTCGCAAGGAGCTTGGGCCACACCACCATCGATCCTTCACTACTCAACTCACTATACCCGACTTGACCGTTGCATTTTGAATGATACACGTTGACTGTACGGATAAATAACTTAAAAGGTTCTGAAGGACACAGGCAAGGACGCGTTGATTAGGCCAAGTATAGAGCAGTGCTGCCTTTTCGCCTTACATCACACTATCTGCGATTTCAATCCATAATTCCATTACTTAAATAAGGGTCAGCCGCCGTTCTGAATAATCAGCGCCGGGACTCCCCCCATCTCAAGTTAACATTTCAACCCATATTCCGCCAACCATAAAAACATGCCCTATGGGAGATCCTTCATGAAGAAAAGCAAGGAGAAACCACCGTCATCCCACTGAGTAGTTGAGAGAAAAAAGGAATTACCAGAATGACGAATACATCAGACAAACAAACGACACAGAAACGCCAAGCGGCCCAGACGCAACAAGACCTGCCAGAGAGAACTAGACCAGGTTAGACAGGTTTAAGAGGACTCATCCTCTTCCTCAGCGGCGGCCTGCAGGTTGGAATATTGTTAGCAATTCAACTCAAACCTAGGATGAAGCCAAAGTGGGAAATCAAAACTGACCTGGTAGCTGGCCTTCTCGTCTTCGTAACGCTTCTTGTCGGTGGCAGCCTTGTCCTCATAGGGACGACGATCCGTGTCGGAGAGAGCCTTCCACTTCTCGCCCAGAGCCTTACCGACCTGGCCTGGAGGGATGTGTTAGCAATGCCGTCTTCGGGTAAAATAACAAGGGTGCTCGCATCTTACCGAAAGTGATACCGGGGTTATCCTCGCGGACCTTGTCACGGTTGTCGTTGGCGAAGAACATGTAGGCAGAGAGACCACGCTTGGGCGCGTTGGGGTCTGCGACCGTGGTTAGTTGGCCCGGCCATGCATGGAGAGGACATGACACTTACCCTTCTTCTTGCGGGTGGTGGTGGGCTTAGCCTTGCGGGTGGTCTTCTCCTTAGGCATTTTGAATGTGTAGCTCTGCGACAGGAGTGATTAGAAAATGGTAGGGAAGAGTTGACCCAAGGGCTGATGGCAGAATTGAGAGAAGGGGGGAAAAAAAGAAAGCAGGAAATTGATGACAAGAGAATGGCAAAGAGGACGAAGAAATTAACACTAGAAGGTAGACGCGACAGCGCGCACAGGCATTGACCGTGGTGGTTTAGTCGGTGGTGTTGCGCGCGCGCGTCCAAAAAACAAGAGGATCAATCGCGAGCGCAACTGAGCAGAACACGGGTGCCAAACGCGCGAAAGAACGATCTGACCAGAGAATGAACTCTGGAAAGAAAATCAAAACGGACAATTCCAAATCGGCCGTGGTGGCCTGTAGAAGGCAAGGAAGATAGCTTGGGCCAGCTATATGGTTTCTGGAACTATATAGTTGACCGTCGCATGGTGTGCGCGACAACAAGATGGCGCGCCCATAAAGAAAAATCTAAGGCCATGACGATGCCAAAGAAGGAAGGAAAAGGAAAATGAAGCGAGAGGCAAGAAAGAAAACAATGGGGTTGGTGGTGTATAATAAATGCTAGAGAGGATGATTTGTTTATTAGGGTACTCACCGAGGCGGATATGCAGGACTTTTTTTTGTATGGGGGAGAGTAGAGTAGAGAGGATTGTATGGGAGGAGGATAGTAGTAGGAAGAGAGAGTGAGGGAGAAAGAGTGAGTGAGTGGGAGAGGGGAGAGTAGTAGTAGTAGTAAGAGCGAGACGGGAAGGCGGGCCACTACCTACCTACCTCTCTCACTTCTCTGGTCTGGTCTGGCAAAGGGGGGGGAAGAAGTGGGCAACACAGCAAGGGAAAGCGAGTAAAAGTCGCCCAGCCGCTGAGTTCGTGCTGGAGAATGGGTGGTATTGTACAATACCTGTCCGGTATTGTCATCGTCATCCGTGCCTCTCATTTTCCCTGCAAAGCAATCAATTCCCTTCCCTCTTACTGTTTTCTCATCCAGACCACCCAACCTACCCACCCACACCCACACCCACACATCAACCCATACTATTGAGTGGATGGATGCTATGCTGCTAAGTTGAGGGGTTACAGGTTACCGATCTGTTCTTGCGTTAATGATGATGATGATGATGATGATTATTATTATTATTATATAATTACTCATTCATAAATTTTTCTCTATGGTGTGATGTTCCCTCATACCACCCTTCCCAAAAATGGAGCGCCCAGGATCGACCCTTCTTTCTCCTCTCCCAGCCAGCAGTGAGAGAGAGAGGAAGGAATAATAGGTGATTGTTTTGGATGAGGCTCCACCAACACTGCCCAGGGTAGGTGGGTGTACCGTCATTTCTGATACCATTCCGATACCAACTCCGGCGCCACTGCGACCTGCCTCGTCTTGAGTGGATAATTACCACACCCCTAGAGGTAAATTACTGAGCGGTATGATCCCGCAATGGGCAGGGCTTGCTGTGCTGCCTGCCTCTGTAACGACACAACAATGACGGTAACTAACTAACTCATGGGAGCCCAGAGTCATCACACACCAGCCAGCCAGCCAGTCAGTCATACGTCGGGCGGGAGACCCAAGAGAGGTACTTTCGTCATGCAAAAGGCTCCGTGCTACGCCCAGCGCTCAACCAGCGAATAATCGACTGAGCGGGTGATACTCTGCCATGATTCGGGTAGGCTGGAATTATTAATAGGAGGATTCCACGATTATTATTATTATTGTTATTATGCCCCCAGCTGCACCGTATCCCTCTGTAGATACATCATCCAAACGACCATGTATGTGCTACTGCAAGCAAATCGCAATGGTTTCCCTTTCACGTTCGCTTTTTTTTTTTTTTTTTTTTCCCTCTCCCTCTTGTTATTAAGACTATCTCTCATTACCACATACATAACCGATGACGAATCCTTTCATGACTTCGGGCTTTGTTAGGGCGCGGTTATTCGGACTGACCTCGTTCCACTTTCTTTCTTTCTTTTTTGGTCATCCTATGGCGTGGAGACAAGGTAGGGGCTCCTTCAGCTGCACTCTGTACACATAAACACCTTAATTTACTATTCTTATGCACACACATCGACAAGTAGTACCTCGGCGAAGGCTATCTTCTCTCCAAAGCATAATTTTCCGATTCTTACAATTCGCTTCGTATCGTTTGCTCAATTATCATTATATCCCTCACTCTACCGGAAAACTTTTCATCCTGCATGCGGTTGGATCGGAAGTGATCGATGTACGGTCCGGAATTTCTCCTCTCTTCTCATCATTCTGCATATGCACTTTGGATCTGTAATCTCGTAGTATACGGTAGTTATATACCCCCCACCACTTCGGTCCACGCGTCAAGGAGTAGCGAAATATACAGGATGAAATGCCTCACGGGAATGGTGAGTAATAATAATATTAATAATACCAATAAAGAAAACCAAGTAAGTCTACGCCAGAGTTGGAATTACCAGGCCTTTTCGCAGTCCCCCCTTGCACGATAAAGTTTTATCACAGCTTGATCAGCTGCTAATCCAGCGGCCATTTAATTTATTCACCCCAGCGCCAACCACTACTCTCGATACATTGCTCTCCGAACAGGAAGTTGTTTGGCCAATGAGGCCGTTAGAATGGGAATACCAATAACGATACCTAATCATGATCAGGTATCTAGGGGAAACGAGATGCTCTCCAGACAGGCCAACAGACACTCTACTCGGCTGTGTTTACTACAGGAAGGATTCGATAGCAGTCAAATGATACCAATAACATAAGAACCCTGGTCTCTGGCCCAATTACCTCATATGCTATTTGTCGCGTTGCAGGGGTGCTCAGATACCCAAGCAGGGAAACTATTGGAATTGTCCTCCCGAGACTTCGCACATATCACAAACGGTGTAACTTCCTTGTCATTCTTATTATACCTACAAAATAATTAAAAGGAGGAGAAAAAAATCGGTAATGCGTAAATGCCACCGCATTCCACTCCAAACAACACCCCCAGAGAAAGAAAAAGTTACCGGGCAAAATACTGGCTCTGTATCATGGGGCAGAAATGACCTTTGGTATTGTATGTCACCAGGCCAATAAGGTACCTAAGGTGTGGTAATAATAGGTAATAATCAGAGTGAGGGGGTCATTGAGTGTGGTTACTTGGTTCCAAGTGGAAACGCCGGCTCACTCTGGTGCGATGGATTATTCCCTTCCCTTCACTTTTCCCTTTCTCCCTTACCATTTTACAAGGACGTATATTATTTTTATTATTATTATTATTGTCTACTATCATAGCATGTGCTCAGATAAGGTACCTACCTAGGTACCTCCTAAGCTATATCGTATAAATATAATATTAATAATATTTTCCTATCAAGATACCTTGATTCAGTCCGTGTATTAATTTATTATCCTCATCCTCCTCTTCTCGTAATCATTTGGGTTGTGTTCATCCCAAACTCTCTGATGGTTGCATAATTATTTATTGTTGTTGTTATTATTATTATTAGTTAACTTGGGGCTTCCCAGTGACGAAGACGTCTTGCCGTCTTGAGCTGCAAGTGGACCATGATGTCACGTGGGTCTGCCTGTTTGCATTTGGTTGTCCCACCCATTGTTATTTTTCTATGATGGTCATTTGCTTACGCATTATTAGAATCCCACGCGATGTGTTACCCAGCGTAGAAAGCTTGGTGCTCATATAAATCAATCATATTCTATCAACCTGATAAAAAAGGGGTATACCAACAACGCCAAGTTTAAACGAAAGCATGTCTGAGGGAGAAGAAGGATGTCTTCCCAAGCTGTCAATCATCACTTTCATCCAACACGAGCGATACCAACGCCTCATCTTTAGTCCAATCCACTCCACTTCCAACGACAATGGCGCTGGCAACATTTTTCACGGTTTCCCATTTAGCCTTGGTCTTTTTGTAATCCGTTCGTACTTGTTCTAGTTGGGTTTTGAGATCCGCATCTTCGAGTTCCTCCTTCCAGGAGTCGTCATCCTGGCTGAGATCTAAGAGCTGTCGAACTAGGTCCTTGTTGATGCGATGAAGATGGATGTTCTCGACTTCTAGGTCAGACAATCTCTTCAAAGCCGCATTATGTGCAGCATTCAGGTTCTCATGAGCCAGCGACAGCAGATCACGCCGATTGATGAGACGGAGGAGGGCCCTATCAATGGTTAGGACAACGAACCACTTGACGAGTCCATAAAACGTCGAGGAGGTACAAAAGGAGGATAGGAAAATTGAAAAAAGGCCTTACTGTTCAGCTGGGGATGTCGCCTTCAGATGGACAGCCCTGAGAGTAGGATCGGTCATGAGAACCGTATTGATAGCTTTCCTTTTCGCCGTGTAAGTGGCCCTCGACTCTAGAAGTTCGCGTTCAGCGGTCGCCAGCTGCTCATCAGCATCTTCTCCCGACAGAAGTTGGGTGTCTGCAGATAGATTAACAAGATGTAAAATGGGGAGAGCAAAGAGGAAACGGTTTTCTTTTTTTGATATACAAATATATATCTATACATACCTTGTTCTAGTAGCGCCTTTTCCAGGGCCTGTTCCTGGACCCGATTGTAAAGTTGCAGAATCAAGGCTTCCTTGTCGGAGAGTGTTACAGTATCCCGTGGATCATCGGCAGCAAAATCCACCAAAGCGACCTCACCTGGGTCCAGGTGAGGAAGGGGACGGACCTTTGCAGATGCCATTAAACAAGGACCTCGTGGCAACCCGGAAATCACATCGTGTGATGGGGGCAACTGGTCTTACTCCAATAATCAACAGAAGGCGGTGGAGCGTGTCGTTCGCCCAATCGGGTCTAGGCCGGGGAGAGCTTCACTAACTACGTAGGCGGTTATCTCACCCAACTCAACTCTCCGATCATCTCCCCTCCCACTTTCTTTCTCTGCACAACTTTGGAGCTGCTGCTCTCTCGGCTAGTGAGGAGGGGATGTCGTTACACATCTATGTCGCTCACTCGGGTGAGCATTTCACGGCCGACCCGGCGTCGTTTAACTCGTATGTTTAGTTGTCGTCTCGCCTCCATTCTGTTCATCACCATTCCTCTTATGTTCCATCCCCATTAGAAATGTGGCTAACTATTGTCATTCCTGGTTGCAAGGCTCGAAGCCATCCGAACATGGATCAACCGCAATACAGAGATACCATCTTCTCGTCAGATCTTGATGACAGCGAGTGGAAAGAACGTCAAACTCCAGTCGCTTGGCACAGAGGTACGCCGACATTTTTTTCTTTCCTTTCTCTATCCTCCTATCTATTTAGCTATGCGGTATTATGATGGCTCACGGTTGTGCTCGATCAGAATGAAATATTCGTGTACGATAGGCGATATATCAGCGAACCAGACAACCTAGAACCTCCCGAGCTGCCCTCACCGCAAGCACTTGACTTGGAAAGCCCCCCCGACACTCTCACGGATCAGAATGATTTAAAATCATGGCGCAATCTCTACATGGCCAGGAGTACATGGGCTTCGAATCTGACGGAGCGTTGCGGATCCATGGATCGGAGCATCCACGAACATACTGAGCGGACCGACATCATCAATCGGGCTGCTGGTGTAGCTATGGAGAACCTCAAGTCCCACGTGGGAACCCTTGAACACCGGTTCCAGGAGGCACAGACATGGGCAAATGACCTATTAAAGGAGCAGCAGATGGCACTTGACGGATGGAAACGCGCCTTGGCGACTTTAGAGACCATCCCTTCCCGGAAAGATTTCACCTTCCTAGGCCGCCCATCTACACCAAAAAACGATGGTGATAAACCAGTGGGGACATTACAGGACTATGTGGATGTGGATGATGTGCAAAAGGCAGGGGCGGAAGCTGCAGTTGTGTATCAACGTTTTACTCGCCAGCTGGAAGATGTCGAACAAGCCGTTACTGGTATAGCGACCGACACCCAAAACTTGGTTGAAGAAACGGCTCCTTCTGGCGTGGAAAGTGTGGAAGGATTACTGCAGGAAGTGGAAACCATCGCCAAGAAAATACAATCCGACTACCAGCATGTCCAGTCGTTATCGAATAATCCGAAAACATTGGCGAACGTGTCTCGACTGGCCCTAAGCCACACGAAAGACCTTCTGCCGTCCTTATTGGACATTAGCACTGAAATCCAGGCGGGCCTGGAGGAAGCTGTGCGACGATACAACGCAGCAGCGAAAACTGCGTTCAGCCACATGCGCCAGATCTCATTCCTTGAATCACGTCTTGCCGACGTACAGTCTCAAATCAACAATTTCAATTTCCAAAGCCACGCATTTGACAGCCTCTATATCGTCTTCCATATGCCGCTGGTATATGGGTCCGTCTTGATTGAGTCAGTACGGCGCCGGGAGTTCAGTGATAAGGTTAAAACCGATTCAGCAACTATAGCGGAAGAAATGGCCGTCTTCCAGGATGAGGAAGAGCGCCGCCGGAAGAAATGGACGAAGAATATGGCTGAATTTATCACGATAACCGACACTACAACTCTAGGAGTCGAGGTCAACTTGCGGGGTGAGGAGTATGAATGGCCTGTGGTGAATCGAAAGGAAATTGAGGCGTATATTGAAGACTTAAAAACGAAGGGTGCAATGGCCAGCTTATCCCAGGACTTGGCCCAGATGTTTAAGGAATTGGATGCACCGACACGCCAACAGCGACGCAGAGCCAAGGCATTCAAACAAGGCAGTGTATTTGACCTGAGTCGGAGTTCTCTTTTACTCCGAGGCGATGACATGGTGCGAAGCCTTCGAGACGAAAAATCGAAACTCGAAGACCGACTTAGAGGCTCCGAGAGTCGTATCCGAAAGTTAGAAGATCTCCTGCATCGACAGAGTCATATGAGTCGGCCAAGTAGTGGAAACTTTTCTCTTGATTTCCCCAGCTCCCCAGCATCGCCCCACCCGGACACCCTATCCAGACGGTCCTCTGTTTCATCACGCCGAATGTCTTCAAATCAGTCCCCGGAAGAAAAGGCACTTGTTCAACGCATCGTTCATCTTGAGGCTGAGCTGGCTATTGAGAGAGATACAGTTCAGAAACTGCAGAAAGAAGCCCATGCCGAGCGCATGTCCAATACCGACAAGATACAAGAGGTACAATCTACCAAGAACGATTTGATTGGGAACCTTGAAGCCCGCCAGCGGGAATTCGACGATGAACGACGATATCTGGTGGGAGAAATGAAACGTTTCAAAATTCGTGTGGAGGAGCTTGAAGAAGAACTTGACCGTGGCCTGGACAACCGAGAGCATGATAAGCATGATGCGGAAGAGCGTATACATCAACTTGAGATTGAACTACAGGATGCCCATGTACACGCTGAGGAGGAAATTCGGAAAGCAAGCAGCGCGGTTGAGCAGCTACAGAGTCGTAAGGACCTGGAAGAAAATCTTCGCACCCAGATCGACGAGCTTAGCAAGAAGGAGGCAGAAAGGGAAGCCAAAGACCAAGAAAGTTATCACGCCTTACAATCTGCGTTTATGAACCTTTCCCATGGAGGCTCTGTTCCTACAGATGTTCCTGCTATTATCAAAGCAATTGAGGTGCTATCCGAAGGCTTATCGATACATGCCAAGAATGCCGAGGACAATGCGGCCAAAACCCTTTCCGAAAACAAGGCACTGGAGGAGCGTCTAGAAAAGGTGCAGTCTGAAGTTGCGGGATTGACAAAAGACCTGGAGACCCGTGAAACAGAAATATCTCGGCTAAAGGAACAGTTTTCACACACGGAGTCGAAATTAACTGCGCTAACTTCTGAGCTGGGCAATGAACGGTCAAATTTCAACGCTTTAGAGTCGAAGTTTGCTGCAGGCGAGACAGGGTCTGATGCACTTAAAGAGCGTATCCTTGAAGAGGAAAAGAAGTTTGCCAGCCTGTGTACAAGACTGGCAGACATGGAGACACGGGCACGGCAATCAGAAGAAGAGGCTCAAACGTGGAAGAAGAAAGTCGAATCTATATCCGAGTCCGAGCTTTGTTCCACTTCTCGGGTTGAGAAATTCGGGGTGAGGAGCCAGGAACTCTCAAAGCAGCTCTTTGCGCAGGTTGAGAAATTGGAACACATGCTGGAGCAGCTGGGATTCACGGTCGTTCGGCAAGGTGGAGACATCGTCGTTCACAGATCATCCAAGGTCAATGCCCTTTCTGCAACCGGTGAAAGCCTTAGCCAGTCCGGTGTCATATCTGTCCGACCTGACTCCGGTCTACTCACATGGATGAATGCCGACAGTCCAGAGGAGGAGACCGGCAGATTTATGGCTTTTATGGAATCATTGTATCAATTCGATGTCGATATCTTTGGGGATGCTGTGGTGAAACGTGTGAAAGACATCGAACTTCTTGCCCGTAAATGGCAGAAGGAGGCGCGAGGATATAGAGACAAGTATCACCGCATTCAAAGCGAAGCACACGACAAGATCGCCTATCGAACTTTCAAAGAAGGAGACCTGGCCTTATTCCTACCGACACGGAACCAAGCCATTCGGTCGTGGGCCGCGTTTAACGTCGGGGCGCCGCATTATTTCCTTCGCGAACAAGATGCCCATAAGCTCCAGGCTCGAGACTGGCTACTAGCTCGTATCACGAAGATTGAGGAGCGAGTCGTCGACCTCTCTAAATCGATGAACAGCGCTAA
Organism: Aspergillus nanangensis; assembly: GCA_015844325.1. Classification (NCBI taxonomy): domain Eukaryota; kingdom Fungi; phylum Ascomycota; class Eurotiomycetes; order Eurotiales; family Aspergillaceae; genus Aspergillus; species Aspergillus nanangensis. The sequence continues at coordinate 137,354 of VCAU01000040.1, read as the reverse complement.
TCCGGAGCGTCGATCGATCGGCGAGGTTAGCGATGGCACGTCTTTTGATGACGAGAACCCTTTCGAATTGTCTGACGGCCTCCGCTGGTATCTTCTGGATGCCACAGAAGAGAAGCCTGGTGCCCCGTCGACACCGGGCCTTGGCAAAAGCACGGTTGCTCCCGCCCATGTTGATGCTCGCGGCAGTATCCGGTTGAACAAGCGCAGCAGCGCCGGAGGAAACGTCGCGAGAACCTTGACCAAGAGCTTAGATAGTCGGCGGAATAGTTCAAATTCTAAGAAAGGCCCGATCGCCTTATTACGTGGCAACGATTCAACAGCTGATCTAGCTCGGTCAACTGAGGCAGACGCCAGCACTACAGCGGCTGGTAGCTCTCAACCGCGAGAAGCAGCCCCTATCTTCGACGAGGTTCGCCGCGACCTACTCCTGGGCCCGTGATTCACTACGGGCTCCTTTTCCCCTTCCCTGCGAATTGTGTCTCCTGAACGGGGCTGACGGACCGTCTTAGGGCTTGGAAGAAGCACATGAATCCCTGCCTGTCGATCAAAAAAATCGTGCCAAGTCTCCCTCGTCTACAAGGGTTGAGGTCCCTGACCTCTCATCTTCATCTGCATCGATATCGTCTCCCAGTAGACGGTCAGCTCCGAAATACCGACCCTGGGAAAAACTATGGTCTGTTGATTATCGACTAGAGGGTGGGAGTGGATGAGCCACAACCGAATCACGCAATAATTATTCCTTCACTTCTTATGTTGCTTTTATTTCTTTCACCATTCGATGCAGTGTTTGAAACACCGCTACCGGCGATGTCCACATGATACCCAACTAATTGCCTATGAGAAAATGTTATTTTGAATTCCAATGTAGTAGCTCCCTGAGATTGTACCGGTCTGATTTACTTGCCATGTCCACGTGTTCTAGTATTATGCAGAGGGACCCTTCAACACTCTTAAAAAGGACACGGTGTGTTAGAGATAATCAATTTTTAAACATCTTTACGCCTCTACACTTCTACATCTCTACACTAGTAGAAAGTCGAATAGACCCTTGAATCTCATTAGATTCTAGCAGGACTCGGGATTACATTAAAAGAGTATCCGCATATATCCCAGATCATATTTTAATGTCTCGTTTAGTTCTGCTACGATGTTGGTGACTAGAAGTATTGTAAATATAATTGTTTCTGTATACACGCGTGTATATATATACGCGTGTACGTTAGTCAGAAAAGGCTTAACTATTTATCATCTACTCGTCTACAAGATTCAATACGTATCTTCGAAACTATCCAGTCATCCTATTTTGAATTTTTATTTCTAATAGTTTTTTTCTCCTTGAATTATAATTACACGGAAGAAACTATCTCTATTGGATATCTGGTTCCCTCTGGGTCATCACTAACACGCGATTATTGGTCCGATGGTCCCACTGGTTTCCTGAAACTACAACTACAAACAGGATTGTAATCCCCCATTCTATTGTATCAATCAAGTGAGTCAAATGAGGTCCCTCTATCTAAACCACGACTGCGACTGCAACAGCCAACGCCATAGCGACACCACCCACCGCCGTCCAATGCGCCGAGCTATGCACCATAGCGGCGTTTTCACTCGTGCTAGACGACGGGCTACTAGCCGTAGACGAGGCATCGCCCGCACTGGACAAAGAAGAAGAAGCCCCCGTCTGCTTCGCGCCGCTGTTCTCGGCAACAGTTGGATTCGAGGTCGCAGCCGTTCCATCAGCTGTCTTTGCGGCCGAACCACTACTACTAGTAGCAATATCCGTCCCGGTGATCGTCACAGGCATGCCCTTCCCCACATCCTGATCGGTGTAATAAGTCACCACACTGGAGCCGTAAAACGACTGAACCATCATGCAGTTCATCGAGGACTTCTCGACGACGTTGCATTCATAGGAGACGAAGCTGCCGGGAGAAAGAAAGAGCATTGTGTGAGTGAGAAAGGAGAGATGATAGGCACTCTTACAACACACTCGATAAAAAGAAAGAATCAAACTCACGAGTCGGGTTGTGTATATGTCATCTGCCAGATGGATTCACCTACCGCGACCGTGAATGGCGCCGCACAGTCTCCCCAGGTGATGCTTGGGTCGCAGGAGATTGCGTATGTGGTTAATCCGCCGCTCTAAAGGGGAGAGAGGAGGTTAATGAAGGGGGACTTGGATGGGGGGGGGAGGGAGTGAGGGAGATAACGTACACTGCCGAGTACCCTGCCTACGCCGGTGAAATCGTCCTCGGGCATGAGGATTGTAACGACCTCGTAAGCGGTGGCCATGGCCGGGATGGCTATCCAGATGGCGTTGAGATGCATGGTGGCTAGCTAACTGGTGGGTTTGAACGAGGACAATGAGATAGACTTCGGGATGGGGCTTTTGTTTTGATCAACATTGGTATGGGTCAAGGGAATGGGCTTGTTTAAAAAGAAGAGTCCCCATCCACCCATGGACTAGGGGGGACTAGTGACTGGCCACAAGCTGACATGGGTATTTATTCTGGTTATTGTAGACGATCTAGTGCGAGGTTCTCACTCGTCGGCCGGGTTTAGCGGAGATGAGATGGGATAGATCTTTCTAATTATAGTGCTGGAGAGTCAGAGTCATCGGCTTCTAGAGAACGGTTTATACCGGTTCATGGTTCATCACATCATAGTACGACACTCGCCTAACCATCTCGAGTATAACGTATGTACAGAGGGGGAAAACAAGTAAATTTACGAACGCAAAAAATGCTTCACGGCATCTCCCCAGATCGGTCCCCGTTTGTACCAATGCATCTGCGGCACATTGCCCTCCTTTAGCCCGTCGATTGCCGCCGCGAGGTCCTCACCTAGGCCTTCCTCCTTGATCGTGCGGATCGGATAGGTGTATGTATGGAAGGCGAACACTAGCGCCTTCGATCTCGGCAGCCGATGCAGCGTTTGCCTCTCACATCGAACAACGGTCGAATTCACATCCAGCTCACCCTGGCTAATCGGCTGCTCGCCCTCGGCTCCATGCACACCGCCAAATGCGGCGAACAGCTCGGTCTGCGTGGTGATGCTCCAGTTGACACGCTGGACGAACTTGCCCACCTCGATGCGCGCGAAGAACCGGTCCATACTACGCTCCAGCTTGGTCTCGTATCCCGGTACAGGCTCGTGAATGTCGGCGAGGCGAAGCCCGAGCTTTTTGCGCGTGTCGAACCCCGACGGGAAGCACGTTGTGTAGGCCTCAAGGATGTATTTGGGGTCGCCATCGAGGGACTCCTTGTCTGGGAGGAGAATGAGAAATTCTTCGTCGACGAGGGTGGCGAGGAGTTCGAGTTCAGCGCGGCCGGCCGGCGTGTCTGGGCCTGAGGGATGGAGAGGTACCATTTGGCCAGGAAGTGCTTGGTTTTCTAGTACTTCGACCCCGTTTATGTCGTGAGTGAGACGAAACATGGTTGGATACCGCGTGGGAAGATAGGTGCCAACGATGAAAGCGTAGAGCTCGCGGATGGCTGTGTAGACCCTTTCATCGGCGGCGGGGTTCACTCTCACAACGACATCAGGGTGTTCTTGCAGTAAGGAGGTACGCAGCGCTATCCGCTCCTTGTAGGTCTTGTCCATGGGAATGAGATCTGAGACGTCCAGGGAGGATAGAGCTGGGCGACATGTTAGTCATAGCGCCATTTCAATACATGCGAGCAAGCTACCCATGGTCAAGTGGTATTTTGATTTGAATGGCCTGAAGGACAACGGCTCCGTGGACGCCCAGTCGAAGCCTGCGAGAGGTTCGATCGACGGATATCCATCTTTCTGGCTATCAACCTCTGGGGTCTTGATGTCCTTCTCCCCAGGTGCGGAGTTCGATGGGGTATTCACCCATGTATTCGGTGCAGATCGATAGTTGGAGTATCCACGACAGAGTGCCAACGTGCAAACTGCCAAGGTGATACAGGCAAGCCACAGGGGAATGTTCTCTGGGTAGGAAACCCGCAAGCCCAGCCCTGATACTTCAGTCTCCATGATCACGTCTATTGAAGGGTAGGAGAGGGGAAATGAAATGGAACGAAACGAGGGAGTGACTGGTTTATCAAGCGTTGACTCGGCTCCATCAAGATATCTCCGGATTGTGCCATTGGCTCGTAACCCCGCTCCACGCCGATTGACCCAAGAACCGAGAGACTGAGTCATCTTGATGTTGATGATGTTGCCGATATAATGTGGTCTTTATTGCGAGACGGAAAAACACTCAAAAACACGCAAATGGGGGTATCAGAAATGAAAATCTCGGCCCAGATAGCACGCCAGTCCTATCTGCGACCGGCGAAAACCAAAAGCGACCAGCCAGAAAAGCGCATCTAGCCACGGAAACAGAAGGAGATTTTGTAACAGAGAATTTGAGCTCTATGTCGCACAGCCCAGCATACTCAGTCAGCGTCAGAGTGGTCAAGGGTGGTGTTGATCACTCGGTCTGATGCCTTGGGATCCTCCGTTTGATGTCATCGCCGTCGCCGGCATTATCCCCTGCCTTCGCATCACCCGAACTGGCAGTATCTTCATACCTCGGAAAGCTGAACACTCGTCGCTGTCCACCGGGACGCTCGTTCAACCCCGGTGCGCGAGGTGGTTGCATGCCCCTGGCGCGACCACCGACCACGGGGAACTCGTATGCTACCATTCGCCAGAGATATAGACCTGCGTCGAAGAGGATGAGGGCGGCCCAGGGTAGGATTGTGACGAGACCGAGAATAAACTAGATTGAGAGAGATCGTGTGTTAGTGTGAGCTGGTCTATTTGCTTCAAGGGTAGGTAGGTCGTCGGTAGGAGGGAAATGCGATGGGAGCTGGTGGTGACGTACAAAGATTCGGACAGCCCAACTCTCCACATGGATCAAGTCGTCGGGGAGGATAGAGTACCACGCCATTTTCTGTGGGTTATGAACAATGTATGATATATGTATATGCAGATGTTGAATTTCGACCGTTCTCAGAGTTGGTGGAAATCCTAATACATCGATAATAATAATAATAATGCGACAAGTGTCAGGTAGCTAGGCAGCAATACAATGCAGCTCTGTATCCCCGCACCTTGTCGGATAACACGAGCATGCGATCAGATGGCCTAGGATGACCAGTCGAATGGCGCTGAGGTCACGATTCCGCGGCAGGACGGAGGTGTGGTGTGGTGTGGTAGGATGATCCTTCGTCGCTTCAGGATGTTTGGGCCGGTTTGCCTCGGGGAAGGACGGCCAGGAACAGGGTGGGAAAGGAGAGGCCGCTCCTGTCAGGAACAACGTTGGGGTTAGTTGATGGGTTTCTTCATGAAGGTGATCTCATTTCATGTCATGTCGCATGGGGTGAGTGGAGCAGTTTAAGGAACCCCTGAAGTTTGGTGGAGTTTGTGATGTTTTGATGATTTGCACGTTTCGCCCAATCGGGTAATTGGTCAGCTCCCACAAATTATGTACCAGTTAATTATACCTCTGAATTATATTCAACTTATATTTAACAATTCAATACTACATCAGAAAGGAATACTAAAAGAACTATACCCGATTGAACGAAGTCTTGCTACATTGACAGCGAGTCACTGGGTCGATACATCAACATAAAACTTCACGCAGGAAATTTATTTCTTTTTTTAGCCCCTGCTCATTCATAGTCTAGTCTATATAGAAGTAAATGGTAGTTAAAAATACATGCTGCATAAGCAGATAGTGTTCAGAACCTTAGGAGTATTCATTCCATCCTCATCTAAGCGTCTTGATGTAATCTGACCACCAATGGATCCGCGGGGGAGCTTGTCAAGGTCAGGTTGTATCGATTCGTTGGGTTTGTGAGAACATCGAGCTCGTCGAATCGTTGTATAAACCTTACCAACACATAGGCTGCTTCCGTCAAGGCAAACTGTTGCCCGACGCAGATCCTACGTCCCCCGTTAAAGGGGATATATTCCCATCTGGTCCTCAGGGTTGACCACCGCTCCGGAATAAAATCACTGGCGTTGGCTCCCCAAATCTCCTCCGCACGATGTAGCACGTGTGGGTGGTACATCACCGCCTGTCCCTTACGTATATAGACGGGGGAAGTGCCATGTTCTCCACCTCCCATGGGTAGAGTTGTATCTTTCACGGCACATCGATAGTTGAATGGAACCGGAGGGAACAGGCGGAGCACCTCTTTTAGACACCATTGCAGATAGTGACAGGCTTTGAGCGAAGTGAAGTGAATGGTATCGGTGTGCTCGTAGGTGCCAAATTCGGCGATGATGGCTTGTCGAAGTTTTTTGAAAATCTCCGGATGGCGGCCAAGAAGGATGATTGTCCAGCTGAGTAAACACGCCGTAGTATCACGCCCGGCCAGGAGAACATTGGCAATGTGCGAGCGAAGCTCGGCTGAGTCTTGGGTCACATGTACTAGTGCATTGAGAAAGACATACTTGTCTGAGCTATCCTGGTCTGCCGTGGTTGCCCCCGATACGTCATGCAGGGCCAATTCAACATAATGATCTAGGAAGTTGTGGACTTGACGACAGCTGCGGCGAAAGTCTTGCCCATCCAGGATCCAGTGAAGCCCAAATCCCGCTCGTCGTGCGATGTACCACTGTGCCTTGTCAAACTGAACTGAAAAATCATTTGGCACGCTTTTGCCCGCTCCGAGGCTACCTGTTTGGCTCTCTGCGCTCTCACCCAGCAGAAACTCCGTCGCCGTGTCCATGGTCAGGTTAAAAAATACCTTGCTGAGGTTTACTTCAGCAGTCCAACCATCCGACCCGACAGGAAGCGCGCGCATTGCTTTCTGGACATGGGTCTCGACTATATCTAAATGACTGAGCTGCCGTCGAGAAAACTGCGGCCGGAGCATCGATCGGGCACCTTTCCACGCAATGCCACTGGAGGTAAACTGTGCATTTCGTCAGCGGATGGATGTTAACACACGCGGAAGCCTCACGATGCCGGTACCTAGGAGCGGGCGAAAGCCCTTCACCCTCGCCTCTCCCAGATCAAAGTCCTCGAATTTGGTGGCCAAGATGGTTTTGATATTGGTAGGATCGCATGTAAAAATGCTTTCCTGGCCTAATTGCCGGACGCGGAATGTAGACACACTTCTCTTCTCTCGATTGGACGTTCTTTGAACTCGATGTTCAAAGATATCCGGGACTCGCTTCTCCTGTTCGGCCTGCAGGATTTCCAAGATGTTGGAGATGCCAAGGGGGTCCTTATGTGGACACAATGGAGCTGGTTCACAACCGAGCTTTCGTTCGGTCCGCTTGTGTCGCCAGGATGATAAGACGAATGATAGAACGAGGTTTGTGAGGACTGCAATTAGAAACACGAGAGAAAATGACGGCATGACGATTGTCTGATCTCGAAGGGAATCTTTGTTGATGGAATTCCAGGTACCTGATACTGATAGAAAATAGATAGAATTGACAGAGTCTAGGAATATAGAGTTAGGGAGGTGCTGTTAGAGTTGATCGGGGTCTCCCACAGAGATATGTCCACGACCAGAGAATCTTAACAGGATCACGGTGATGTCCGAGAAAGTCAAGAAAGCCACCCCGAAGTCTAAGAAAAACTAATAAGAAACAGTAATCTGTCAATCATACAATCCATGAATAGGGTTAGAGTTGATCGGGGCCCCCGAACCCGCTGTGGGGGTACTTAGTCATGATGACCTCTTAAACAAGTTATCATGGAAAGATGTGTGTCAATGTTGTTGATTAACTAGCTACGGAAACGAGGGACTCTGTCACATATGCGTAGTAGTAAGGATTGATTCTTCCTAACTGCCCTGGGGTGAATACAAGGTGAGATAACTATGAGTGAAGAAGCCCCAACTCCAACTTCACCTCCAACTCCTTCCATTGATCTCAACCCACAACTCATCTACTGAATAGTGAACTCGTCTTTAAGGGCCTGAAAAATGAGAGATTTAGTCATTCAACAGATAATACTCACAAATGACCTCAGACATGGGAATCCCCCGGCTCGGAAAGCAATTGGGATATCATTTCCCCGGTTGCTTTTGTTTACAGCATATATGGAAAGTACGTAGAAGAATAACTTCTACTGATTTGAAGACACTGTCGTTGGCTTTTCCAGAGCAACTTCACTCCATATTCTTTGAACAGCACTGCAAACACACCACTTTTCCAGAGCAATGGATCGCCTCGTCGAAGCCTTTTTGAACAGTCCTTGGACCTTCTTACTGCTGCTCTTCATCTTCGTTGTCGGGTGTGAGTTCACCCGATTGTTACATGCCTGGATTGGACATGTAGCTCGTAGTCTTGAGTAAGTAACCCACTTTCTTCGAGCACCTAGCTGGTGATACCAACAAAAACAGAAGCTTGATATGTAGACATCGAGGAAATTGAGCTAGATGGAAGGCACTAGAGTCTGGATGATATAGTCTAAGGATAAGAAACTGCTGTGACTGCTCCATTCAGAGCCTATGCAATTCAATCACTATTGCCGTTCGCTGCGAAGGTCTCAAGAGAGCTCAACACTGTCATGCATCCGAATCCGCCGAATGACCTCCTCAACGTCGGTCCAGATCCTTGCCCTGTTCCGAAGTCCCTTCACCTGGGGCCAATGGGTCCTGATCTGCCTAAAAACGCGATACCAATCTGTGTCGCTCTTGGATAGGAGCCCTTGGTCGGTTACCGTAGTAGGCCGAGGCAGTAGATAGTCTACCACCTTGTCGGGGGTCGTAGGATACTCATATTCATCGCTCAACACTGCGGTATACCAGCATCTAAGCTCTTCAACGGCCTTCACTTCGTTCGCGGTCATGCACGTCCAGGGAGAAGGGCTATGTTTGATTTCGCCTTCCTCCCAGGCTTCCCATAACCAAGGCATTTGTCCTCGCACAATTCGATACCAGACATTATTTGGTAGATCCATAAATGCCTTTGAGGCTTGGCGAAGACTCATGATATTCCCAGAATCCAAGAAACTGACAATGTGCAGCCGCAATTCTGGTGGTAGAGCGCTCAAGCGATCTGTGCGATTATTCCCAAACAACACAGCATCTGATTCTTCATCCGCAAGTTCCATATCCAAATCACCCTCCTCCTGTGCAGCATCCAAAAGAAACTCGGTTAGCCCAATTATATGCAGAGGATTCGCAACAAGATACGCTGCATCCGGATCATGCATCCAGACTTGCTCCTGTGCCCTAGCGACATCCGGGTGCCTTGGGAAGCCACCATCGGCATCTAAGCTGCACTCGGCGTTTCGCCAATTAATCAGCCCAGCGATATTGACCTTGTTTCCGAAATGGAGCTTTGACTGCCGTGAGAAGATGTCAAAGCACCATGGGTGAAAGGGCATGGCAAGGCCGGTTGAGCCAAGTCGTTCGGGCTGTTAATTTTATTTTAGGATCAGGTTTAGCACATACAGGACCTCCAGCTCCTTGGACGTGGTGCGCCAGAAGGTAACTTACGTCAAAATTAATGGTATCTGCATCCCAGATCTCCTCCACGCCACCCCTTGCCGGACAGACAAGCTGGACGTCTCCATCGCGCGACTCCATACCATCGGAGAGTCCTGAGAGGAACCACTCTTCAAAATCCTCCCAGGGCTCATGCAGTCCATCAGCCTGCCACGGCCCATCCTGTGCCAGGCTTTTATGGACCAGAAACTGGACGGTCCGGCAGCCGCGCATTTCCGCGAGGGAGATCCCGGAGCCCGGGTAGGCGGCTGCCATGGGGCATTTGGGGCCCGGAATATGCTCGAGGTCCTCGAAGGAGTACCCGTCTGGTGGTGAGTCACATGGCAATGGGACCAGGATATCCTTTTGGAAGGAGACGGATGTGGATGCGTAGACAAAGGGGGCGACGGGTTCGCCAGTGAAGTGGCGTTGGTTGTAGATTGTTTGAGTGAGGAAGTTGCGGTAAAGTGACTCTTCCTCCTCCTCTTCTTCTTCGTCTTCTTCATTGCCAACCGTATCTCCATTATCCGGGATATGTAAACAATCATTATCATCATGGTCACCCGAGTTCGACTCGTACTCGGGGTCATGTTCATACAGTCGATCGTACTCGTCGCAATCTTCGCTCTTGGGCACGAAATCTGGGTCATTAACCGGATCATCCTCCTCCTCGGGGTCTATAATAGCCAAAGCACAGCCCTGCTTCAGGCACTCGCTTTGATCAAGATCCTCAACAGGCTGCTCGTACCCCCACAAGGAGTCGCCTCCGAATCGCCATGAGGCGACTTCAGGTTCTCCCACCTTGCGTTTGCGCGCAATGTTAAAGCTCACGCCACAGAACTGGCAGCGGGCCTAGAATGTAGCTGTCAGGCTGCGTGCTTTGGGGAGTAGTAAATGATAAGAATGCGGTACCTCTGACCATCCTGCATGCTTTATTAGTTCATTCTCGGGACATCGATAACGGAAAGCGGCCTTACCCATATTTTCTTCTTGTGGACACTTGGGGTGACTGAATTTTTAAGACCGTCGTAGTTAGGTAGCATTTGCGCTTGCGATTAGGCTACACTAGGTCTCCACTAACCGACCCCTCCTCTTAAGCCGCCGGGGTCGTGCCATATGCCCGGCGACTTAAGTGAAGGGGTCGGTTAACAATAGATAATATATATTTTCTTCTAGTAGTAACTAACTATCTGCCGCCTACTCTATTTTGAATATTAAATAAATAAAAATAAACTAATATCTGCTTGTTAGAATAAAAAAAATGTTATCATGATTGTCATAGTGTATCTTGGCGAGCGCTCCAAAGTGTGTGACTGATTTGGCACTTTGCAGTAGTAGCATCAGCGCTAAGGGGAATGGTGCACAAGCAAACGCATAAAGGTAGTCAAGTCCCCAGCATTTCTCTTTGAAACGCATCTCCCAGTCTCTTCCAACCCCCCCCTTGACCTTCCTGGAGGCTCTCATCAATTCCAGCAGCTACTCGCCATGACTACCGAGGACAAGACCCAATACGATAAGTTTGCCGCCAAATATACCTCCGTGGTAGACCTACCATACTTCCAGCTCGAGGCCGAGTTTGTCCGTCTCGCGCTGGATGACTGCACCGGCCTCACCGTGCTTGACCTGGGAGGGGGCAGTGGGATTCACGCCCGCGACGCGATCGATGCCGGTGCCGCTCTGGTCGATGTCGTCGACATCTCCTCCGAGATGCTGCGGGAAGGAGAGGCAGCAGAAACCGCACTGGGCAGGTCGGACCGCATTCGCTGGTTTCAAGCGGACATCACGCAGCCTCTCGTTGAACAGGTTACACCACATGGCCCACACTACCAGCATGGCTACGATATCGTCATGGTGAATTGGACTTTTAACCATGCTACTTCGATCCAAGACCTCCGCGCAATGTGGACGAACGTATCTTCCAGCCTGAAGCCGGGTGGGAGATTCCTTGGGGTTAGGGTGCATAGTGTTGATCCTGCATACATCAGTCATGGGAAATACGGGATCAAGTTTACGGACGTTGAAGGGATCCCGGATGGGGTGAAGTATTGGGTGGAAGCTCTTACAGAGCCACCGGTTGGGTTCGAGGGGACGGCGATACGGTCGACCTCTGTCACCGACAACATTGCTGGTGAGCTTGGATTGGTTGGTTTGAAGCTGATGAACCCGGAAAAAACAGAGGTGGTCCAGAAGGATCTGGACTTTTGGGCCGAATTCATCAAAGATCCATTCTTTGTCATGGTGACTGCAAGCAAGGCCTAGGGGACATTTCAATTCTTAGTATAAATAGCCGTCATGCACCCTGTGGAAGTCCAATACATTGTCACGTCACCCGAGGGCAGTCTTCTTAGGTATCTCCAGGGCGGGGTTTCCCCTCTGACTGTCTGCCTGCAGGACGCCAATGCACATCAATCACGTCCTGCATGGCACCATCACACCACACCAATCTCGATGAGATGAGAAAACGTCACGATGATTGGCAGTCGGTACAGCCACAGGGGCCTACTTTTTCTGTCTTCACCCTTGGAGCAAACATCGTTACTAGTAATCTCGGTAGCTTGTTTAATACCAATAGAACGAGTACTAAGATAAGTACCTAATGGATAAGTAATGCCTTTCAGACATTCTACGTGATTTGCAGACAACCTAAGCTATGGACTAACGAACTGGTGTAGCCAGGCCGTGATATCTCGTACTAGTCACATCAACGCCGGCCTCATCGTTTGTTTCTCAAGAGTACCTCAATTACGGTGAAATATTCTAGAAATCTTGTGCCATTGGATAAGGTAGCAGTTTGATATAATAGTTCGCAGCAAGACGTTACACAGTGCCATACCCCCCATTGGAAACCCCAGTGTTAGCCTGGTTCTTGTACAGCGTTCCGTCCGTGCCAAAGGACTTGACAACATTGACAACAAAGGTATCCAGTTCATCTCGAGGCGAGGCGCCCGCGTTTTGCAACACATATGTCACCGCATCTGCGGCCGACAGAGTGGCGAGGGCTAGTGAATCCGATGCCCACGGGGCAGAGAGCACAGTCGCAGATCCAACAGTATTGTAGGCCGCGCCATTCAAAACGCCATCCTTGTTGCTGTCGAGATAATTCCCCGAAGAATAGACGCTTTGACCGGAATTCATCTGGTAAAATGCGTCTGACGAGCTGGTGGTACTGGGTCCGGTGATGAAATAATTGTTGATGATATCATGGGAAAAGTCCCCCCCCGTGTTGGCGGCGGTATAGGCGGCCTGGTAGTTGTAGATGACATTGTTGATATATTGCGTGTCGTCCTTGGAGAGCGGCTGGCGGTTGTGTGCGCTCACCCACAGGTTACGATAGAAGGTCGACGGCCCGGTTTCGACATGAGCTCCAAACTGCTGGCCGATCGGCAGCGCGATGATGGAGTTGGAGACGGTGATGTTCACGGCGCTGACGGCGTCTATGGAGTCCCATTGGCCGTACTCGACGGAGCAGTGGTCGAGAATGACATTGGTCGCCTTCCCCATATTAAAGGCACTTTTCCCGCTGTCGGAATCTAGCGTTCCCTGTCGCATGCGCAGGTGACGGATTATGATGTTGCTTTTGCCGCTGGCGGACACCTCGCCGCCCATGATGCCGATGCCGTTGCCTGGTGCGGAGTCTCCGTTGATGGTCAGGCCACTCGACAGGGAGACCGCGGACGACAGTTGGATGTAGCCACTGACGTCGAAGACGATGATCCGGTTGGACGCGCTGACGGCGTCGCGGAATGAGCCACTCCCTGAATCATCCAGATTTGTAACGTGCACTGTCGTGCCTCCGGTGCCTCCGGTGGCAATTGCACCAAAGCCCACGGCGCCGTCAAATGCTAGTGCGGCAACTACCGGTGACAGAGCACCTATTGCCAGGAGGCAGGGGTTTAAAAGACGCATTGTACACAGATGGGAGAAATCTAGCGGGGACAAGAGCAGTGGCATCAGACCTAGGGGGGGGGCTACCAACGTATGTTTATAGCTGCCCAGTGAATCTCAGAACCAAGAGACCTACCGAATTACCTGGACGGAACAATGGCAAGTCCTTCAGAAGATTAAAAGCGGGGGACGCGACGCATAACACGCCATAGTCCGCCGTTGTCCACCAATCTCGGCACGATGTAAACCTGCTAGCACCGGTTCCAACGACCATGGGGTAAATGGAAACAAGCCACTGATCCACAGCAGGTCTGCAGGAGACGAGGATAAGCATCCTCAGACACCAAACAGGTCCCCCGCTAGGCCCACTTCATGGTGCTTGTCTTGCTTGGCCATATTCCGCCAAGGAAAAACTGTATCCCTTCCGGCAAAACCCAATATGCAATGACTGTGGCCCGCTTAGGACGAGATGCTACAGGCTTACGTAGGAAAGTGGGCTTCTCCTGCGTCCTGTTAGGGGGGATATCCGGGTGAAGAGCGTTATTTGTACTCGTTTATCGTGCCCCCAGAGGAAGAATCGCATAAAAATCATAACATCCAACAGTTCGAACCCAACCTGACTCAAATCGATACCCACAGTTGGATTTACCTGTTCAACACCCCACCAAACCATCGCGAGATTAAATAACAGTGCCGGCGTTGTCTAGTTTCAGAGCTTGGCAACTCCTTCTACATAAACCTCACAACGGAGCGGCGGCAGGGAAACACACATCGAAATCACATCGTGGGCAATAGAGCGATCAGGGCTCATTTCAATTCTGGCCACGTTCAATATGTGGCTTAAGTACGGCTGAGAGCGGACGGGAAGCCCTGTTTTCCACACCCTGTGGTCGTATGTATTTGTTTGTAACAAGAATAGAATTGATATACAAGATAGTTTACACAGTAGTTGGTTTTTTTCTTTGGGTACACACCCAATTGAGGCGTGTTTTATGAAGCGGCTCAGTGATGGTGGAGATACATATGGGGGAAAAAAATAAGGGAAAAAAGAATACTAAGATACTAAATATCTTGACATAGTCAGGGCATATTGATTTCGCGTATTTCATTGACCGGTTGATCCTTGTTTACCAGGCTTTTATAGAATATTATTTGAACTACCTACTTATGAAATTGATTTATTATATGGTACGGCGTTCCTGGTTCTCATCGCCTTCGCAATCGGTATCTTCCTTTACCTTCACCATCACGCTCTCCCTCAAAGCCCTCGACTGGGTCTGAACCCTGCCGCTTGCGCTTCGGAAGACTGGTCTCGATGATGTGTCGAATAGCACTCTTGTGGGGAATCTCTGTTCTGAACTTAGTCATATTTTCGGCGTTAAATATGACACCATACTTCAATAATGTTTGCACGGTGTAAAAATGGTTCTGTGCAGCAGCCTTGAGAACTGTATCACCCCAATCCCTCTGTGGATCCTGAAGGTCTATTTTCCCAGTGTCGATAAGAAGTCTCACCACGGCGGTATGGCCTGCACAGGCAGCCTGCTGCAGACCTGATATCATATCTTCCACTGTGACGGTCGTATCGGCAATCAATAATCCGACTATCTCGAGATTCCCGATTGCGGCAGCGCGAGACAATGCCGTTTTTTGATCGACCTTTACCGGTGATACAATGACCTGCCCCGTGGCAAGCAGAATTTTCACAGCTTCTGTTGATCCGATTGCGACCTCCAGGGGTGTTTCGCCATTACAATTAGGCGAGTTTAAATCAAACCATCCTGTGTTGACTAACAACTTGATCACAGCACCATGTTGACGACTGAGTGCCCAGTCAAGGGCTGTCATTTCCAAAAAAACCGCAGTCGGAAAGGTTATGCAATGCATGAACAACTTCAGCATTTCAGCGCGGCCTTCCATCACAACCTCAATCAGGAGTCGCCCCCCCGTCTTGTCACAAGCATTCGGATCGAGACCTTGGGACAACAGGAATTGGAGTATTTCAACACTGCTAAAGGCAACATTTCTACATAAAGATGGCACGCTATCTAGGCAATGCGGATCCTGATATAGAGCCTCTCGAGCCAAATCCAGTCTCCTCAACCGTATGGCATCATGCAGAGAATAGAGCGAGTTTTCGGCCGGCGGGTTATTGGCCGTTATCGGGGGTGGGGTCATCCATGCGTCACCCGGTAACTCAATATCACAGGACCGTAAACGATGAATCAACTGGTGGAGGACCTCCTGATGGAGTCTGTTTTGTCGCAGTCTTGACATCGCACCTGGAGAAGTACCTAGCGCTCTTATAGTGATTTCTGAGTCCCACAAATGCGCCTCGCTACACAAGGAACCCAGATCATCATCATTAATCAAATCGTGGCTAGAAATGTCGACCCATTTGAGGGATAGAAGCGCTTCAGTCATCGGCTGAGAACTTTGGCGGATTGCTGCGGAAAGGGTGTCCCGCCATTCATCCCGATCACCCGGCTGTAAACATCCTGCTTGCAACAACATTACAACAACACGTTCTCTCTTGTTTGCGGTCGCGACATTTAGAGCGGTCGCGTTGTGATGATCTCGTGCCCTTATGTTGATAGAATTGTTGGCCAATAGCGCAGCCACTATGCCTTCATCACCTCGCGATGCGGCTTTTATCAGTGGTGAGATTTCGTCCACAGCTATCATATGTCCCTGGGTTTCAAGAAGCAAGTCAATCATCTCAACGCCGGCGTTGCAAGCGGCCCACCAAAGTGGTGAACAAAAATTATTATCCAGAGCGTTCAATTGAGTTCGATCGCGATCTAAAATCAGCCGGGCAATTGTCGTATCTCCACCTTCGGCTGCAAAAGAAAGGAGTGTGCGCCCATCCTGGTGGCGCCTGGTGATATCAAACGGGCTCCTTTCAAGAATGAACTCGAAAATTGGCAATGCCCCATATCTTGCGGCAAGCTCCAAGCTCGAGCACCCCGCCTTATTGGTATCTTCGAGACGGATATACCCAACATTAAGCATACGTTGAAAAATCCCAATACTGCCGCTCCGGAAGGATAAATCTAAGGGTGTGTCGTCACAACGGTCAGACCCGAGGGCCGCGTTGACATTTAATCGCTTCGATGCAATCAGGTCAAAAATGTTGCAATGACCATTCAAGGTCGCTTCCCGCAATGGGTTACCGTTTTCCATGTCGATATCTGGTCGATTTAGTAGAATTTCAACAACACCTTTGTGCCCGTTTCTAGCCGCTAATGAAAGAGGTGTCATGCCAGTTCTAGATATTTGGTTTAATAGTAGAGTTGCATCAGTTGACAGCAATATTTGTGTGATATGCTCGTTTCCTGTTTCAGCCGCCAGATGCAAGGGTGTTTCATATATCTTCGTGACGCAGAACGGGTCTGCTTTGGACTCCAGTAGTAGTTGTAAAACCCCGTCATGCCCCATGCGCACTGCTTGATGCATGGCTGTTCCAATATAGTGTCTTCTGAGGCCATTTCGCTTGATTTCACGGGATTCCCAGGACGACATGTGAGTTTTAGATATTTGGTTCATGAGCTCGATAGTGTCAAGCTTCATATCCTCTAATATCTGCACATTATACGTTTTATCAACATCGGCACCGTGCATGATGAGGAGCCGGGCAACCTCGACATGTCCGCCTTTGGCAGCTCGGTGCAAAGCGGTACCACCGTAGTTGTCCTCTAAGTCACAGAGTACACCACGATGCAACAGCTGAGACACGATAGCAACGTACTCATTTGTTGCAGCACGATGTAGGGCTGTACCACCATACACAGCCTGTTGGTCAATATATGCCCCTCTGTCTAGAAGGAGTGTTAGTGCACTTTCGCTGTTCCTTGATGCAGCGCGATGTAGTGCCGTCCACCCGTTCCTGTCCGCCTGGTTAATGTCAGCGCCTCCATCAAGGATGGCTTCGATGAGCTCCTTCAAATTGAATAGAGCTGCAATCTGAAGGCCGGAGACACCTGGGCTCATTTCCTCTTGACTAGACGTGTCAAACGTAGATTTAGGGCTGTTTCGCTTCGTTAGATCACACCGAGCAACAATAGGAAGACCGGTGGCTTGTTTCATACCTATCTTCTGCCTCCATAAGAGTAAACCCACCCGGCAAATGCATCAACTGAGCGAGAAGGTCTAATTTATCCGATTTTCCAAGTAATTCCTGTGAGGCTTCCTTATATGTAGAGAAATCAGTCGCAGCTGCGTGCTCCCCCCAAAACTGTGCTGCATATTGGACAAACGGATAATCTCTCGTGACATCCTCCATCTTTTCCAATCCGTCAAATGACCCATGCGTAAAGGCATCTAGTGATAAGTACCGTAGGCACGCCTGGGTTGTACGAGCTTCAGCATTGGGGAACAAATCATCTTTAACATCCCAGAGGTACTCTTGAGCGGTGTAATGAACCAGGCGAATGATGTCACTCTCCTTGTCCACTGTGACTAGTCCCGCACATACGGACACCATGTCATCGACATCCTCAATGTCTCCTGGGTCAACCCCCGAAGCAGAACCACCGATTACGAGTGCATGCTGCAGCTCTCTGGTTTTGAGCGGCCGCTTGGCGTGAACGAGCCAAAGCAAAACACGCAGAGCCAGATCCTTGAATCCTTGTCTTTGGTTTTGAATTCGACCAATCGCCTCCCTGTACGCCATGGCCAGTGCATTTTCCCCATCTGGGAGTTTGCCAAGTCTCTTTATGATCGCGTTCCTGCTTGTTCGATCCACAAGGCCATCCAAGAGCAGCTTCGCTAGAAGGAACCTGATTAAGAATAGTCAGCACAGATTGTTCAGTAAGCCTTAATGATTCTCTATATCTCTGCTGTCACTCACATTCCATCCACGGACTTCATGACACCTTGTTTGATGCGCTGCTGCAGGTCACTGTCGCGCCGAACAACGGCCGACAGCTGCATTACATGAAAATCCAGATACAAGTTCAAGTCGTCTGTATTTGCGCGAATTTCTGTCCTCACAGCGCTACCAAAGTACCTCTCAATATTATTGCCGTATCTAGAAGTTACCAAAATATTTGCGATAGTAGTTTGCTGTAGACCAAGAAGGATGATCAGGAATGGCCTATAATCGCCCTGGGAAGAGTAGCATTCATCTAGCGCGTCTACAATAATATAGACTGCATCAAACCTCGAGATGACGGCTTGAAGAACTTCAATCACCCCATCTAGCGATGGTCGGGTTTTTCGAACATAAAAAGATCGGTAAAGGTTAAGTAGCTTTTCTGGAAGGGGTGACTTAACCTGTGCTAGCTGCCTTAACAAACTAAGCATTAGTTTGAGAGGTGTTTGATCTTCTTTTCTTTTTGCGTTGCAGAATATATATGCGATACCAACTCCAGGATTGCTTCCCTCACAGGTGATTAAATGGTCGACGACAGTAGCCATAAGCATTGTTTTACCGGCACCGGGTATCCCAGTGCAATAAAAAGTTTGTCCCGGGGTCTGTAACCAGCCCTGAAACTTCTCACTGTCAAGGAACCACTTGCCGGTGCCCGCGTGGTGAATATTTCGCAAGTCATTGAGCTGGGACGCAAAGTTGGCAGTCGTCACCCAGTCAAGGATCATTTGGCGCTCTTTGGCTATGTGCTCGTCCGATGTAATGGGTAGCGATGCTGGAGCTCTGAATGGTATCTAATCAGTACGAGGCTCCAAACCAAAATGAAGGACTACCCAATTCAATTCTATACCTCGTTGCCATGGAGGGGACATGGAAGAGCAGCTGACGAGCATAAGCCGCTGCAACGGCCGCTGCATACCCATGCCATTCATTATTCTTGTGGGAGTCGCAGTAATCCGATATGCCGCGAATAACAAGGCAGTTTGAGCCAGCCAAAGCCCCTGCCGCTTCCATCTCAAAGCAGAAAATGTCATACTGCTGGGCAAGCTGATCTCTCAGGGTAGCGTTCTTAATCACAAGCTCGCCAGAGGCGATGGTCCCGCGATGTACCACTACCATAGGCTCATCGTCGGTCTCCATCTCAGCCACGTCAAAGGTTTCTCGCGGAACCCTCCTGCGTGGGTCACATCGACAATCATTGCAAGATTTCTTCGGGTCTAAATGGACATAGTCGGCCTCGTAAAGATGGTCCTTCGCGGGGCCAGGGAAAGCATATCGCTTTAGTTTTTTGTGGCTTGTATCGAATCTTTTCAGGTGCTGTGCGATTGGGTCCTTCCGCATACGTGCACTCTTCGCTGCTAAATCTCCAGCTGCATTAAGCAGCAGGCGCGCAGGTGGGGCCAGTGCGCCCGTCCGCTGAAAATGGCCGACCTGTGCTTTTCCATGATCGTACTGGATGGTTCCTGAGTGCCCGTTTGTAGGTTTACTCACTACCACATCCCCAAGTCGGATAACCCCGTTGTCAGTGGTGGTGGGCACTCCACCCCCGATACCGACCAACAGAATATACTGGACATTCGGAAATGTGTTTCGCATCTGCGTCACCACTGTCGCAGCAGCGTTATTCCCCATCACGGGGAGGCTGGCGATGACGATATTATGACCAGCGATGCTTCCAAGGCCGTAGATATTCTCGTCTGCCACCGGTCGCTCCTCCGGAGAGGCATGCTCTTCATCCAACATTACCAGAGCAGCGGTGTATTCGATCTCCAGGGGGGATATCCATCCAATCGTGTATGCCTCTCTTGGGAGCACTTGGCTAGTACCCATTTTGAAAGCCGGGGATTGTTGTCTATTGAGAGCTGATGGGTGAGGTTGTAAGACGATGAAAGTCCTCAGCCTCGTGCTCATATCTTGACAATTAGTAACCGCACTAAGTCGCCAAGCCTCAGTTCTTTAGTATTGGCTGGCATGGCGGGATGGAATAAACGAGGATAGACGGTTAGATATCCTAGTGATGAGCACGTGCACACATATATATTTACCTGGCCATCAGTTTGTCTGAAAAAGAATAAGATATATAGAAAAAACACTGCTTTGCTTTAGGTCATTGTCAAGGGCGAATTTCATGACTTTCGGCTCGAAAACTCGGAGAAAGGGAGTTTTTTTCTTCTTCTGAGTAGTCGGTCAAGGCAGAATGCGAAGACTCCTCTCCAGCTCGGCTGCTGTCTATTCTTGATACTCGGGCATGCCATTTCGTGGATAAAATTCAGATCATTCAAATGGCCAAAAACGGTCATACTCAGCTTTTTCCTCATCAGATTCAGCCAATTGCTCCAATATCAGATCTTTAGCTTCGTGGAGGGCAGCTTTATAATCATCATATCTCTCGTGCTTAATGAATCCTTTTCCCGGCCATGAATCGTCCATCTCCGCAATAAGATCGGTTCCTGCCACTACACTATTATTAATACGATCGATTTCTGTTTCCGAGAAGTCAAATAAGACTAGTATATTATTAATAACAGTAAACAAATCTATCTAGATATCTTTCAGATCTACTAAGAATGATTGATATAAATAAATAAGATTTATCTGTTAGGGTGGTCTAGGAATATAGAGTTAGTTGATCAGGGTCCCCGAATCTGCCCAGAACCCACAGATATAGTAAACATGACGACCACCAGACGCCCAGGACGAAGTACCAGAGGACCCAACAGGATTACAGTGATGTCCCAGCGGTGGCGGCCAAGAAGAATGCCACCCCCAAGTCCAAGAAAAACCAATAAGATTCAACAGCAATATAACACAGGCAAGTCCATCATTAGGGTTAGAGTTGATCGGGTAACCCCGAAAAACCGGCCCCGAATCTGCCCCAAACCTACACGTATACAATGCAGTATGTGGGTAGTACTGGTTAAAAATAATCATCACTATCATCTTATGCCGGCTTGATGCGTTGGGTATTGTGGAGGAGCAACCGGACGATACTTGCCAGATATCAAAGAGTTCTTGTTCACCAACGTGGCCACTACTGGGTATTCATGGCGGTCTTGCTCCGTGAATATTTTCTGTCTACGAACTAGATCGAATGGGCACCTCGCCATTACAGATGGAATCAAACATGTTGTCTGAGCGGTTGTTTAAAGACTTGGTGGTAGATATTGAATGATGATCTTGTCATAGACTAGACAATAATGCAAGAACTGTTGTCTAATCCTTGCTTGGTACATCCATGCTAGAGACTCGTTAGAGATTCCCTTCCAGAATATGCAGCACAAGAGAATGAGAAATGACTTACTTGAACACGACGGCCTTCGGCTGGAGCCAATCCATCAGCCCATACTTCCCTGACTCTCTTCCGTGCCCACTCTGTTTCATACCACCAAAGGGTGCATTCAGGGTCGCCCCGTACGGTGCATTCAAAGTCACAGTGCCGGCTTCCAACAATGCGCTTACTCTTAGAGCCCGGGTGATATCGCGGGTGTATATGGAAGCAGCAAGTCCATACGAAGTGGCATTGGCCATCTCCAGCGCTTCATCTTCGGTTTTAAACGTTTTCACGACCAGCACGGGCCCGAAGATCTCGTCTGTGTAGATGCTGGCATTGGTATCTGGGTCCAAGAAAACTGTGGGCTCAATAAAGCAACCTGTATTGCCCTTCCGGACGCCTCCAGTGAGAATCTCTGATCCGGACGACTTGCCAGCCTCGAGGAAGGACATAACACGGTCGAACTGGGCCTGGTCCGCAAGGGGGCCAAGGAATGTATTGGGGTCCAGCGGATCGCCCATTACTTCGGACATCTCCTGGAATTTCTTTCGTAGACCTTGGATAAATTGGGGCGCAATATCCTCCTGGACTAGTACACGGCTGCACGCCGCGCAAATTTGGCCAGTATTAGAAAGGAACCCCCGCGAATTCATCGTTAACGTGGTCTCGAGGTCTGCGTCGTTGAAAACAATAGAGGGGGATTTTCCTCCAAGCTCCAGCGTAACAACCTTGAGGTTTGACTTTGTGGCGGCGTCTTGAACCTTCCGGCCGCTGGCAGTTGACCCGGTAAAACTGACCTTCCAGATCTTCATATGCCCAGCCAAGAGTGATCCTGTTACACCTGCACCAGAGACAATGTTGATCACACCCGGAGGAAACCCCGCCTCCTTGATATAGGAGCCCAGCGCGATGGCACCCAGGGGAGACTTCTCGGAGACTTTCAAGACAAACGTGTTTCCAGCCGCCACGGCAGGCGCAATCTTCTTCACCACGGTGAGATGCGTACCATTCCAGGCTGCAATGCCCGCGCAGACCCCATAGGGCATATACTGCACCATCTTGACGCGTGAATCCCCATCCTCGGGGTACGACTCTCCTCCAATCTTGTCGGCGAAGCCAGCGTAGTACCGCCAGTACACGGGGACATTATCCATGAACTTCTTGGCGATGGAGATGGGCTGGCCCATGCTGATGGTTTCGAGAATGGCGAACTTCTCCAGATCACGCTCGATCAAGTCGGCCATCTTGTGCATGCACTTGGCTCTCTGCGCGCCCGACCATTTCCGCCATCCTTTGTAGGCCTGGGCGGCCGCTTCCACGGCGAGATCCACGTCTTCGGCGCCGGCGGCTTGCACGCCCTCCGTCACGGTGGTTCCATTGCATGGGTTCGTCACGGAGAATGTCTCGCCTGATTTGGCGTCAACGTACTGAAGGGTTCAGTCAGCGAAGATCTTCCTGTGATCAGGAGCCGTGTACTATGAAGCCCATACCTCGTTGTTGATGAAAAGCCTGGTTTCGTATGTCATATTGATTTCGTTGATAGGGTGTAGGAGTGTTATTCAACAAGGCAGGTATTAAATGTAAACTAGAGGGAATCGACCTTTTTCTTCCCCGCGCGTAGTAGGCTGGAGCTACGTAGTGTCAAGTGGGGATGCGGGGAGATTCTGACCTCCGAGGTTATTAGAAATCATACACAAGACCCCTTATAACCGTTCTCGGGTGGGACAGCCAAGAGATTAAGCTAGTAGCTCACCTTTGATCATCTCTACCAGACCATACGTATGGTTCGGAAACAATAGTTGCCTTCCAATCATGATATTATCTCTATGTTTCCGGTAGGAACTCTGTTGGCAGAAGTTGCGATGGTGAATGCAGCCAGAGCTCTCGAATTAGCTGTTATTCTTCCTTTTCCATTATCAGGCGCCATGTATGGAGAACCTCCAAACAATTCCTGTAGAATACAGAAAGCCCCATTATTCGTTGACAACTCTTCCAACATCACCAAACTGGAAGTGCAGGAATCTGGCGGAGTCTCGCACCCCGGGAATCCAGGAGAGTAAATACATCAGCGCACGGTAACTGAGAGTGGAATTTTCCACCCCGGGGGCTTCCACTAGACGAATCGACTCCACCAATTTCAGATCTGGATGGAGAATTTCGAGCGTCTTTGGGTCGTCTACCGACCAATGAAACTCGGCTCCCATACTGTTGATAGGCTGGAGTGGCTTTGTTCGATTCAAGCTCTGCAGAGTAGCCGAATTGACACACTCAAACAATGATGCCCCCCGGTGGAAATTTCGACAGAGCCGTTGCAACAATTGGTGCACATCATCCTGAGGCAGATAGCTCAGCAATCCCTCCATCACGACCAACACGGGTCCGTCAGCGGAGACTCCCTGCATCCAGTCCTCATCGAGAACATCAATCCCCAGCAGGGAGTAATTTCGACCGGGTAGGAATCCCGGTTGGATCTTTCTTCGCAGCTCAATGACCTCAGGAAGGTCAATATCGATCCACCGAGTGTCTGTGCCCCAGTTGACTCGCTCCATCCGGCTATCAAAGCCACATGCCAGATGCAGAACAGTGGTGGCAGGATGGACCTGGAGGAAGTCCGAAGTCCATCGGTCGAATTGACTGGTCCGAAGAGCGACGCCGGTGACCTGGTTCGGGGTTAAAGCTACTTCGGTCACATCTAAGTCGAGCTTGTCCAGTATATGTTGAGCGTAGGAATCGCGCAGGATGGGCCGAGGGCTGGAAAAGTCATGTGCTCGGGCCACCAGCGGGACGAGGAGCGTCTGGGCCACGCCGTTGAGACGAGTCACCTCGATCTTGTCCATCGTCATAGGATCGGTGGTGTGCCTGTTATTATATTCCTGGATGGTGATAGTTTCTGCAAAACACTAGTTTCTAGGTAGGACTCGTGTGTTGATATTATTAACTCGGTGGCTTGTATATCCCGCTCGGCCACCAGGAAAAGATCTATCGGCACTAGTGTGCGTTTAGACCCAGAGCTAAGCTGTTGATTACATCAAATCAAAACGAGTCTTTCCAATTCGACAAAGTACTAATAAATTACAAAGCTGTTGCAACCGATGTTGTTGGTCATTCACCAACTGCAGGGTCTTTTGAATGATGATGCTCAGTGGGGGTGATATGGTATCGGGAACAGGAATGGAAGAATCAAACAGGTTTCAGGATAGCCAGTTTTGGTTGGAGGGTTTGTCTGGGAACTGTTTGTTTCTGGATCAAATAAATATAGATAATGAACAAGACATTCTAATTCTAACCAACTATAAGTCGCCACCACACTGGACAATAAAGATACCAGGGAAACTGGACTGTTTAAAAATGAATCCAGCATTTGATTCGCTGTCAGTGACTTCCTGCCTCACTTCTCTTTATCTGAGATCAATTCTCTTTGTCGAGCCTAGAGTCAATGAAGGTATTGTTAGTTCTGCTTTTCTTCTCCTTTTTCTTGTAATTGGCTATCTTGGAGGCGCTGGATCATTGAAATAGACCGTCGTTTCCCTCATTTCCAGCTCCATAAATATTCTCCATATCCTTGTTATTGACTTCTAACCTCCCTGGATTGTAGAGTCCATCAACATCTAACCACATCAACCATTCTACATTCCTCTCACAGTTAATATGAGCGACGATGATACGAGCGACGATGATAGTGGCAGTGATCATAGAGGTGATTATGATTGGAGAACAGATTATCTGAGCGATGATGACCATATTCCATGGGGCGTGCTGCCCATCGAACAGTATCTGATCGTAAGAGCAAACATTCTATCAGTCTCTCAACCCCCCCAAGTTCAATTCCACTTACAATACTGCCTAGAATACCTGGGACTACGCTTCGGTCGAGCCCCCGGCCCAGCAACGAGTCCGACTTCTTGGGCAATTTTTGCGTCTGGACAGATTTCCAGAGGAATGGTGTAGCCGATTCCGCAACGCCCTGGTGCCTGCCCGATTCCCCACGGTTGCAGAAAACAGGTTAATTCTGTGGCCGTGGCGGTCTCAGGACATGCGCCTGAAGGCATGGAAGATTCTCCAGCAGCCGCATAAAAATCAAACCGATGAGTTCCCGTTCTTGTTCCGGACATACTACAGTGTGGACAAACAGCAAAGAGCCTTGGATGACGAAAAGATCAAGAATTGGATCGCTTCAACAAAGAGATTCAAACGTGCCAAGGAGTTCGTCTATTTCGACGATGCAGAGCTGTTTAATTTCGGCCCGCACTGGCAACGCCTGTACGAAGTTATCCCCGAGGTAGTAGGCCCGCGGAGTGGATCGTGTGAACGAAAGCAATCGCCATCCGAGACTGACATTTGGATGTTCAAGAGGGGATTATTCATGTTGAAGGAAAGTCTATCTGACGTATGGAGGGATGGATCGAAAAGAGTAATCGAGGTCGCGTCGGAGGACTTACGCACCATGGTTATAAAGTCTTACCTGTTGATTGCAGACCAGGTGGCTTTTGAAACCGACCATCTTAGTGTGCCTTTGTCTTGGCTTTCTCTTGTTGAACAATTTGATGGCTTGATAATCGGTCGGTTGTGCGCACGGCCCCTTTGGCTTTAGATATAGGTACATACTGTTGTAAATTTGGACAAAATCCACAATTCGTACTGGACAGCGTGGATTGGAAGGATATGATAGATAAGAACATCCGGAACTTCCGCCTTGGGGTTATTTGTATATTAATATATTTTGGATAATAGTTTTGATCACTCACACCTGCGGTATCCTAACCGGGGTTATATACATAGCAGGAATCAACATACACGACAGGATAGATCCACCATAACCCAAAGAATTCAAAAATCAACTAAAATAAGAAAAAAAATGCTTCGCTGCGCATCAGATGCAATAATATCCTCCCATCCCATCCATATACATAACAATGACTCCGAGACTCCCATCAGTCATATCCAAAAGAAAGAAAAAACATATAAAACAAGAATCAAAACACTCTATAAACAAGACACTGCTCGGACCATCCGTA
Source organism: Aspergillus nanangensis (assembly GCA_015844325.1). Lineage (NCBI taxonomy): Eukaryota > Fungi > Ascomycota > Eurotiomycetes > Eurotiales > Aspergillaceae > Aspergillus > Aspergillus nanangensis. Next base: position 110,897 of record VCAU01000040.1, on the reverse strand, counting down.
TACCCAACTACCGCGGCGCGCGATAATGTTCATACGAGGTGAAACTGGGATCGTCCTGCCCCACCGGCCCATACCCCCCGGTGCGCCAGCGATCCAACCCCGTTGAACTATCGGTAAGCGCCGGCCCTTGCGCCTGGTTCAGCAATCGCGTTTCACTCTCATTGTCCTGCTGGTAGAACCCGCGGCCCGAGTCTGGGCGGGACATGGGAGCAGCGCGTAGCGCAGGATGGATGTTACTACCGTCGTAGTTTTCGTACGGGTTCAAAGGCATCGATGGAAGAGAAGGCGCGGGGGAGGACGCGCGTGACGAGCTGGGCGACCACTCGCCCAATGCGCTGCGTGGGGTTTGCGAGCGCTCGGTCATGAGATCTTCGGGTCGGCCGTAGATGCCGCCGCCGAATTCGTCGCGGAAGTCGTGGCGGTCCTTGAAGTACGAGAAGTCGAGATGGTTCTCGGGCACGACCTCGTATGGGGCCGGGTTGGAGACGTCCCGCATTGTCTTGCCGGGTTGCTTGGTGGACATGGGGTTCATGGCGATGTCCGAGTAGTCGGCTTCCGCTTCGAAGGAGCCCAGTCGGCCGCGATAGATCCGTTTCAGCGCCTCGGCGGCCTTGGCGTGCACCATGGGGGTGATGAGGGGCTTGAAAAGGGCCGGGTGGCCGAACTTGGAGTTGAGGCGATCAGAGGCTTTCTTGCTGGACTTTCCGGGGGCCAGGGCTTCGAGGTCGCTGAGGTTGGCACGGTTGTAGAATTTGATGTCCGTGTCGAACTTCCTCGCGCAGTAGATCTTGAACCCAAGCATTAGGAATGGCAATGGGACGACGCAGAAGACCATAGTCCAGGTGCCTTTCACCTTGGCGACCAGCGCGATGATGACGTTGGCGAGAATAGTAGCAAAGACCATGCGGTTGAACAGGACGCGCCAGAATTGCCCGCCAGACTCGTTCTTGGTCACGAACACATACAGCAGCATGTATTTCTTCATCATCACGTCCAGGCCGAAATAGAGGGCAGTGACCGGCAGGACGACCGGCTGCAACGTGGCGAAGCAGAGTGCGACCGTCGCGTAAAAGAGGAAGTAGTTGTAGTAGCTGGCGTAGTCGAACGCCGGCGGAGCAGTCCATTCGATGGCCTGGCGCGGGGTCGGGGCGAGGAACGTTTTGGCGAACCAGACCCAGATCACATTCACGAGCTGCGCCAGATCAATGGCCGCGCCCAGGTTCCGCTGCAACAGGTAGGTCACCCAGAACGGCGATACTTGGCAAAGAGCGCTCATGACCTTGGCATAGAAATCACCATCCTGGATCGCCTGCCAGGCATCTTCATTGCCCCGGGCATCAATGACGGCGGCCACAAAGGTCCAGGCAGCGGAAAAGAGGGAGAAGACGATGAGGTTGTTGAAGACGAAGAAAGAATACAGATGGTGCAGGACGTGTCGCTCGCGTGATGTTTTGCTGACATCGCCGGCACGGATCGCCAGTCGTCGGAAGATAATGGGGAGAATCAAGTAGAACAATGAGGTGACGGCCGGGGAGAGGATACCCTGGACCGCTGCCCAGGCGTGGGGACTGCCGTTTAGCGAGGTCTGAAAAGCGGGCCAGACCAAGCCCAGATTAGAGAGGTTAGACAAGAAAATAGCGATCAGCGCGTTAGGGGCAATCCATATCGCGGTGAGGATCGTCACCCAGATACGATTGACAAAGCGTTTCCACCGACGTGCCTGTTTCGACAGAGGCAAATTTTCCCAAATCAGGTCGCTCGGACGCGGCGCCAACTTAATGGTCGTGCCGTCTGGGTGCTTTTTACGGGCGGTATATGCCACGGCGTGAGCGTGCTCGATCATTTCCCAACTGACAAAGCCATAGGACATCGCGTTCCGCTTGTCGATGGAGCCCCGCACATGTCTGATTTCCTCCTCGAGGCGTTCAATTCGATCCGTCAAGTAGTCAATCGCGTCGACTTTTTCTTTGCTCTGTCCTGTTTTCCGGGATGGATGCATGGTTGGTCGATTCGCGGGGAGTCGATCAGGGTTCTTGAGATACTTGGCTAACACGGTTTCGAGCTCTCTAACGGACTCCTCGTGCTTCTTGATCATGTCAGGCAGCTCCTTGACGTTGCGGCCGACAGACGCTCGGGGGATGGAGGCGGTGGGGTTAACTTCGTCGGTGAGACGCAGGACGCCTTCGTCAGATCGCGATGCGGGAGGAATATCGGTAATCTAATGGCCGTCGAATGATAATTAGTTCGGGCTCTTTAATCACAAAACATCAAGGGGATAGACGTACCATCAGGGTGCGGGCGTGCAGACTTCGCTGGTAGTCCGAACTCTGGAAATATTTCCTCCGCAGTACAAACACGGCTTTATAATTCCTCCACAGGAAGAAGGCCACAATGATGTCGAAGGCCCAGGCGCAGACGACTTGGCTCCAGATTGCGTTGGTGGTGACATAGAGGGGGGTCATGGTCGCGAAGGCGGATAGACTGGCCGTGGAGCTGTTGTTACTCTGGGTGAGGTTGAGGGGAATCATCACGCCACAGCCGATGATGCTGAGGAAAATGAAGATGTTGCGGCACATCTTGGTGAAGCGCACAAAGATGGCGGCATCGAGACCGACACAGTCGATGAGCTCCGACTCTTTGGTGCGGAGGACGGGCTGGAGCCAGGCAAAGAAGCCCTTGCCCACGGGAGGTGGCGTATGTTTGCGATCCGCATGCTTGACCTTGGGGGCGTAGACCACGGAATTCCGTGGGCGGAACAAGGAGAATAGTAAGGCGAGAACGAGGGCTAAACCCGCAGAAGTCCCTAAAGACGCCCAGACTGCGTTGATCTGGAAGGCCGACTTGAAAGGATCTTGGATTAGTTGGAGGAACTTATCCGCGGACGATGGATCGTCACGCCGCTGAAGAGGGCTATGATCCATGGTGGCAGAATCTGAGGCGAGGCCACATGGATGGATGAAGAAAGGGTATGTGGGAAAGAAGAAGGTGGAGGAGAGAAAACGAGAAAGAATTGGGGGAGGACGAAAAGAAAGAGGCGATTAAAAAGAGGAAGAAAGGAAGAAAGAAAGAAAACGCTCGGACTAAAGTTGAAGATCAGACGGAAGAATCACCGGGTGGAGAATCAAGTTTAGGTGGTTCATTGGAGAGAGAGAGAGAGAGAAGAGGCCCGGTCTGGAACAAGGGCTTGCTTAGGCCTGAGTACTTGTGATCGTCCTACTTCTTTTACTGCAGTAAACAAATAAATATGTAAAAGAGTTGTTGAATAAAGATAAACCAAAAGATACATTAAATCAACTGAATTCTTCCGAAGAATCTCTTCTCTTCACCATGTACTGACGCCTCTCAAATCCAAGAGACTGTCACCTGTACCGGCAACATGATCGATACATTAATTGTTTGATTATTCTGAAAGGAAAACAAGCGTTGTGAATGGCAAAAAGTGAAAAATCACAACAGCCAAGGGCCCCACTCCATCTTTTTCTATTGGACACCCCGTCCATTGCTATTTTGGACCACCAATCAGCGACTGCGGCCCGGGTCGAGTCTGGAACATTTCTGAGACATCGGTGGATCCCGTCAATTCCATGGTCACAGCCGGTACCTGACAACAACCAGCAATTTCACTGGAGAAGGAGGTACCAGCGATGGAGATGTGGTGCGTAACGGCTGGAGGAATGAGTCCCTGAGGCACGAGTCCCTATCTTCCCCCCCCCTTCGCTTAGGCGGATGGTTAGGTAAGATATTTAGATTTCAATAAATATGAATAATCATGGATTATTAACTCAATGAAGTGCTTGCTGAGTCTCGCGAGTAGAGACTGATCGGGCCACACTCGTCCTCCTACTCCTGACTAATTAGGATTATTGCCAATAGTGAGACATCCCCAGAAATCTTAGTCCTTCTCCATTGATGCTACCTTATATAGCTATTATATCTATATATAGATTCAACGGGACAGAGCCCTACTTACGGAGTACCTTATTATCAACTAGGCTAACGAGGGATGTCCACCCCCGGACTCGCTACCGAAACGAGCTGATTGCCCTAGCATCCCCTTTTGGAGTCTTTCTGGTGGAAATGAATGACGTAGATGTGGGTGGCAATTCTTTCTGCTGAACGTGTCCACGAACCCATGTCCTATTACGGAGAAAATATGCCTCATCTTGGTCAATAAACGTTAAGTCAAAAATGATCTCGCTTATGTGATGCATCATCCAATCACTCTTTCCCAATTGGGCATCATATATCTACAGAGGATCGCAGTGTACCCTGTACCAAACCCTTCACCGCTATATCGAGCCACTTGGAGGGAAAGAACAGATAGTACGGAAATGATACTATACGAGGTATATACCTCCTAGCACTATCACCACTCTATTACATGAACTCTACGCAATAGTCCATAGTAGTCTTCTGATCAATATTCATTATTATATCATCATACTAAATACAACCTCGACCAATCATCAACTCCGACTAAACCAAAATCTCCAAAAGCGTTAATCCGATCTCACTCAAAACAAAGGCGAGATATTTTGGGTTCGGTGTTTTTGTTTTCGTTTTGCTCCCCTTTTGTGGCGGGAGGATTGATCAAATTATGTACTGGCACTTGGTTTCATTCATCATCCCGGGGGACGTCCAAAAAAGGTGGTTGGGGGGATCAAATATAAAAGACCTTTACAGCTGGCCAGCAGTGTTGAAGTCCTCCAGAGCCTCCTGGACACGCTTGCTCATGGACTTCTCACCCTCACGCACCCACACGCGGGGATCGAAGTACTTCTTGTTGGGCTTGTCCTCACCATCGGGGTTACCGACTTGGGCCAGGAGGTAGTCCTTCTTGTTCAGGACATAGTCACGGACACCGGACAGGTAGGCGTACTGCATATCGGTGTCAACGTTGACCTTGACGACACCGTAGCTGATGGCCTCCTTGAACTCGGCCTTGGAGGAGCCAGAGCCACCGTGGAAGACGAAGAAAACGGGCTTGTCCTTGCTGGAGCCAAGCTTCTCCTTGACGTAGGCCTGGTGCTTCTGGAGCAGCTCGGGGTGCAGGCGGACGTTACCGGGCTTGTAGACACCGTGAACGTTACCGAAGCCAGCGGCGATGGAGAAGTAGGGGCTGATGGGGGCGAGGGTGTTCTGGATCTCCAGGATATCCTCGGGCTGGGTATAGAGGGAGTTGTTGTCAACATCCTCGTTGTTGACACCGTCCTCCTCACCACCGGTAATACCGATTTCCTGCACAAGGGGTGTTAGCATAATGATAGGCATGTATTATAATAAATAAGCCAAGGGACTCACCATCTCGAGCCACTGCTTCATAGGAGCGGCACGCTTGAGGTAGGCAGCGGTGGTCTTAATGTTATAGTCGACGGGCTCCTCAGACAGATCGATCATGTGGCTGGAGTAGAGGGGCTCGCCATGCAGCTTGAAGTACGCCTCATCGGCATCGAGGAGACCATCGAGCCAGGGGAGGAGCTTCTTGGCGCAGTGGTCGGTGTGAAGAATGACGGGGATACCGTAAGCGGGGGCAATGCTGCGGATGTAGTGAGCACCAGCGATACCACCAGCGATGGAGGCGGCCTGGCCGTCGTTGCTGACACCCTGACATAACGATTAGAGCATGAACGTGTCGAATCACCATGAATTGAAACTTACCTTGCCAGCGAAGTAGGCAGCACCACCCTGAGAGAGCTGCAGGATGATGGGGGACTTCAGGTCACGAGCGGCCTCAAGAGAAGCAACAACAGTGGAAGAGGAGGTCACGTTCTGTGTTGAGCGGAGACTGTCAGCGCCATTCTTGCTTGTGTTGACATAAGAAAGGGGAGTTTATGACTTACAATGGCGGGAATGGCGAAACCCTTCTGCTGGGCATACTTGAAGAGGTTGAGGACGTCATCACCGACGATGACGCCAGACTTGCGGGAGAGGACTTCAAGGGCACCCATTGTGATGATTGGAGTGGAAGATGGAGAAATTGAAGCTTTTGAAGAGAGGGTGTGGGGTTAGTTTGATGTTTTGAGAGGGAGAGAGAGTTGATTGTAAGTAGAAGAGGAAGAAGAAGGAGAGAGGAAGAGAAAGAAGGAAGGGACGAGAAAAGGGAGATTATTTAATTGAGTTAAGGTAGCAGGTTTACCGGACGACGAATACGGAGCTGGGTATTAACAGGAGGGGCAGCAGCGACTAATGGAGGGGCAGCAGCAGCAACACGCTTTCCAAAGAACTCACCGAATAGTGGGGTCTGGATGTGATCAGTATGATTTCACTCAAGGTTGGAGCAGGCGATAGAAGAGGGAGAGGAAGAAGAAGAAGAAAAGAAAAGTACAGGAAGCTTAAGGAAAAAACGAAAAGAAAAAGAACTCAACGCTTCTCCCCTCCTTTTTTTCTGCTCGTCTCCTTCCGAAGCCGAATGGATGATGATGATGACGATACGATGCTAGTCCGTCTTGGGCAATTCTTGCTGGCCTCAGGCTGCCCTCTGACGTGCCAGTCCCGGGAATCCCCGTCTCCATCACATGACATCATCACTCTGGCATTTCCCGTCCAACTTAACCGGTCAACCAACATCCTCCTAAACAGCAATATCATCATAAACAAACCGTAACTAGAGGGGGATAACATCATATCCTCTGGACCACAGGCTACTAACTACAAAACTGGATTTATCTCTCTCTATCCGGTTGAATCATTTCTCTCTCAGGGTTACTGGCTCATACTGTACCTCGCTCGGCTTCGGCTGACCTCCTCCGCTGCTAAAACATTGACCCCTTCGTCTCCGTATTTCTTTCGTGCTGCCATCCTAACATCGGAGAATCCAGCGGACAACCCATCTCCGTTCCCCATCCCTTTTCGTTCCAAGCATTTCGTTGTCCTTCGATGCACGGGCTAGATTATCTTCCCCAGCTCACCTGATGTGAAAAAAATCTCCCTCCCCCCACTTGACCAGTCTGTGATCTGTGGGGAACATGTATCGTTGATATGATTCCATTTCTAGCCGGTTGACTATATCCCGAGGATCGCAGGAATCCCACCTATCTGCGGATCCAGGGCGGATGTTCATACCTTACGTGTCAAATCTTCGTGCGATGGGCTCAGTTCAGTTGTACAACTTATAATTATTATTACTGGCTCTTGACCTACTGTCCCTTCCCGAGTGTGGTACATTAAAGCTCTTATAAGTTGAACACATCATTCCTTGTTGTAGGACAAATAGATGGAATTTTTGGGATAGGCTACAATAGCTCCTTGTACTTCCTCACTCATTTTTTGGTGATTTCTTTCAAAGGGTTCAAAATAGCCTGACATACAAAGATATTCTCACACAGGGAATATGTGGATGCACCACTCGGTCATATATATATTTTTTCAATAAACACACAGTGTAACAGGAGGCCTTATATATACCCCTAGATAGTCCTTGGTCACCTCACTCCCTCTGCTATCTATCCTGCACTCTTTCAAACCAATTACTCTCTTGCTTATCCTGTATCAGTCTCAAATTCTATAGCATACTACCCAATACAACACTATTTCATCATCTACTGCAATGTTGCTATCAACTCTTTTCACTATTGTTGGTATGAGTGGTATCGCATTTGCTCAATCTTATTGTCAACCGACCTGTGAAGATTGCATTAAACCAGGTGGATGTTATTATAATTCATTCTATGTAAGAGAGTTATCTTTCATCTATTATAATATTCTTTGACTTAACTTATTGTGAATGAATAGTGCCGCGATCCCGAGAACCCGTTCTATTGTGAGGGTGATGACCGGGGAAGGGAAAATGAAGATATGGTTTAGGATAGACTCTAAGCCACATAAACACTGGTGATATCGATTATCTTAGTTGAATAATAGTCAATATAACCATCTTTTCTGAATTAATAGGCTGTTAAAGATATCATCCCTTCTTCGATCAAGACTGAAGTATTAGGTATGTTTTAGGATGGCAGTAAGAATTCTTGAATTCATGATAAATTGAGGGTATGTACTGAGCATAGCAATTATCAAGCAGAATAAGGATGGTCGGAGACTCCGCAGTAAAGGAGACGGTCTCACGCCTATCTCGCATGCTGTGCGCCAAATTCTAGGCGTCGAGGACTGGCCCCCGCCCTTGTTGACGGCGGCTGGTTTCTACGGGTGTTTGTACACGAACATGTTAATTGGAGCTCACGACCCCGCGACCCTGTATTCGAATTACTGTGTAGAAGTTGGATTCTTCTACGAACACGGATATCACAAGGTGTTTCCCGAATTCGAGGTGATTGTGAAATCAGAGATTAGAAACCCGCAGGCTCGGGAAACGCGCGGCGGTAAGGAACGTCGCGATGTCGCAACCCTAGGACTAGAGTCTACCAGGAAGAAAGTGAACCTGGAAGAAAAGCATGTGGGTCAGCTTGCTGGAAGGACCGCAAAGGTGTCCCGCGATGAGTTGCTGCGAATGATGCTTTACGAGTCAGGGATATGTGGGATGGCGGCAGAAGCAATCGTACGCAAGTTTGACCGACGAAGCACGGTGGCGGAGTTCATTGCTAGTTCACCTGGAGAAGACGTGGCAGACGTGGGCTCTGATCTACAGAACTCGGAGCTATTCAACGTTATTCTAAGTACTGCAGATGTCGCCGACAACAACGGAATCGTCACGGAAGACGTCCTGCGGAAGGTTTACGACGGCTACTCACACTTCATGGCTCGGATATACACTGCACAATGGCAACACCCGGGGGCGAGGATGTGCGCTATCCTCATGTCATGGCATATACAAGATGAACGACATTATTTCATACGACACGCGATATTGGGATACTCGAAAGTCCGACGTCAGTCGCCTTCACCAGACCAACGAGAAGCGGACATAGATGAGGCGTTTGATGAACACATGCATACCACCGGATTTAGTAGACCGATGGAGAATGCGTGCAACGGCTATATGATATGTGATCAAGTCCAGCAGTTGTTTGACAAAAGCCACGGAGACCCACTGCTGAAAGACCTTTGGTACTATTTCGCCGAGGGACTGGTAAAGTATGTTTCCAAGGGAGTGATTGACGAGCAACAGGAGAATGACCTTGCGGAAGGGTCGAGGGTCTCCATGGCCAGGGCTGTGTCATATGGACTAATGGAGGAATTGTCCTGGTTGTTATGCCACGCGAATCAGCATGCATGGCAGGTGAACCGCCTTGTGGAAGCGAGTATGTTTGGAAGTCTTCTTGATGATGGTGGACTGGTTGGTAAATTGGACAGAAGGAACTGATTGAAGTATCACTTGCGTTTTTTAAAAAGTCTTTTTGTAAATTGACCGGATGATCAGAGTTAGGTCAAAAGCCACATAAATGACAAAACTGGCAATATAAAGAATATATTCCAGTTCAGGTTTAAGTGAGGTATAAGTGAGGTCTAGATAACATTTAAGTGAAGCCTAGACGAGGCTAAAGTAAGGTCCAGTTTAAGTGAGGTCAAAGCAAGGTCTAAATGAGGCTTGAGTAAGATCCAGGTAAGCTGTATCATTCCCGAAGATTGTATTAGAAGATAAGTGAGTGCCCACAGTCATATAGTTATTAAATTATATCAAGAGACGAAAAGTGAAAACTCCGTTAGAAATCCACAAAATCACAAGCATCACATCACATCACATCACGCATGCACACCATTCGACTGCATGTGTTCTCCGGCCACCAAACTAAATTGACCGCCCGCGGCAGCACAGACTAACTTCTTATCCTTAACATGCTTATTCTCCAGGAGAGTCGGCTTCTCCACTTCGTCGATTCTCCCTTGTCCGGCCTGACACTGTGTGTTGAACCCCCAGCTGTACGCCGTTCCCTTGTCCGTAATCGCAAACGTGTGATCCGGCCCGGCAGTCACAAAAGTAACTTCGCCCTCGATATCCTTGACCGGAGTCGGGGCCGTCAGGATACGAGGACGGTCGTACTCGTCCCGCACAATCTTCTCCGCCGGCATATCCTCCTTGGCCAGGCCGAGCGCCTTGTTGTCAATGCGTCCCCAGATCAGACAGCGGCCATTGGCAATGGCTATGCTGTGGTCCTTCCCGCCAGTGAGGCAGGTGATGGGGCGGTGGTCCCTCAGACTGGTCACCTTGGTGGGGAACAACACGATCGCGTCGCTGTCGCCAGCGTTGGCGGAGATACCAGTCTGCCCGAAGTTGTTCGACCCCCACGCGTAGGCCGCGCCGGTCTTGCGGAGCGCGAAGGAGTTGTACGATCCGCGGCCGATATCCACGATGTTGGGTGGCAGGGCGCATTCCCCGGGAAGAAGAGGGTTGGTGTCTTGGATACGGGTAGGGCGGCGACGGCCGAGTTGGCGCTGCTCGTCGCAGCCCCAGCTGTACACGATACCTTTCGACGTAAGGGCGAGCACGTGCTGGGCACCGGCGACCAGCTTGGTAACTTCATGCAGGTCGGGGATCAATGCAGGTGTACGCTGGAAATCGACCGTGGGGGAGAAACCGATGGGACCGCTGCTACCCTGCAGAGGACGTTAGTATTCATCGCTAGGATGGCAGCATAGTTTTTGGGAGGAAAACGTACTCGGAAAGTACCCCAGCCGTATACTAGACCTTCGCTAGTGAGGGCAAATGTGGAACTGTCGGTGGCTGCTAATTGCGTGAAAATGGTCCCCTTGGGAAAATGCGAGGGATCCACCGGCATAGGAGTAGCTTCTTTCAAGTTCAGACTGATCTCGTCGTCATCGGAATCCGAGTCAGACTGATCAGCATCCTTTGTGTTGACATCCGTAGGATCTTGTGTGGTATCTCGGCCAAGTGTGCCCTCGTCGTTGACACCCCAGGTTAGGATTTTGTTGTCGTGGGTCAGAGCAGCGGAATGGACGCCCCCGATGGTGAGATGGACGACGCCGACAGTGTCAGCCGCGAGCTTCGGGTTCAGGACGGGGCCGGGGAGCTCTGATTTTTTCGTCGCGTCTCCCAGTCCCAATTCTCCGTAGCAATTGGTGCCGAAGACGTAGACATCGAGACGTTGGGTTGGGGGCTGGTTGGGGACAAAGGCCTGCACATCTGTAGCTTACACAATTGGGGTCAGACACGAATTGTTCCCTATAGTAATGGGATTCGTTGTAAGGAGAAACACTGACCCTTCTGGCGCTTTCGTTGCACGGGTTTCGCGGGAACTTTCTCAGCTTCATCATCAAGAGTCGCGGCCTTTCTCTTGCGGCTTGCAGGCGCAGAGGCTGGGGCGGATGCCTTCGGAGCTGGTTTTGCAGCTGGTTTCGTGGCAGTGGGCTTGGTTGAGGTCTTGCCGCGGGTTGCGGTGCTCGCCTGGCGTTTGGGAGGCATAGTGGAGGCTTCTTGGATGATAATGGCCTGTGGTTGATGAAGACAAAGCTGGGGATTCTTGACGATTGTTTTGTCGCGCGAGAGAAAAAATGCGCGAATACCAAATGTCCTATTCGGGTTAGTGTTGGACCCACACATCATAAGACATGCATAACCAGCGATCACATCTGGATGACTAACGTTGTGCACTTATGCATGTCATTCTTGTGTTTGTTGATTCTTTCTTCTTCATTCTTACTATTGTTTGATGTGGTGATGAAGTTGGAAATCTCATAATAATATTGTCTAGAAGAAGATAAGAGAAATTACCAACTGCATTAATTGACTGATGACGCATCGAGAACTTGATCTACTCTGGTCCCATACACCAGACACAGTAATTTCGGAGGGGATCAACAGTGGGAAATAATACATTATATATTTCTACCTCACCTCTAAATTAAAACCCCCCAAATCAACTCTCCTCTCACCGTCGATTCTGTCGCAATCTCAGAACAACCAATCTCACTTATCTACGAAGATTATTCCTCGGTCAACCCCGACATAAGCGGACTTAATTAATATACGCTCCTCCAGAAACCCCGCATTGAACCGCCGGAAATTTCCTTCACCATCTTGATAGACTGCAAAGTGTGCCTGCATAACGCATAACCCTTGCGCATTGAACGTTCCGATCATTATTTTTTAAAAAAGTCGAAAAATCTTGAGAAGTCCCTCACAATGGCCTCAGAGTCGCGTACCTATCTCGCCTTTCAGCATGACTCCAAGCTCCAAACCGTGCAGACCAAAGTGATCGCCATCCGCCCCTTCGACTCGCTCGAGGAATCCAACCGCCAGCTATTCAAACAAGCCAGCGAGGAAGACTATGTAATCACCACACAGGAGACGATTTTCCACCCTCAAGGCGGAGGCCAACCCTCCGACGTCGGCACTATGACCAGTGACAGCGACAGCGACAGCCTCTTTACCGTATCAGCCGTCCGCATGGACACCATCCGCGACGGCCAAGTGCTGCACCTCGGGCACTTCGCCGTCGCCGCGTCTCGCTTCCACGAAGGAGAGACGATCAGGCAGAGCATTGACGCCGAGAAACGGCTTCTGTACTCGCGGCTGCACACCGCCGGACACGTTCTGGGGTCCGCGGTGCGGCACCTCCTGGAGGACGAGATCGCGAACTTCGACGAGCTGAAGGCGTCGCATTTCCCGGACTCGGCGGCGTGCGAGTTCCAGGGTCTGATTGAGGGGAAATGGAAGGAGCCGATTCAGAAAAAGCTGGATGAGTTTCTGGCCGCCAGCATGCCGGTGGAGGTTGAGTGGTGGGATGAGGAGGAGTTTAGGAAGCGTGGGATGGAGCGGTTGATTCCGGACGCTGGGCTGGTGGCGCCGGGGGAGAAGTTTCGGGTTGTTAATATTGTGGGAGCGGAGGTGTATCCTTGTGGAGGGACGCATGTCGATACGACGGATCTTTGTGGGCCGGTTGCTGTGAGGAAGATCTCGCGGAATAAGGGGAACTCGCGGGTGAGTTATATGGTTAATTGAAGGGAGGTCTGGAATTGATTGGGATGGACCTTTGGGGAGTGGTCTTTGGGCATGGTTCCATTGGGATAGATATAAATTGCTGATGAGGTTTGAGATGACTACTTAGAACGCTGTTTATATAAGATTCAACAATTCGAGAGGATCAGTTCTCTTGCACCGCGCAAGCTGTATGAAATCCCTCAGACATCGCTGTTCTTCTGAAAAACGATATATCTCTAGGGTTCGGAATAGTCGAAAGACAACCCATCCACAACTCCATGATCCACCTCCTCCCCCCCGGGAAGCCGGCTTATAACCCGGACAGCCTTTTCCAACCGGAGCTCTACATACTTGTGACCATGACCCTTCGTCTCCCACGACACACTCGCCAGATTCCCCTTCCCCAACGCGACCCTCGCCTGAACAGATTCACTCAACCCCAACCTCGGCCTAAATAACACTTTCGTCCAGCCTGGCGCAATCGGACGCAGGCCCGCCAGCTCCGTACAATATTCATACACCGGCACACTCCCCCACGCATGGCAGTCCGACCGCTGCCGCACATCATCCTCCTCCCACGTCGAGAGATTATTCGCCAGCATGGCCCTCCACGGCTCCCACATCGTTGGCCAGAACGTCTCGTACACGTCTTCCCCCGCGAGAGACAGCGCCCGCAGCGCGTAGAACTTCATCATATACGAGCATTTGGCGAAGCGCCGGTCCACGAGCGCCTCTCTCAGCAGCCGCGCGCAATCCCCTGGCGCTGCTGCGCCGGCTAATACCGCGAAGACTTGGCAGTGCTGCGAGTATGCCGATGCATTTTCGCTGTCGCTGCTATTGTCGTTGTTGTTGTTGTCGATGTTGTCTACGACATCCACCGTCGAGTCCGTAAAGTACCTCCCATCGTAGCAGTGGGCGCGAACGGCGTCCCGAACCACCGCCGCACGGGCTTCATACTCCTCCGCATACCCTGGCCTCCCGACCTGGCGGACTAGCTGCGCCGCCTGTCCCAGCGCATAGACATATAGCAAGCTGAAATAGGTGTGACAGTTCGACTTGCGCCCCGCAGTGGGCACGCCCTTATCCGGGTGTTCGTCCGTCGCACCCCAACTCGTCACCCAATCGACATATTGCCATACATCCGCTGGAAGACGGCTGACAAGACCGCGGGAGTCGACATGGTTGGTGAAGAACTCCAGCACGCCGTCGATACGCGGGAGGAATGAGCGCGCATACAGCTTATCGCCGAAGTAGAGATGGTGGTCGCAGACTTGGAGGATCCACACGAGCGAAAAGCCAGCGATGAGCTGCGGGACATGGGAGGGGAAGCGTGACTGCGGCAGACCCTCGGGGGTGACGGAGGCGGCGAAGTTGCTGATGGCCTGGCGCATGAGCCGGTCGTCGCCGGAGAGGAGGTAGTGGAAGAGGGCGACGGAGCGGGAGTCGCCTGCGTACTGCAGCTGTTCGTAGAAGGGGCAGTCGGAGTAACCGTCGAACATGCAGTTGCGCATGGTGCGGATGGAGACGGCCCAGATGTCGGAGCTGGAGGGGTTGGTGGGCTCGTCCCAGCTAGCCTTGATGGCCATGGGGTAGTTGGTTTGCGTGGCGGTGAAGTCGAGGAGGTCGACGGGGTTGGGGCCGGTGGTGAGCTCGAATCGGAGGAGACGGAATGTGCGAAACCAGAATGGTTCGTAGATGGTTGGGGTCTGGGAGGGGAGGAGGTCTAAGGTGACTTCGTCGTAGGGGCCTAGGAGATGGCCGGTCGTGGAGTCGAGTCTGTCTGCTTTGGAGCGGAAGAAAGGGTACGACCGGGGGGATAGTTCGTATCCCTCCGAGTAGGTCACTTTGAGCTTCACCCACGATAGGTTGTTGGGGGCGTGGAATGTCCAGCGCAGAAAGGCGGTTGAATGGACATCGGCCTGGACTTCGAGCGTGTGCGACGAGTTCCCGGATAGGGTGAGTGGCTGGCCATGTGTGAGCCATGCGGTCCATTGGTCTGGGCTGGCGTCGCTGTCGAGTGCTCGAATGATGTTGACGCTCGCATGGCTTGATTCTGGCATTGGGATTACGCGGGGACGCAGGCGCCAGGGCGGGAGGTCGCCATTCAGCGTGCCGATTCTATACAAAGTAGGCTTTACGGGTGGACTCGGGACCGCTGGGAGGATACGTTCGTTGATCTGGGGTTGCCGGCTGAATGTTATCTTCGATTCAACGGACCCATCGGATGGGACGACTTACATGGAGGAACGAGTCATCCACCAGCCCCATGGGGAATTGAATACTTTCATCTACCTGGGCCTCCCAAGCCGGATGCCCACTGCCCAGATCGATAGTCTCAGAGGCTGTTTCCACGCACCCCACGACCGTCAAGCCAGGAAAAGAGGTTCTTTCAAAGGGCATTGCACCCCGTGTGGCGGCGAAATAGCGCAGGACGACAAATTGGACCTCATTGTTGCCTTGATGGAGATAGGGCGCGATGTCGAGGGTGTCGTAATACCAGATGAGCGGACTGCTTCTCGCGGGTCCGACAGCTACTCGCTGTCCGTTGATAACGAGTTTGTAGCGCGTGTCGGCGGAGAAGTGCAGCACCACTGACGATGTTGGACGAGATGGAAGGTGGAACTTGCGGTAGAACCGGACCACTCGGCCGGTTGTATTGAGGGGAGAGGAGTCAACCCAGTTGGGAATCCAGATCCAGTTTGCCTGGAGGCTGTTGATAGTCTGGCGAGATAATGAGTATGAGTGTGAGTTAGGGTTAGCTGTGTGTAGTACCTGTTGTTCCTCCGTCGACATCATGAGCAGAATTCTGGATTGTTTTGTTACCCCGCCGGAGTACAATGCGGAGGACAGCTGGAATTTAATGACCATCATCACCAGAAGGATACATCCCAGCACTCTCCACCTGTCGGGGGATTTTGTCCCGAGGGGGTTGACTTAGCTACAAAGTACGTAATAACTAGTATCTAACCCTAATTCCTTTACAGATCCCTCCTCAATAATAATATCCATGCTAGAAGAATTGCTTTTAATGTATATAGTCCTTCGGGATAATACAATGCATGGAAATTTTTTAGAAGAGGATAGCCCCATAATCGATGCAACAGCTGTATCCTCATATATCGGTCGGGGATTTAGTCTAGATACATCTACAGTGGTGAGTCTAATAGTCCTGGTAGAATAACCCGTAAACCCTATGATTTAGCCCTCAACAACATCCGACTGGAAATCCGACCGAACAAAGGGCTGATCTACCGTTCGGCTTTCCGAGGAAGCGAGTCCCGACATGAGTGGAGGATCGCATCCTCTAATAGAATTCTAAATCTACATCTGACTTGACGTATGTGATGCAGTGGCGTTCTAGAATCCGAGTCTCAGTGATGTCAGCGGGCGAAATATAAAGGTTACCTTCCCGTGAACCTGAACCAAGCAATCAACAAATCTCCAACTCCTCGTAAAAATCCAATAAAACCCAGTATGACCAGTTCCAATGAATTCGAAGCCCAACTCTCCGCCCTAGTGCACCCTCACGAAATCATCACCCCCGCGTCTCCAGACTACCAACCCAGTATCGAGACATGGGCATCCCAGAAGCAACAACACCCTCGGATTGTCCTGCGGCCGACCTCAATCGACTCCTTAAGTCAGGCCATTGCCTATCTCTACTCGACGGACTTGGACTTTGCCATCTATGGCCATGGCTTCATGTCCACCTCCGCCAAGGATGTGGTCGTCAACATGACAGCATTTGACGAGTTCCATCTCGACAGCCATTCCGAGTTAGTGACCATTGGCGCAGGACTGACATGGGCGGAGGTCTTTCGGAAGTTAGGAGAGGCCGCACCAGATTACGGCAGTAAGCCCCTCCAGCCCCTGATATGATCTTGATTGATGCATACAGAAACTGACTATCCTGGCGAAAGTTGTCGGGGCGCGCACCCCCGGGGTCGGGGTAGCAGGGACCATCATCAGCGGGGGCTTCTCGTGGCTTTCCTCCGAGCATGGATGTATCTCCGACCCGGCCAACATGCTAGATGCCAAAGTTGTCAAGCACGACGGGTCGGTCGTCTGGGCCTCTGCGGAACCCGAGCTCCTGTGGGCGCTGCGTGGCGGCGGCGGCGGGTTTGGGGGTACATATTATCTTCTCCCCCAATCGACAACTTAAATAGATAAACTGACGCACGGCAAAACGCAGTGGTGGTGCAGTTTGTGCTCCGCGTGTTCCGATACCCGCAGAAGATCTGGGCAGGCCCGATATTGATTCCTCGTGAGCAGCTATCGCAGGTGGCCAAGGGGATTGCGCGGCTTGTGTCCGAGCCAGTCGACCCTAAGGTCACGATGTTTTTCTATGTGATGAAGAAACGCCTGTTGCAGTCGATTAGGGCTGACTCAGATATGCTGGTCATCCATGCGTTCGACGCCCATGGGGAAGGCCATGGTCGGGCCAACTTCCAGTGGGCGTTGGATATCCCCGGAACTGTCGATCAGACTCGGGTGATGACGTTGGCAGGCGTGGCAGACTTGCAAGGTACGTCCGCCCTGTCCGACCTGTTGGTTATGTTTTTTTATACGAACTTAAGGCTGATGGTGTTGTCTAGATCAAGTGCAAATCGCCAAAGGCACCATGAAGCAATTCTGGTCGCCGATGCTGCTCCGCGACGTGTCGGAGGACATTATTATGAGGACCATGAAGTGGTTTGAGGAGATTGAAGCTCTTAATCCGTCATTTGCCGACTGTACCTATGTGATATTTGAGATCCTCAGCTCGGTAAGTCGAATTTATCCATACAGATAGATACAAATCGGCGATGTGTCATAGGGTGCTGATGGGGGTTGGTACGATATAGCGCGACCCAGCAGGCTCAGCATCGCGATGCGCCTGGCCACGACCTGTTGGAACCAAGCATATTCTCCTTCTTGGGGTTGGGTGTCCTTCTGATGCTGGACCGGACGAGGAGAACGTGGCGCGAGAACTCGCCATCCACGCACCGGAAAAGGTCTTGGGTGCGGGGGAGGAGGTTCATCATATCCCCAGCGGGTTTGAGGATTACCATGATCCAGAGAAGGTAAATCTTGACCCTAACCCTAGAACTGTATACATCGTGGTTGGTTTTCTCACACGGAGATGAATAGATATGGGGCGCACATTTCCCACACCTGCAGCACTTGAGACGACAGTATGACCCACGCAGTAGATTCAAGGCGATGATTGCTTAGGGACCCTCGGATGCGGGGTTAGTTTGGGGCTTGATTTGATTGATTGCTGATAAGTTCCCGAATGCCGAATTGTATAGCTTCAACTTACGAGAGGCCGAGAGGAGTTTTCGTACTATGAATATTATTGTATTAATATTATTGTATTCTCATTATTAGTGTTATTATTATTATTATTCTCATACACTTTCTTCATTAAAAGAAGCAAAGCCGGTAGTAGGCTTTATGGCACTCGGGAGTCGGGAATCGGCGAGATTTGCGGAGTAAACGCCTTGGCCCGCGGCAGCAGGAGCGAATATATCAAGTCATACGATACCGTCAGTACTTAGTTACAAGAGGACCGTTTCCGATATCAATCTTGGTCTAGGGTTTAAGACTATATTCCAAAAAAATGTCACTTGCAAATTACCTCTGGGGAGACGCTGAGCTCGACCGACGCCAGGAGATCCTCCGGGCGTTGGCCCAGTCCCCGCTCAAAACGGTCTGCCGGAACCCCTACAGCCTGTCGCGAAAAGACCTCTGGACGGTGAGACTGCAGCAGAATGTCGAGTTACTACAAATGAAGATGCGACTGGGCTGGAGCGCTCAGCACTATCTCGATGCCCTTCGAATCGCCTGCCCCGATGTGGCATCGCTGAGCGCCAACTATCGCAGTGAGTAGTAGATGAGCCAAAAAAAGCAACCTCTCATATTCTTATTGCTAGCTGACTTAACTTGGATGCAGTTTTCCTGAAGAATCTCGAAGCACAAATGAGCGACGACCAAAAGGCATACTGGATCCCCAAAGCACAACGATTCGAGATCTCCGGGTGTTACGCGCAAACCGAACTGGGCCATGGGAGCAATCTACGAGGCATCGAAACCACCGCCACCTTCGACCCGGCCACCGATGAAATCGTGCTGAACTCGCCCACCCTATCGAGCCACAAATATTGGATCGGCAGTTTGGGCGTCATGGCGACCCACGCCTTGGTCGTTGCCCGCCTCATTGTCAAAGGCCAGGAACTGGGCACGCATCTCTTCCTGACTCCCCTGCGAGACCTGGAAACCCACGACCTCCTCCCGAACGTGACCATCTACGAACAGGGAGAAAAGACCCTCGGGACGTTTGCGTCGATGGACAACGGAGTCATGAAGTTCACGCACAAGCGCATTCCTCGCGCCCACATGCTCTCGCGATACGCCTCGTTGGATTGCGATGGGACCTACCACTCGAGTCAGAATAAGAAACACGCCTATACATCCATGGTGATCATCCGGGGGTTGATGTCGCAGGAGATTGGCGTGGATGTGGCCAAGGCGATTGTCATCGCTCTCAATTATACGAAATTCCGAAGACAGTTCAATGTGAAAGACGGCCAGGAGACCGCGGTCATTAATTACGCCAGTGTCCAGAGCAGACTGTATCCCGCCCTTAGTCGCGTATGTATAGCGAGAGCGAGAGAGAGATATCATTTCATTGCCCACCGGACAGCTCGCTAACTTGATCTCTAGGCTGTGGCGATGATTCTGGTCGGTCGGGAGATTCGAGACCGCGTCGACGACCTTCAAAATAATCAGTTGGAAGATCTGCATCTGCAGACGGTTGGGCTGAAGATCTGGGGTACCGAGCATGGCGTTAGGGACGTTGAAGTTGCCCGTCTGAGCTGCGGTGGTCATGGTAAGACTCCTTTCCTTGCTTGCACCGATTTAGACAGACCCTCACACCTGGACAGGCAATATGGCTATTGTTGGTTTGGGTTCCATGTATGCCCACCTGTCGCCATCGCGTACCTACGAAGGCGATAACTACGTCTTGTCGCAGCAAATCGGCAACGCGGTAGTCAAACACTGGAAGAAGTGTGTCCATCCTCCTGTCGCTCAATACGGTGTTCGTGTTCCAGGACTAACCCTTAGCAGGAATACCGAAATGACCGTCCCGGCGCTCTCCTACCTCGCTCTTCTCCGAAACCCCCAGAGAATGTCGCAAAAGCTGGCATCCCATTCTGCGGATTCCTTCCTCTCCCCCGACGTACAAGAAGACCTTCTGGAACGGCGTGCAGCGCTGATGGCAAAACGACATATCAGAGATACGGAAGAAGGGAAGGACACCAGCTACGACGTATTCCAGCTAGCCATGGCGCATGCAGACCTGACCTATTGGCGCGGTCTGCAAAGTAAGCTGCGGAACGTGCCCCAGGAGCACCAAGGGACAATCAGGGCACTTATGAATGTGGTAAGTACATCTCTACCAGTCAGAATGAGCCAGCGAATTAATTTCCAATATAGTTTGCTCTTACGTTAATCCTTGAGGGCCTGGACGCCTTCGCCGGCACCCAGTACCTGACTGAGGAAGATATCTCCGGCCTGAGAAAGGCGCATGCATCCTGTATTGCGTCCTTTGGAGACCACGTTTCCTCGATCGTGGATGCCTTCGGCTTCACAGAAAGCGAGCTCAATAGCGCCTTCGCAAGAGACAATCAGACTCCGTACGAGGCCCTCCTGGAGACGGCCCAGCAGAGTCCGTTGACTGATAATCGGTTCATCCGGCCAACGATCTTACGGGCCAGGAACCTGTGGAAATCATACGATGGGTTGGGGGCAAAAATCTAGTGGTAATGGATTTTGGGAGGATTTTTCGGGCTAAAACGAGGTTTCATGTCATAGACTCGAGGGTTGTTGGAAGTCGATTGGGGTGGAAGTTGCTGCCGGACTGACCTGGTGGATGGGTTTGCTGGAGCCGACTGCTCTAGGGTGTTCATGAAAGATTGAGAATGGGAATGGAATACAATAAAGTTTCAAGCATGCGACGTTACAAAGAGTGGGAACTTGACGTCAATGAAGCACGAGGAGGCTATTGGGCTGGAAACGGACAACCCTGCGGATAATGACGCCAATGACGATTACTCCGACTACAACAATAGAAAAAAAAAAACTGAAAACTATTTAAATTTCTACATGGTCCATCACATAGTTTTAAGCACTAATTCCCCCCAATCCACAATCCAACAACCAACACTACATTATTCTCCAACCAATATGCCTTACGTCAAACTCCACGACGGCGCCGAGCTCTTCTACAAAGACTGGGGCAACCCCAAGGGCGAAGTCGTCACCTTCTCGCACGGCTGGCCGCTCAGCAGCGACAACTGGGAAAACCAGATGATCTTCCTCGCCGACCACGGCTACCGCGTGATCGCCCACGACCGCCGGGGCCACGGCCGCTCCACGCAAACCTGGGACGGCAACAACAGCGACCAATTCGCCGACGACCTGGAAGTCCTCTTCAAGCACCTCAGCCTGCACAACATCACGATGGTGGGCCACTCGCACGGCGGCGGCGAAGTCACCCGCTACCTGGGCCGGCACGGCACGAAGCGCGTCAAGAAGGCCGTGCTGGTCGGCGCGGTGCCGCCGCTGATGCTGAAGACCCCGGCCAACCCAGAGGGCACGGAGAAGGCGGTGTTCGACTCGTTCCGCCAGGGGATGCACAAGAACCGCGCGCAGTTCTTTCTGGATGTGCCTACGGGGCCGTTCTTTAACTTCAACAAGCCTGGGGCGCAGAAGAGTGAGGGCCAGATTCGCGATTGGTGGCGCCAGGGTATGACCGCGAGCTATAAGTCGACGTATGATTCGATTAAGGATTTCTCCGAGACCGATTATACCGAGGATCTGAAGAAGACGGATATTCCGGTTCTTGTGCTGCATGGTGATCAGGATCAGGTTGTGCCGTTTGCGGCTGCTGGGGCGAAGTCATCGAAGCTGTTGCCGCAGGGGAAGTTGAAGGTCTACAAGGGGGGTTCTCATGCCCTGCACAATATTAATGTCGATGAGGTGAATCAGGATCTGCTGGATTTCTTGAGATCGTAGGTTTGGGTTAGGGGTTTTATGTGAGTGCTTGTCGGACAGAATACGCAGTCCGAAGCAAGCTAAAAATGTTCATTCCTCTACTAAACCGAACATAATGCCTCTTTATGTATACGTTAGTTGCGGAAATATTTATAATTATAATTCATGATTGCCAATATCTGCATCCTTGTTTCTTACCAGATAGATCACACCAGCCAAGCCAAAGCCTTGGCCGAATAGCTTCTCCAAGCTTAATTGTGATTGATTGCCCGAATTAGGGCTAGACAACCCCGCCGGAGTTCAGCCCTTTCCCAGCAGCGACGATCTGATGGGTGGAAGAAAGAGCCACTAAGTAAGGAGCAGGGGCCAGCATATCCCCTCCGGTATAATGAAGACCGACATGGAGGGGGAGTTGATGCAGCAATGGATTTCAACCCCGGTTAAAAGAGCCCGACCCGGTTGCTTCCCCGCTCAAAAATGAAGCTATTCTCATCCATGGCACAGAGAGTGAGTTCTCATATCGGAGAATAACTTCATTCTCCGTATGGCTACCTCAAGACCCAACCCATCTGTCGAGATGGATGACAGAAACACAACTGTCAAAGGCGAGACACCGCTGATCCGAGCGGATATCGACAACGTCAGTGTCTGGAAGAGTGTCGGCCGGTACAAAAATGTCGCCCTCATCGCCATGATTGCGTCGTTCAGTGCCTCACTTGATGGTTACCGTAAGACACCGCTGCATCCTGACATGTACGGCGATCTCTAATTCTGGCCAAGAGATCAACCTCAACGGGGGCATTGTGTCCAACAAAGGCTTTATTCGCCAGATCGCAGGCCCAGGGACAACGATTATCGGGGGCAAATACGTGTCGGCCTGGGGAGGGATTCAGTCCGCTGGACAGACAATTGGGCAGATTGTATGAGTGTTCTGTGATAGTGTCTGAAACATCTTCTGCTGACTGATCGTTTCTCAGCTGTTACAATATGCCACCGAGGCCTTTGGTCGAAAGATTGCGCTGTACATTATCTGGGTGACCTTGTGTGTGGTATGTCGCATAGACTACGTGTCTAGATCCCTGAAGTGTACTAAGCTAACTGACTATCCAGAGCATCTTTATTGAATCGTTCGCAACGCAATGGGACCACTGGCTGGCAGCCAAACTGTTCTCCGGCATGGGCGTCGGCATGCTACAATCAACGATGCCCCTGTATCTGTCGGAGATTGCCCCAACTCAGCTGCGAGGATTCTTCATCAATGCCTATAGCTTGTGAGTTTTCCTAGCTGAATTTCCTTGATTGATATGTTAACATGCCATCCTTGCCAGTTGGTTTGTTCTCGGCCAGCTCTTTGCATCCGTCGCCCTCAATCGTCTCAACGCCATCGATCCCCTCAATTTCCGAACCCCGATATATACACAGGCAAGTGATTTTCGCATTATACGAAGAAATGATCTGACAACCCGGCCTGTAGTGGGCGATGATCGGTGCCATAGCCGTGATATTCGTCTATATCCCCGAAACCCCGTGGTGGCTCGCGAGCAAAGGAAGGCTGGACGAGGCTGCCAACGTCCTTCGTCGGTGTAATGGGAATGTTCGGGGCTATGATATTCAGGAGCAAATTGTTGGTTGCACACGGCTTGTTGTACACAGCTTGTTCCATACAATGCTAACCCTGCCCCAGGATATCATGACCTCCACGGTCACCGAAGAACGCAAGATTGCCCGAGAGAACGCCCAGGAAGGAACATGGGCAGTCTTCCGCGGCCGGAACTTACTTCGATTTATCATTGCTGGATGGCCCAAGATTACGCAACAGTTTGTGGGGTTGTCGGTGTTCAATACCTACGCGACCTACTTCTGTGAGATATATACTTCCAATCAATGTGAAGCTGCTAACCTATCCATCAGTCCAATACGCCGGGAACAAGGACCCGTTCCTCGTCACGGTCATTCTCTCCTGCGTACAGCTCATTTCCATGATCCTCACTGCAACTCTGACCGATCGATTTGGCCGACGGCCTCTTACCGTCTACCCCTACGCAGTGACATCCGTCTCGGTCCTCTGTCTAGGCATCATCGGATGCTTTGACTATACCCAGCAGACGTTGAGCTCCCTACTGGTACGACAGGACCCGCGATGGCCGGAGGAGTGAAGATGTTCCATAGGCTGCCTATCTAGGTACTTTAACTAACTACCTACATAATAGATATTTTTTGCATGTCTGGCGACCTTCTCAACCACCGGTGCCTCCGCAATTGGCTATGCCTACGCGGCTGAAATCCCCCAGCAGCGTCTGCGCGCGCAAACCGCCGGGTGGTCGCTGGCTTCATCGAACTTGATTGCGATTATGTTCAGTTTCTGTACGCCACTGATGATCAATGGGTCTGCCCAATGGGGGGTCAAGACGGGGTTCTTGTGAGTATTCTATTCCCCTGGGGGTTAACTCGGAGACATAGTCTTAGTCTGATTGGCGAATGAATAGCTTTGCGGCAGCTGGTACAGTTTCCACCGTGATAGCGTGGTTTATCCTGCCTGAAGTGACACGTCGGACACCTGGTGAGATCGATGAGATGTGAGCCCATATTTCTTCCCCCGTATATAATAACTTCCCGCTGACGGTGTGAATGTCACAGGTTCGAAAGGAAGGTCAACCTCCGCAAATTCGACAAGTATACCACCGGGACTCAGAGGAATGCGGAGGGCGAAGTGCCGAATGTCTAGGGGATCTTATTTAACAATATTAAGAGTGAAATCCAGTAGTGTAGCAAGCCAAACCGAATTAGTAACGGTGGTGAAGGCATCCCGGGCCGAGCTCCTTAGGGCTTTTTCTGCTCCTGGATAATTTCAATCCCGGCATTCATTCATTCATTCGCCCCTCCATCTCGGCTTTTGACAGCTGAGAATTGAACCTGTCGCTTGGTATTGCTCTTCCTCGTTAATTAAATCAAATTAATCCAACCCCGCAAATTCATCTATCGAGTCCTGATCACATTCCTCATGAATTTCCATCGCCCAACTGCAGAACATCATCTCATATGCGGATAATTTCCCGGCAGACAATGCACTCCCCCCCATGTGGCTGAAACGTGGCCTATGGGGGGTAATTATCGACACCCCTCCAAGTAACTAGAATATACAGGATGGCATGCATCTTCAGTGCATCCTGCCAGGTACCGTCCAACGGTCAGATGAGGAACAACCGGCTGTTTTACCCCACCCACCTTCCTCAGGCGTATATTAGGCCGCTGAGGAGCACGGAAGGAATTAATCACCACATCTACAATCGAGGCTTGTGGCGTGTGCTATAATGGAGACATGGCTGATATATACGGTCTAGTCCGTTAACGAGACGGAGAAATGATCCTGAGGGGAGAAGATATCAGTGATGCTCTGATAGAAGGCGGATTGATTTAAAGGCGCATTCGAGTCTGCTTCAATCTGCTCGTTTCTCAAGCAACAGCAACACTCCCACAGTCTCGGACATCCCATCGCCGTGATGCTGAGCAGCATAAGCGTCGCCGTCCTTGCCACCGGCTTCCTCGCCGGGACTGTCCATGGCGCCGCCTCTCAGGCATATACTTGGAAGAATGTCAACACTGGAGGTGACATCCCCTCCCTATATACATTCTAGTGGATGATACTGACACCAGAACTACAGGTGGTGGAGGCTTCGTGCCCGGCATTGTGTTCAACCCGTCCGCCAAAGGAGTAGCGTATGCTCGCACTGACATCGGAGGTGCCTATCGTCTGAACTCGGATGACACATGGACAGCCTTGCAGGACTATGTCGGTAATACCAACTGGTAAGATGAGACTTTCCTCTCTGTTGCATGCATCCATGGCAGGAATGCTAACGTGTCTAGGAACCGCTGGGGTGTCGATGCTCTCGCCACGGACCCCGTTGATACGAACCGCGTATACCTCGCAGTGGGCATGTACACCAACGAGTGGGACCCCAATAACGGCGCTATCCTCCGTTCAACGGATAAGGGCGATACCTGGACGGAGACGGCATTGCCGTTCAAAGTCGGCGGGAACATGCCCGGGCGTGGCATGGGAGAGGTGAGTCTCGGGGAAGACCTTCGTGATTGGAAATTCCAAGCTCATGTTTTCACAGCGCCTCGTCGTGGACCCCAACGACAATTCGGTTCTCTACTTCGGCGCTCGAAACACTCAGGGTCTCTGGAAAAGTTCGGATTACGGCGCCACCTGGGCCAAAGTCACTTCGTTCACGTGGACTGGTAAGAATGCGAGTTCTTCGGCTTGTTCAGAGACGGTCTGACGTAAGAATCTCCTAGGAACGTATTTCCAGGACTCGAGTTCGACGTATACGTCTGACCCGGTTGGGTTTGCCTGGGTGACCTTCGATTCGACGTCTGGGACGAAAGGCTCGCCGACTCCACGAATCTTTGCGGGTAAGTCAACTGTCAAAGAATATAAGGAGTCGCACTGACAGTCTCAGGAATTGCGAATGTTGGACAATCGGTGTTCAAGTCTGAGGATGCGGGCAAAACTTGTAAGTGTGCCCTGCAACTCCCATGACCCTATCGACACTGACTCCATGCCAGGGTCCTGGATATCTGGGGAGCCCATGTATGGCTTCCTCCCTCACAGGGGCGTTCTATCGCCTGCAGAGAAGACTCTCTATATCTCCTATGGCAATGGCGCCGGACCCTACGACGGCACCAACGGAACCGTGCATCGATACAACATCTCCTCCGGGGTCTGGACGGACATCAGCCCCACCCCGATGGCCAGCACGTACTACGGCTACGGCGGGCTGTCAGTCGACCTGCAGGACCCGGGCACTCTGGTGGTGGCCTCTGTGAACAGCTGGTGGCCCGATGCGCAGATTTTCCGCAGCGTGGATTCCGGCGCAACATGGTCTGCCCTCTGGGAATGGAACGGATATCCCAGCATCAACTACTACTACAACTACGACATCACCAACGCCCCGTGGCTGCAGGACAACACCTCCTCGGACGAATTCCCCGTGCGTCTCGGATGGATGATCGAGGCGCTGGCCATCGACCCCTTCGACTCCAACCACTGGCTGTACGGAACCGGCGCCACGATCTACGGCGGCCACGATCTGCAAAGCTGGGACTCCACCCACAAAGTCACGGTCAAGTCCCTCGCCGTCGGCATCGAAGAAATGGCCGTCCTGGGCCTGATCGCTCCTCCCGGCGGCCCGGCCCTCCTGTCCGCCGTGGGCGATGTCGGCGGCTTCTATCATTCTAGCCTTACCACTGCCCCAGCACAAGCCTTCGACACGCCCACCTACGGCAGCACCAACGACATCGACTACGCGGGCAACAAGCCCTCGAACATTGTTCGCTCAGGGTCCAGCGACACCGACCCCACCGTGGCGCTGTCCACGGACTTTGGCAAGACCTGGTCCGCAGACTACGCCTCGTCCTCGAGCACGCCCGCCGGCAAGGTGGCTCTGTCCGCCGACGGCGACACCGTCCTGCTGATGACCAGCTCCAGCGGGGCGATGATCTCCAAATTCCAGGCCGCGTTCAGCGCCGTCTCCAGTCTTCCCACGGGGGCGGCGATTGCCTCCGACAAGGCGAACAATACCGTCTTCTACGGCGGTTCGGCAGGCAGCTTCTATGTCTCCACCAACAGCGGAGTGGCGTTCCAGAAAACTACCAGTCTGGGGTCGAGTACTGCGGTGAATGCCATTCGTGTCCACCCCTCGGTGGCGGGCGATGTCTGGGCGACTACGGATACGGGGCTGTTCCACTCTACGAACTACGGGAGCAGCTTCACCAAGATTGCGGGTGGCTGCACCGCCGGGTGGTCGTTTGGGCTGGGCAAAGCGTCTGCTACAGGGTCATATCCAGTGATTTTTGGCTTCTTAACCGTCGACGGAGCCACGGCGCTGTTCAAGACTGAGGACATGGGTGCGAACTGGCAGACCATTTCCGACGCAAAACATGGGTTTGGCGCTGCTTCGGCGAATGTGGTCAATGGGGATATGTCCAATTATGGGCGTGTCTTTGTGGGGACGAATGGCCGGGGGATCTTCTATGGGAGTCCGAGTGGGAGTCTTCCAGCTACATCGACTACGTCTACAACGACAATGAAGACGACCACGTCTACATCCTCGAGTAAAACTACGACCACTACATCAGTATCTACAACAAAGACAACTACCACTACGACTACATCTAAGACGTCGACGACTAGTACCACTTCCAAGACGACCGCCACTACCTCCTCCTCCGCAACCTCCACTGCAACGAGCACGCCATACGGACAGTGTGGTGGTGCTGGATACACCGGTCCAACCATCTGCCCTAGTGGGTGGACATGCACCGTGGCCAATCCTTACTACTCCCAGTGTAAGTCATTCTAAATAGTTTGTTTTCCTTTGATACTTACTTTCTTATAGGCACACAATAGGCAATGAACGTGGGAGGGTATAGGCGAGTTGGATGGGGATGCTTCCAGTTACGCATCTAGCCAGTAGATTCATAGCGTATCTATTAATGAAGGACCCATTCATAAATACAATCTCTCTCTCTCCCTCTCTCTCTTTCTCTTTCTCTCTCTCTCTCTCTCAATACTATTCACTATCTTCACCCAGAACCCCTTCTCAACTACTTCTTCCTATCCGTCTCTACCACTTTCACCTCTACTGACACTGCGAATAATATTGGCCCACCACCGCACAAGTCGAACCACTCTGACACTGCGTCGCACCTGTCCATCCCTGGCCACCACACTGTCCGTATTTTGCAACAGTTCCATTGGTATCCCCGGAGCTGCCAGAACCCCCAGAGCCACCACTGCTACTTCCCAACTTGCCCTTGACAAACTGAAGTGCCGCCTGTCCATACTCTGCGCCGTAACCCTGATGCGTCGCGGCATTGCTCCCATTGCAGCAGTACGGATCAGTGCTGTCGCAATAGGATTGAATTTTGGCTGCCGATGGGCAACTAAATCCTGCAGGTCGGGCATCGAACTATACAACCATGTTAAAGCTGTAATCTCTGGGGATGAATCAATCTGGAACACTTACTCCTCCTGCCGAACACGTTCCCACACTATACGGTAATCCCCCGCGGTAGAGTGGCTCGCCCATGAGGATGGCTGCTTTCACCATAGTCACTGCTGCGGCCGACAGACGCACCGCCGTGTTAGTGACGCCCTGGTTGGGAACCCCTCCCCCACAGAGGGCTGCATCCATTATCTCTCCACCCTGCGAGATAGCATCCCCATTAGCATACTTGTTCCATTAACCATATATTCTCGAGGGAAGATTACTTCCTACCTGGGAATACCCAACCAAAACCAAACTCGTACTCGGACACTTAGTATTGAACGCATTAACCGCCGAAGCCACAGCGTCAATCCCCGCCGCAACAGACGCGGAATAGCTGACCCCGCCGCAGGAGGATTGGCCCCCGCACGCAGGATAGCTGATCGCCTCTGCGGTGGAACCGGAGTAGGCGTTCAGAACTGCGTTAACGACGGTGCTGGAGGAGCCGTATCCCGGGGAGACTGTTGTTTCGCGGGCGCCGAAGACGTGGACTTGTGGGCAGCTTTGGGCGAGGGTGTGGCCTGCGCCTGCTAGGAGGAGGAGAGTGGGTTTGAGGAACATGATGTATCTTTCTTGAGTATAGTATGGGATTGAATAATAATATCTTTCTGGTGAAATGGGGTATAGAGCAGATTGCTTGCTGGTGAGTGCCGAAGCTTCATTTTATATCTATCAATCCCAACCCCCGGACTTCCGGACGACCGGATGCTCGTTCATACTATATGCTGTTCGAAAAGGGTCTCCTATTCCTCCTGTCCATGTAGTGTTCATTCGAATTTAGCCTCAGGGTAATAGACGGTGTTGTAGGATTCGGGCTAACGGATGGTGGGTGTTCGTTCAGAGACGGGAGGAGGTATGCAAATCGGTTTAGGCTCGAAGTAGAGAGAGCCAAACAGGTCCATGCCCTGGGGGAGCAGGATCTAGATTGTACATTGTGTCCACTTTCCCCGGGTTTGGTGGTTCTGCAGGAGCTGAATTGGGGTTACAGTCAACCCCGTGGCGTCCTCGTATCTGGCTAAATCTATCGGGGTGCATGGGGTGCATGGATAGAGAGGTCATCACAGCCGATCAGTATAGCCTAATGTGGGGCATTTAGCCCCTCAGGGGGAGAAGCTTGAGTGCTTTTGACTGGGTCTTAGTTTACTTTTTTAAAATCGTCAATGGGTTCCTTGACAACTACATCACCTTTCACTTTGTGAGCTCGCGCCGGTACCGACTGCATGAGCTTGGCCTCGATCCTGCTTATTTTGGTTACGAAGAACTCAATGCCGGCCCACATGCAGTAGCAGCAGGTGCTACAGGTGAAACGGCCAAAAGTACCGCAAAGTTATGCACTTATATCCAGCCAGATCTACAGTCTTTGACTGCCGCATGAATCACTTTGTCACACTTCCGATGGAAAGGTTTGCCTGTTTTCTGCTTTTGAAGGTCATTCTTGAAAACAAAAAAAGACCAGGGTCTGTTATATTGACGTCAAAATTGTGTCTGACTGTTATCACTGCTAAATTGTCCCCATGAACTCGTGTTGCCGTATACCATCCCCCCTCAATAACTCTGCTGGTCATTCCAATACAGTGTGCCATGCTGCACCTCGGGGCCTGTTGCGGCGAAGCTCCATCCGAATTTGATTTTCACCCACTGCAGGAAATGGCTGGCAACCTTGACATGGCCCACATCGGTAGGATGCCATTGCGGCGCGATGTCGTTATGCTGGAGAATGCCCGTTGTGTCAAAGTAATGAATGAAATTGCCTCGCTTCTTGAAATGGTTGTAGACATTCTTGATCTCGTCGACAAATAGTGGTCCTTGAACGTAGGTATCTTCATATGCACCGAAGCCTCCCCAGAGTGACTAGTTCGTTTGTTTATCAGTGAGGTCCCCGTGTAGTTAGGGCTAGGGGTAGGGTTATCGGGGGGGGGGGACGCCCTACCATCAATACAATCTGCGCCCGCGGCCAGGTTTTGTGAATATTATCCACGAGTTTGACGTAGTCATTGTAGTAATCTGTGCTGGAGACATTATTCGCGGGATTGTTATCGTTGGTTCCGATGTTGATGACCACCATGTCAGCGGGCTTTTGAGCCTTGAAGTTCCATTTCGGCGGATTATCTCCGTGGATCTGGCTGGCACGCCAGGATGTATCACTTGTCCGGTACCATTGATATGACTGACCACGGGGGTTGCCCCAACAGTTTTGGTCATGCAGACAGACTCCGGGATATGCCTGACTATATCAGTTGACGTCATTCGACAGGAGGGGGAGGGGGAACACACCGTGATGGAGTACTCGACATTCCCTAGTCCTGCCACGAAGTTATACGCCCACGATGAAAGTCCTTCATATGTTGCAAAGTCCCCCGAACTCAGGCTGTACTCGGTGAGTTCATGCACCAGTCAACGTACTGAGTGTGGGTCACCTACGAGTCGCCAATAATTTCCACCATTTTTTCGTATTCGGGGATATTGAAAATGGCAGAGTCGCGTGCGACAGACACGCCTGCAAGCTGCACTGTGCTCCCATGTTAGCTGGGGTGGGCCAAATCTGAGATCGAGAACTTATCCATAGGCCCAGTTTGTCACTAGCAATGTCAGCACTTTTCATTTACATTGCTAGTTGTGGAGCAATGTCCTACCTCGCATCTCAAAGGTCTTTTGCTTTGTCGCCTCTGTCAAATTCACGCCGGTGGTCTCAGGGCCAACGAACTGGTATGTGTCATTTGCGGTGACATTGGCAAACTGCCAATCCTGGCCTGCAATTCTATTCATTGTGTGAGTCTTGAACGCTTATGAGTAAAACCCAAGTGAGTGGTACCTATATGCGACCAAAACGCCCTTGTCTGTATACTGGCCGAAACTCAACGCCAGCTGTCATACAAGTCAGATATACGACTTTGTTATTGCCCTGGGACCCCAATTGACCTTACCTTCTGTCCCGTGAAAGCAAACTTCACTCCAGGTGCCCTGAGTCGATTAGAATACTAGAATTCTAGGCAGAATCCGATGCTCAACTTACGACCACCCTAATGTCCATCAGCAACAGAAGTCAGTTGCACCGGTTAGTTGACTTACAGGAGATATGCTGGTCATCCCACCGTCCCTTATAAGAGATCTCTTTTGAACCAGGCTGATAGGTCTTCCACTCCGCACTACTGTTTCCTACTGGAGACAATAACTGAGCCTGTCCAGGGTACGGATCCAAGCGTGGCTGTCCATTCTCCAGGATCGTCGCCGCGGCATACAGCGAGAACAATGGCAGAGCCCAGAATGCCCTCATTTTGTCGAATTCGTGTCTGTGTCTGTGTCGTCACTGGCACAATCTCCCGATCTGTCCTCCCTCGAGCGGAATTCAAATTCTGTACTACTTATCTATTTCTACCTGGCAAATCGGGCCGAGCCCAGCGGTAACACGATCCTTTTCCAAAAGGGTTAGAGAGCTCACTAGGGACGGACGGATCTCCGTCTGTCCGACATGTCGCAATTAAAGTACTGTGGAGGAGATTGAAGGTAAAATTAATTTCGTCGGAGAAATTACTATGTAATTGAGCGGGGAGAGAGGGGCGAGCGTTTTCACCAATAGATGCGATGCGGCACAAGTATGAGGTTTATATATTCCCCCCCATGTAATACTACTCAGCAACACCAATCGTCTAAAAAACATATCGGAAGTTCCGATTCTCCTGATCGGTTTCGTCCGAGATGGTTGGCACTTCGCCCTTTTCAGACTCCGAGTTTGCCTCGACGACGACAGGTGGCCCATAGAGGCGATCGCGGCGCTTGTTTTCCCACCACCAACTCAGGCCCAGGCAGCCAATGAGCACGATAGCCACGGCAAAACAAATTATGATTGACAAGAATCCACTCTGTGACATGTTAGTATCTTGAAACATATAAATATAAAATGGTTCAGAAGATAACGAACCTGGTAGACGGGCGCCTCGTCCTCAAAAAAGAGGAAAGGCCCGATAATATTCCCCGTACAATAAGCGATGAACATCATGGAGCTGACAGTCGCTTTCTTGGTGAAGCCAGCCACATTGGACGAAACGAGAGACATCGACAGAGGTATACCCGCGGCAAAGGCGACGAAGATGAAGATGCCGAACAGTTGGCCGCCTTGGTTGTCAAGCGAGTAGACGAGCACACATCCGATAAGACTGCAATAGATATTGTTGGCGGGTGGAACGATGGCATATTTGGATAGAGGGAGAACTTACCCGACCAAAGTACAGAAGCCTGCAATCGTACAGCGGCTGTTGGTGTATTTCGTCGCCAGATATGTACTGCGGCATGGTTAGTGTATATTGATATTGTCTAATGTGAGAAAAAACACACCTTCCAATGCTGAAGATGGCATGAACAGCTCCTATAGGCATGGAGAGAAGGTACACCTCCAGCGTAGAAAAGCCAAGGCCCGTCATTACGAGCGAAGTAAACTGCTCAGAGTCAGTATGCTGACGAACCGCTCGGTTTGAACAAGATCATGGCCTACCGTCGTAAACCCTCCGTTTGGTATACAGTTTGCCAGCTGGTACAAGAAGAGAATCCAAATCTTGTAGTCGGTCAACGCTTCCCATACCTGATTCCATTGGATTTTGTTATTCTTCACACCCGTCTGGTTGGCTCGAAGACGCTCGACTGCGTTGATGCGCTCTCCCTTTTTGAGAAACCGAGCAGACATGGGGGAGTCTGGGAGGAAGAATACGAGAACAGCTGCCCACACGCTTGTGATAAGTCCGTAGATAATGAACAGCCACTAGCCATGTCATGTATGAGTATAAACTTGTTTCATCCGAGGCAGATCGACGTACCTTCCACGCGGCAATCGAGCCCTGAATATGGGCCACTCCATAGGCAATGAGACCACCGAACGCGGTAGCGACCGAATTGCCAGCGAACCAAAGACCATGTCGTAGAGGCTGCTCGTCTCGCAGGTACCACATCCCAGTGATCAGGCTGAACCCTGGGGAGACCGAGGCCTCGGCGGCGCCCAAAAGAAAGCGAGCGACCATGATTCCGATGAAGTTTCGAGTGGCCGCGTGAGACGCCAGGATTACACCCCAGATGAGGCTATATGTCTAGTATTAGATTGTATGTTCGTTTGCGGGAGGATAGTAGGGTATCGTACAAGCAGACCGCAATGAATTTTCCAATTGGAAGTCGAACCATCCCCATCGATGCGGGATACGAGAACACAAGATATCCGAAGTAGAAAATCGAGCCGCACCAGGAGTACTGGGTGCCAGATAGTTTCTACCTAAGTCAGTGATTTGTCCTGAGTTTTTTCTCGGTTTTGGCTGCCTGGTTACTCACCAAATCTTGGAGGATGCCCATAATCGATGCTTGATTCAGGGTC
The DNA here is from genome assembly GCA_015844325.1 of Aspergillus nanangensis. Lineage (NCBI taxonomy): Eukaryota > Fungi > Ascomycota > Eurotiomycetes > Eurotiales > Aspergillaceae > Aspergillus > Aspergillus nanangensis. The sequence goes on along the minus strand of VCAU01000040.1, from coordinate 76,618 downwards.
TGCTTATCCAGGAATTGAAGCATATAAGAGACCACCATCACCGGTAGGAGACTAGATGCAATTAGTTCGGCCCATGGGATGTTTTGAGAGTCTGATGTAACAGTAGACGCACTGCCAGTCAATTTTTCGAAGCAATTGCTTGCCCGAGGACCCTGTGTTTGCCTCCATTGTGTGCTAAATCGGCAGTGAAAACTCCGGCGTAAGACGTCTTCAAACAGAGGTGGGAGAGAAACAAAACAGTTTGAAGTGCGAGAGAAACAGACATGACAAATGATACTACGATGGAGGACTGGCCTTTTGTAGATCGCCGCCCAACTCCTCCGAGTCGAGCGACCCAAGGGATTGTGGATATCAACGCGATAAGACTCCCTGATTGCCCAGTATCTTATCATTTTCGGTAGGAGACTAGCGACGCTTCCAAGATCACACGACGGTCAGATACCATATCTCAAGCCCCTGAGCGATTGGTTGCCTCGGCAAATGAGCTGGTTATCAACCGACGCGCGGAGACTCTAAAAGTCTGGGGAGGCGCACATTGGTCACTAGCATCGACACGATGGAAGTATATCTGGCCAGAGGCTTGATTGTTTGCTCGGCATCAGGGTTATTTGGGCTCATTGGCTAGACACCGTCTCTTGGCCTGGGCTTGCTTCTTTGGAGAGATGCGCCCACGATACCAGGGCTAACGAAGACGAGTCAGGCTGTTCGTACGCGGAACCCAGCGGACACTATGAGCAACATACGGAGTACATTCCTGGCCCTCCTCCTGGGAATCCCCGAAGAGGGCGAGGCGAGATTGTCTGGTCGTGGAGTCGATCTTGGACCGACTCGTCGTAGTTCATCGTGATTAGGGCTTCTTTGTGCCTTTCGGGCCTTAATTTAGAAAAATCCCGGGGATAACCTCCACGCTTGCAGGCGTGAGGGGAAGTCCCGTCCCCTTGCGGTAATTGATCCTCTTGCAGACCTTCATATCCAACGGTAATGTGTGGGGTAGAATCCACTCTGCACTTTGACGGGTGAATCTCGGCCGGGGTCCATGTTTAGTTCGTGGAGTAGTTCGACGATAGGAACAGTAGTCGAGTGCTTTGACGCAATCCAAGCAAAAGCCTGATAACGAATATCAAAGACTGGGTGTGATTGGCGGTTACGCGAGCAGTCGTCTTCATTGGAAGAGGTTGCCGAGAAGGATTCGCATGGAGATCTAGTTCGCTTCCTGACGTGATGGTGAGTGGCGTTGGTGTAACGCTGTGCACAATTAGCTATCCATCTCCTCGGTTGTTTTAAATCGCTGGACTTTGAGAAGGGTTTGAATTCCAACCCCCTCCTTTCTCCTGGCTGTATACCAAGCCATCGCACCCAGATCGCTACTATCCAGGCAAAAACTCTCTATCCAACATGGGTTCTCACACAGGCACAACTCTAGAACAGCTGGCTCGTTCGATAGAAGCCCACAAGGAAGGCCTCTGGGCTGTGAATCAAGAAATCCATACCCACCCAGAGCTGAATTATCAAGAAGTTCATGCCCACAATACCCTGTGCGACTTTCTCGAAAAGCAAGGCTACACAGTAACTCGACACGCCTACGGGCTCAATACTTCATTCGAAGCCGAGGCCGGGACTGGCACCGGCCCCCTCATTGTCTACAACGCCGAATATGATGCTCTCCCTGAGATCGGCCACGCCTGTGGGCACAATCTCATCGCGACCTCATCTCTCGCTGCCTTCCTCGCCACCGCAGAGGCCCTCAAAGCCAACAACGCCAACGGCCGTGTGCGTCTCCTCGGCACCCCCGCCGAAGAAGGTGGCGGTGGAAAGATCGCCCTCATCAAGGCGGGCGCATATCAAGGCGCCGATGCCTGTCTCATGGGCCATCCCGGATCGCGCGTGGGGACGCTGGACGGCGTTGTCAACGCGCGTTGCATGGCTCGCGCCGGCACCACGATTACCTTTCGGGGCGTGAATGCCCATGCTGGAAATGCGCCGTGGCTCGGACGGAATGCCCTGGATGCGGCGGTCGCGGCTTATACGAATATCTCGATGCTGCGACAGCAAATCCATCCGAACCAGCGGGTTCATGCGATCATCTCGAAGGGCGGCGAGCAGCCGAACATTATTCCTGATTTGACGGAGATTCAAATGTTTGTGCGCGCTGAAACAGACACGGCACTTCAGGATACTTGTCAGCGAATAATTGCCTGCTGTGAGGGTGCAGCAACTGGGGCAGGCTGCTCAGTGGATTTCAAATGGTGAGTGTGGTCTTCGATTTACGTCGCTGCACGGACTAATCAGGTACGATGTACAGGGCGGAGAGCTATAAAGATCTCCAGTGTAGTCCCGCTATGAACGATCGATTTCATCTGCATGCCCAGGCAGATAACTTGAATTATCTGGCATCGCCTCCGACAGTCAGTGGAGCGTCGACAGATCAAGGTACGTTGCTTTGTTATGGGACCGCAAAACGTACAAAGACTAATGACTATGTTTCATGCACGACAGGAAACGTCAGCTACGAGCTTCCCAGCCTTCATCCCGGATTTTTAATCGATGTCGAAAGCCCAGAGGTCGGACCTCACCATCCCAAGTTTGCCCAAGCAGCTGGAACACGCTCAGCTTTTGACGCGGCCTTGCAGTTCGGCAAATTGATGGCGGCTACGGGGTGCGACATTTTGGACGATTCAAGTCTGAGGGAAAATATGTGGACGGAGCATCGTCAGAAGTTTAGTAATAAGGCTTCCAAGATATAGGCGCGTAAATCCTTCAATGAGGTCTCTATTGAGTTGGCGAAGGCCATCGAGTACGATGGGCCATATAGGCGCTCTGCTGGAGACGCCCTCAGTGTCGCGGCGCGTACACCAAAGCCCAGATATGAATAGAACTTGCAAGTATCAAAGACCTATGGAAATGCGCATCAATCTTGACAATCCTGGTCATCGAATCATTTTACCATGAATCCAGCTGTCCAAGGCGAACGAATAAGCGCCCAGCCAAAAATAGCATCAGACTAGTGTATAAGTCCTCAAAGCGCATACAGGTTGTCAAGGCGCCAGCTCTTCGGCGCTTCCTCAGCCAGGAGGCTTTCTATTCATAAATATCGGGGGGTGCGTACTGTCCATCTCGATGGCCTGTTGTGATCAGCTAGACTCTGTCAAACCGCGATACCATTCCACGACGAAAAAACAACACAGCAACAAATCTTCCTTCACACATAACTACCAACTCTACAAACAAAACATAGAACAAATGGGAGCACAAGGTCCCGTACAACCCCTTGGGCCCCCTCGTCAACTCGACTTACCTTTACTCCCTGGGAAGGCCTGTGAAAACGCCAATCGAATCTCTTTTCGCGAGCCCGGTAAACTGGCGCTAGAGAAACCAAAGCGCTGGCGAAAGCTCATGATACAGCGAGCAGAGAACCGGCATGCACAAGTGCAGCTAGAACAACTGTTAGCGCAACTGGACCGAGAGAGGAAAACGGGATATCTAAAACACAGCGACTACGTGAGAGTGTCGCAACAACGATTGGAGCAGCTCCGAAATATAAAGCAAGCCGCAAACTCCCAAGACAAAGAAGAGATGTCTTTCCTTGCAGGTATTTTACATGTTGGAAACAAAGAACTCAATCATATGCATGCAACATATGAGGCCTTGTACACTCCACAAGCAAGCATCAGTCCGAACGCCATGAGTCTGTACGGCGAGCTTAAGGATCGTCAATTCAGAGTTCTCGTTCTATATCCCGCGCCAAATCATTACCATCCACTCATTGGCACTCTGAAAACTGAGTCGCTCGTCAGTAGGGGACTGACTCAATATGTGACAATCCCCCATTATAGGGGAAATGACACACCAACCGACGTAATCCACATCCTGCCGGGGAATATCTCTCAGGGTATGGTTTCTGTGGGTGACTCGCATCAATTTTCGGACGACTATGCAAGATATTGCCATCGAGTTCCTATTCAGGACAATCTGCTCGGTGCATTACTTCGATTCCGAAGGGCGGATAGACCTGTGGCCCTGTGGGTGGATGAACTCTGCATCGACCAAAGCAACCCAATCGAGAAGACAAAACACGTTGCCCTAAGACTCGATATATACCACATGTCACATTCCACATGCGTTTGGTTGGGTGAAAGTGACGATGAAGCGAGAAGCAGCATGGCATTGGACTTGATACCAAGGCTGGTAGATTATTCGATATTGAAAAGCTATATGAGTCACAGGAAGTACGCAGCGCATTGGGCAGCGCTGGGCGAGCTCATGAGAGATCGCTGTTTTTCCCAATGCTTGGTTTTTCAAGAAGTTTCACTGGCACGGAGGATAACATTGCACTGTGGTGCAGAGGTGGTTCAATGGAGTGATTTCGCCAATGCCATTGATTGGCTACTCACCTATAAAGACCAGATCAAGGAGTTATTTCATTTCTCGCAATGGAGATATGGACCTGACACTCTTGGAGATCTGGAGTCGTCTGGTGCAAACATCCTTCTCGACGCGATGAGTCGCCTGTTTATGAGGACTGGAGACGGTGACATTATAAAACCAACCAAATCTCTCCAATCCCTGGTCAGAGACCTACACTCGTTTGACAATGGTAATCCTCGCGACATCATCTATGGCCTAGTCTCGATAGCGACTGATACATTTCCATTTTGTATGGCATATCGGTTGAGGACGGTCGACGATCTGCCCCGGACCATACTCCCAGTTGACTATCGACGGAGCGTGCTCGAGGTTTATCAGGACTTCACTCAGGCTTGCATCAACTCTTCCGGCTCCCTTGATGTGATATTTCATCCTTGCTTATCGGCCCGACAATTGAGTCGACATTGTAAGGGGAACAACTTCTCACCAAAGTTGCCATCGTGGATCACTTTTGTGCCGGACTCGGAATTTGGCACACCGGACGAGGTGTCTGGTCGCCGCAACAATGTTGAGCGTCTGGTTGGCCCCAGGGGCCAACCCTATTACGAAGCCTGTGGCAGTATGAAAGCCGAGAGAGCCTTGATACATGAACTCTGTCTGACCGTGACTGGGCTCCAACTGGCTACTATCAGTGATATCTCCCAGTGTCACACAACAGGGATCATCCCCCGGGAGTCCTTATCCCTGCTAGGATTGTCAGACCCCAAGAACTGCAATCAAAGTGCCCCTGGAAGAATTTGGCGCACATTGATTGCAGACAGAGACTCGGGTGGAGAATTCCCTGCGGAATATTATCGGCGAATTTTTCACAGTTGTATAGACAGCAACGGCGACATAAACACTGGCCGACCTACACGGAAATGCAGCCATCTAACCCCGGACTATCTGACCAGAGTACGAGATATCACTTGGAACAGGAGATTCTTTATCGGACATGCACCGAGGAGCCCTCATGTTGGCCTGTGTCCCGCCGACGCGAGAAAAGGCGATCTCGTCTGTATTCTCTTTGGATGCAGTGTCCCTGTCATTCTTCGAAAACACGGACGCGGTGAGACTTCCTCTTTCGAGTTTATTGGGGAAGCCTATGTCCATGAAAGGATGGATGGCTATGGCATTGCTGACCTAGCAATGACCGGCGAGATGCAGATTCGAATAAAATAGGATGTCGTATTGTGAAGCATTGGAAATTGAATGATGTGGTATGCGGTCATGTGACAGAGTCTGTAAGAATAAGCGAGGAATGATGGCCATGAATCTCAGGCTTCCACTGTTATATTTATTTCTTCTAGTTGTTACTGTTATTGAATAACCAATTCTGCATTTCGAAGGAAAAAGAATTTTTAAAGAAAAATATTCATATCCCGTTGTCAAATTCACTCAACGGTATGTACATGATGTCTGTATAAGCCGAGCAGGATCAATACCTATATATGTACCTATATATATTTATATACCCAGACAAAATGGCTCTCTTATATACTCAGATACACTCCACGGTTGACATTTAGATCATCAGGTGCCCTGATACAACTACAACTCTTACCTCATATCCCATTAGACGTATCCCCCTGGCTCGGCTTCTCCATCTCATAGAAAAGGAGGTAAACTTCTTTCTGCATCCCTAACACGTCGGACGTCTTACACTCCTTGATCTTCTCGTCCGAGATACGCCACCACCGATCATTGGCCTTGCGACGTCGGCGAAGACGTGATCCAGCCCCGGAGGGCGAGTCATTGGACCCGGTCGTGATCCCCATGAACGAGGTCCGTGACGCAGATTTACTGAGCCGCCCAGTATCAGTAGAGGGGCTTTGAGGGTCCGACCCAGGTGAGAGGCGCGTCGTCGATTTTGAACGGGTACTTTGGAAAGACACGCGAGAGCTTGATGTGCTTGGGCGGGGTGCCGGCGACGTTGGCGTGTTTAACTGGGAGGTGGCCTTAGAGGATCTCTTGGTTGAGTCAGATCGTGATGGGGTCTGGGATGACCCCGATGACAGAGAAGGCGACGACATAGAAGTCGGGATGCTTAGCGGAGGTGGCTCGATCTCCGGGGTGCGGCGCGCTCCCAAACGAGGACTTGGTGCAGTGGACGGGTTCGTGCTCGCAACCCGACTCTGCGCATAAGAACTAAAAACGTCCGGGGTCGCGAATGGTGCGTACAGGTTATTGCGTCGGAAGGATTCATAATGTCCGCTGTGGTGACTACCTTTGTGACATACGATGGCAAGCAGTTTGAACCACGTTTGGGTCAAAATGCCCCCTAAGGGAAGTTTTTCGGGAAACGAGACCTTGGCCGCGTTCTTGGTGGAGCTGCTGTGGTCAAAGATAGATCGTGAAAGGTGGATAGCAATCACTTTTGGAAATGCCGTGATTCGCATATGGCGCGCAATCCTCCGTTTCGGGGCAAGTTCGGAAGGTGGCAACGTGACCTCTGCAGGCAGAGATTCGGGATCTGTGGACAATGCAGTTTGAATCATTTGGATTTCATCCTCAAGGCGATTCCGATCCTTCTCAGTGGGGGACTGGGCCAACTCATGCATTTTCACGTCAAGCGCATGTTGCAATCGGCACTTATCACAGCGGAAGTCTTCAATGTACTCTGTTTTCAGTAGACCGTCAAAACAGGCATTAAGAGTGGTGGAGCTCTTCTGGGGCACCTGCAACGTCAGATTGACAAAGGACGTTTGGTTTGGTTTATACTGGTAACGGCAATACTGGCATTCGATTTGTGACTCCATTTTGCCTTCGAAAGGAAATCCGTATTCGTTATCAATTTCCTTGAGTTTCGTGTCGATGATTGCCGGGAGGCCCTGTTCCGATCCATCGTCAATGCGGACCTCAATGTCGGTTGTGTTTTTCTCGACGGAGATATTGTTTTCGGTGTCCACTGCGCCCGGACCTGCGGGTATTTCAATGGCGTCTTTCGCTCGTTGCCGTGCCTTGACGCCAGCGTGATATTCTTCACAGAGCCGCTCAGCCACAATCTGCAAAAACTCCTGCGCATCCTGTTGGCTGCGGCTTATACGTGTGCGGAAGGCATATTCAAGGGACTGAATGAATCCTCGCGCGGAGATCGTCTTTTTGTATATAGGCCGTTCGTTCAACCGATCTAGCATCTCTTTGAGTGCCCGCGTGATTGTTCCCTGCTGTAGTTCGCGGATTTTCTCAGGGACGTCGCCTCGTCGAAGCTCGCTGGGTTGCGGGAGGAGATTGTAGACCTCGGGGCCATCAAGATCGCGCCGATGAAGCTCCCGTATCAGATAAACGCGCAAGTCACCAAGGCCGGCGAGGGCTTGCAAGACGGAATTTATAAAACAGTCATTGGCGGTATTTGTCAAGCCCACAATACTTTTCTTACGGTTGCTGTCGCTTGACTCTTCGCTATCAATAGTGTAATTGGGACCAAAGACGTAGAAGAGAGCGACAGCGGCGAGAGAAGCGCCGGCCGCGTATGCGGCCACGGTGGTCGGTTTTTCTGGCATCAATTTATTCGACGGGCGACTCTGTTATGGAAAGGGAGAGGGGGAAGGGTCTCCAGGTGAGCCGGCGAAGGGCCTATCGAAGCTCCATTGGCGGCTGCCTGGTATACGGGGAGGAGATTTCGCGATAATGTCAAAGAGAAGAAGCACTAAACGCTTGTCGCCTTCCACTTAGAGATGGTACATAGGAGTCGGGGATCAGTCGAAGTCGGCTATGACCGGCATATTCGTCAGTTGCGAGTTTCCCCGTAAAAAACGCCCAAGATGTGGAGAGAGAGAGATGGGGTAGGGCAGAGAGAGAGGGGGGGCAACTGAAATCTCACCGGAGTTATGGGGAAGGACTGTCCGAGCCACTGCCAAGAAATATAAAGTGATTGTGATGTTGTTGTTCACGCCAACATGATCATGACTTGAATTCCTGCGGGGGAACAAAGGAAATGGATGTTGAAGAGAGCGACCGAGGTGGGAGAGCGATCAACTTGTCGGATGTCCGTCGCCGAGCGCCCCGTCGTCGCAGTAGCAAACTAGGAGTCAGTCCCGAACATCCGCTCCCCCACATTTCCCTGGGTCGAATCGCTGGTTCCGCTGGCGTCTCTTGAAGAAAGCCCCTGGAGCCAGGAATCAATGATCGACAGGTTCGCCGTGATCGACATGTAACTAGAGAAGACATAGAGGCAGCCAGAAAACAAGTCGCTATCTGGCATGAAGATCGTTGGCTGCTTGGCTGATCTGGTGACCGATCACTGTGAGACTAATTGCAATAGCGTAAGACGATTTGATGAAGAAGCGGCCAACCCACACAGCCTCGGTGATCCAGGTATGACAGAAGAAACTACCACAACTCGTCCGATAAGAGAAGGATGGGAGGATGTATGGAGTTGAAGCGAGGGCGAAAGTGAAGATGAATTATTAGGTAAGGTGACTATGGACCCTCCAAGTAAGGAAGGAGGGACTGCAGGGGATCACCTGACAAACAACATGAGTTGCAACCAGGACTAGATGATTATTATTATTTATTTATTGCTTCGGAGTATACCTCGAGTGGTCTTGCTGCGATTACCCGTTCTTCGTTTCGCAACTGAACCCGAAGACTAGAGCCAGGGACTCACGAAGTCTTCTGCCACCATCGGGAGATATATATATACACAGCATTGCTTTACTGGTTCTAACATTCCTCACCTAATTGATGGGCGATATAGAATATATATACCTCCTACATCTGTATCCTGGCTAGTAGATCCTTCACCCCTTTTTTTCTCATAATGACCCCCCCGGAAATCGACATCGACATTTTTTCCAAGTAAATATCGTCCAGATGGTATATAGTAAAGCCGGTCCACAAGAATCGGACTCCGGGCTGACAAAATTCATCTTGAATCTTTGATAACAGACATTCTTCTTTCATAACGATCTATAGGAACATTAAGAGCAGGGCCTTTATGCCTGCATAGACGCGGGCAGAGTGGCGACCTTGGCCTTGAAAAGGTCATCGGCCTGCTTCCAGACACGAGCGTTCTTCCAGTCCTTCAGTTGCAACAGGCTGGGGAGAAGAGCCTCGCTGAACATCTCCGAGCTCTCCCGGGGAAGGAGAGAGGGAAGGTGATCAATACTGATGACACTCAGGGCAGGGCCCTTAGTACCGGCGGGCAGGATGACGGGGACGGTGGGTCGGTCGAAGGTGGTGGTCACAGTATACACAGGGATGGGGTTGTGAGGGTTTGTGCTTTTCGCAGACAATGTGGGTTAGCTGTGGTTCTCATGAGGACTGGGTAGGAAGGTCCCTTACGTATCAGCACTGACGTCGCAAATGACTGACAAGCGACGGGTAGGGGCAGAAAGGCTCTCTCCGTCGATAAACGGCGGGATGGGGTCGGACAGATAAATGCAGTTGACGAAGATATCGGCCTCTTCAATGATTTCCCGGAAGGGACCACCTATAGGACATGTTTATTAGAACGTCGAGTATGGGGAATATCACGATTCAGCAACATACCCTTCTTGGTTTCCTCCATATCCCACTGCATGATGTCAGACTCGGGGATACCGACATCCTTGGCCAGCTGAACAGCACCCTTGCCACAACGTCCAAGCTATGACAGTCAGTATATGATCAATTCTTAAGGAGTTTCAGAACGGTAGACTCACAGCACCAATGACAAGCACCTTGGGCGAACGGCCAGACTGTTTCTTACCGGCCTCGAGCGACTCCTTCACCGATTGGATGAGGAGATCCTGGTTGGCATAAGGGACCTCACTGGGGAGAGGCTCGCCCTCGGGATGCGACAATTGCCAAGCCCAATCCTTGACAGCCAAAGCAGAGCCGGCATAACCGGCAGAGTAACCGAAGGCTAGAAAATATCATGTCAATTTCATGCCTGTGAGAACAATTACACCCCAGGGGTCATGACTCACCCGCAACTCTCCGTCCAGTATCATCCGTGAGGAACTCCAGATCCAGAAGGGTACCGCCTCCACGAGGCCAGCGGCTGAGGACCTTCTCCCAGCCACCTTGCTGCTTGTAACAATGCGCAAAGGAGATATGCACGTGCTCAAGAGGGAATTCATCTTCCGGCAACTCCTTCAGACCCAGAATGAAAGCATCCTTGGGGGCATCCTTCACCCAGGAGCCTTCTTCGACAAGCTTAGCTCCGACCTATTGTTATAAAGAAAAAGGAACAACCGTAAGTGAAACCGTCGGGATACAAAGTGGGATTGGGCTAGCGAAAGTACCTTGGCGAATTCCTCATCTGTAGGGTAAACATGATCAGCTTCATTGCCCCGCAAAATAAATTCAATATCGCGTGAGCTTACCGTCGAAAATACCCTGCGACGAGCGCTCGATTGTCACGTCGTAGCCGGCATCAAGGAGAGCCTTAGCAGTAGTAGGGGTTACTGCAGAGGATGTTAGCATTCGGCTGCAAGAAGAAAGTTGTAGATATCGAGGATTGTCATATCATCAAGAGCTCCTGAGCTCCTGTTGGGCAATGGTAAGAAACTTACAAGCAGAGCGAGCCTCAGCGGGCTTGGTTTCGGCACGAAGCCAGATCTTATTGGAAGCCATGATGTCTGGATGGTAATTGACAGGATCAATGGCGGAATTGGTATTTGGAGGTGGAAGTAATAGTCCTTGAATATTAACCGGACTGAGCAATAATGGATCTATGACACAGACTTTCCTGTCTCAGTTAGTGGATGGTGGGACGAAAATATGATGGAAGAAGGCTGTTCCGTTCCGATGGGGGGTCTGCATGTACCTGCTGACTCAACATCCGGGGGGCGGATGTGCCGATGTCGGCAAGGGACTGATTATTGCTTCAAGGCAAGGGTATGGATTGCCATATAATGACCATTTACCTCCGTGTAAATTATCATCGGTATCATGTGTACGTACCAAGTGTATTACCTACACAATACCTACCTTACTCGAGTAACCTTGGAATACTTGGGTACCTAATCTTAGGTAGGTATTACCGACGATTCTTGGTATAATCTAGTCCTACTTATCATCGCCTTAAATCCCAGGCCATCAGGTATTCAGGCAGCCGCGCTTATAACTTTCTAACCAAACAAGAAGGGAAAAACAGAAAATTAAGGAATTCCATGAATGAAAGCCATTTTTGAACAAGTAATCCCAAAGCGTCAAGAGGAGGAAAATTCGTCTCATTGATTCTATCTTGACGTGACTCGACTAGCTACGAGGAAGGAGGAAGAAAAACAGTGAGCCTTTATAGATCCTAGATGGCGAGATCCAGAGGCCTAACCCCCAGGAAGTGAATTCACCTCGAGAAGTAACATATTCGTATGTCTCATAAGGATGTGGTTTTATAGATACATTGGGCCTCTGTCACTATTCTAGTGTGGTACATGCATGCAAATCAATACTCAATCAACTTGGAGGCTCAACTGTGATGCCTTGGTTCCACACCGCAAACAACTAACCCAACTCTCATGAACTGGCTTTGGTGCGACTACGAGTGCGACTACCAATGCCATCAGTAGCAATCACCCTCTTCGCAACGTCCTTGGTTTTCTTAGGGCGGGCAGTCTTCTTCTTTTCCCCGTTGGCTTCTTTGGCAATTCCATTCTGTGTCTTAGGCTTCTCGACAGCGGTCTTCTGCTTTTTGGGAGCCGGCTCCTCCTTGGCACTTGGATGCTCTGGCGTTTCGTTGTCAGCAGACGCTGAAGTCGATTCGTGTTCACGTTTATCACCGGCACCGATGATGCCATTGGTGTCATTTATAGTCTTGCTCTCTTCGGTCGGTTTAGCTAGACCACTGTCGCCATTGGCTTCTTTGTTGACATCAGCCACTGCGGCGTTTGTACTAGCGTCTGGAGGGGAAAACATCAGCACCCGTGTTTCAGAAGACCCAAATCGATCTAACATTTCGAGTATCGAATATCGAAAACTGTGGGCCACAGAGGACTGTATCCAACTTACCAGGGACCGCAGTCGACGCATTAGTGTCACCGGTCGGCTCAGAAGACATGATGACAAACTAGAGGTAGTGAACCCGAAAGGGCTACAGTAGTAACAAAGTTCGACAAAAAAAATAGTCGCAAGCAGCGAGTAGTCGTAAATTCGGTCAGATAAGAGGGTGTTGGGGTTGGGAAGAAGATAGGTGAGGTTGTGGTCGTGGAAGAAGATGAAGGAAGGTTGAGAGGTGAGGTTGCGCGGTGACGTTTACTAAGTCAGCCATCTCAGGGCGCTAATTTATTTCATGGGGGAGTCAATCTCGGTTGAGCGGCCTTTTAGAGTACAGCACCAATTGGGGTACACAACCTAGTAGCACCCCGAAGCTCAGCTCGAGGGGGCAACATCACATAAGCCTTCTCATACATGTTGTACCCGGAGAAGCATGCCAAGAAGAGGAGAAAACCTCCGTTAGCGTGGGCCGGGTGGAGCAGGATTGCGGAGTATTGCGCCGGTTGGTGTGACCTGATGGGATGAAGGTAATTCCGCACTTGCAGATCAAGGCTAATAAATCGCCCCTTCTCCCCATTATTATTCTACCAGAATGTCAGGCCGTGCTTGTGCGGCCCTCTATTCTTTTCATGGCTCATGACTTTCATCAGGACAACTCGTGAGCGCGGTCCAAAGTTCTTTTTATGACGACTAGCCGTCCATATTCCATAGCCTGAAAAGCGGAAATAGGAGGTAGAGCGTAAACAGCAAGACCCTGTTGCTGATACATCCAATAGGGATCCGCGGCCTCGTTCAGGTCAATGCAAGGTCCAAACGCGCGAGCAAATCCTCCTCCTCAGCCGAGGTAAGGTGGCCATTTTCAGATGCAGTTCCTGTGTCAGGCTTATCCGGGAGTTGCTGTTGAATGAAACGTGCTATATATGACGCATCTCGAAGGCGTTCCTGATCGATTGACAGACGAAGCGCATCAAAGGCCGCACGCAGGAGGTTTTCCCGCTTCGTCTCAGCCCATGTTTCCAGGTTGTCCAAGGTCAATCCGTCCAGGTGCTCGAGGAAAGGCTTTGTGTCGGGCTTCGTGGGATGATATATCGGTGCTGTAGCCAACAACAACGATTTAGGAGACAAGAGAGAGATAGACGTTATGAAGTCATTGTATATCGAGACGGGAATCTGTCTGGTCTCAGTCTGCGCACTCCGCATCAAAGATTGGCAGAAGTGAGTGGCTGCAGGAAGCAGCATTGGGGCTCGTAGCTGGCTCGCGACTTCATCGGCCACGGGCAAATGAGATCTACAGGCCTGAAGGTAGTAACGTAAAGCCATGGACAATCCACGCCCGTACTGGGTTTCCGCGCTGAGAAGATCGACCAGGAGATTACTGAATACTTGTTGAGCGATGGTTTCCGGTAGTCGACCACGGCGACCGCCGATGTCATGCTTTGCTAACATTCTCAACCACATCATCACGGTCTCCTGGAGTCCTTCGGCCACCAGAAATTTCAGGAGAGAAGCGGTCGACGCACGAGATTTGAAAAGGATCTTCCTTGTCTCAGAGTCAGACGCAAACCACCAGGTCACCACCTTTGACCCCGCCTTGGAGTCTCTCATTGCCTTGACAAACCCACTACCTGTATGCGGGCTGGCGAGGAGTAATTGAGACTTAAGACAGTTGCGAAGGCCAGATACAGTGACGGAACCGGAGGCCACCAACTCATCGAACACTGCCATAGGTTCTTTTGCCAATCTCTGCTGTTCAATACTACCCATACCAGACGGGTCTCGATTCGCGGTCGGCTTGGAAGGTTTGGAAGGAACTACTCGAAACAGGGGATTGTCTAGGATGGCGCGCAAATGTCGGTCGGTCGCCTGTACCGACGAGTCCGGATTTCTTCGTGACCGATCGGTTGAGCCGGACTTCTCTCGACTGGTCGATGAAGAGGTGGGAGGGAACTCACAATCCAGCTGGCGGCGGAAGGAGGAGGTAAGGGCATTGAGCAGCTGCTGGGATTCGCGGGGGGTACGAGGTAATGGGGGATGGATCTTGGACCACGGCCGAAAATTGAAGACAGAAGTACCCTTCATGGTGGAGGACCTTCGCCAGGAAGGACGAGCAAGAGGACGATCAATCGGTAAAGGGTCGAAGCCAAAAGAGTGAGGTAGTAGAGGTTGAAGCGGGAGTGATGATGATGGCCTAATCGACCTCCGATGGTTTGATTGGGATACATTATCGTCCAAGACAGGGCGGCGGTGGGATAGAGCCAGGCGGTGAGGTAAGGCAGTTTACTTGGTTACCTCAGGTCACTGTGCCAGAAGCAGGATGGCCCATGTACCTCTCAAATACGGTCACAGGTATTGTCGATACTTCCAACCTTCCCATCCATCCAATCAGGTTTCCCGGTTATTATTACGAAGGGAGCTCCACGACACATGCGATCCCTTTTCTCGCCTTACCAGTTACCAGTACATGTTACAATCTAGGAGGTTCATGATAGAACTCAATGTGGTTAATTATTGACGACTATTGATCCGAACAATCGAATATATATTTTTTTTCATACAATAAACCCACCTTGATGTGGAAGGGGAGAGAGAAGAAACTGATGGATGTGGAAGGGATGGAAAAATGGATGACGAAATAGCATCCCGTGGAGGAGATCAGAACCTAAATTGAAATTTTAGAAACAGATCGATTTTGCCTCTTTGAGAGGGATGATGTATGGCCTGATGATGAAGAAGACGTGAATCGTTCCAAATATATCAGAAAACCGAAGCGACACAATCATAGTAATACTACTGTAGGCATATAGCTAGGACTAATAATTAGGACAACGATGATATAAAGGGTTCCTTCTGCAGTTCGAGTGAATTGGAGTTGAAGATAAAGAAAAAAGCTCTCCTTTGTGGTTTAGCGGCCACTCGCTAAAGAGCGTAACTGGTCATGGGTATGGTCAGTTGCGGTCTTTCCAACAATACCGTAGGTATCCAATACGGACCCAATACCGCCCGTCACCTCTACCAACAGCTGAAAATAAGCCCCAGCTGGTATTACGGGACGGACTCTGATTGAACTCTTCTCTCTCCCTTCCTTCTTCTCTTTCTCTCTCTCTCTCCCTCTCGCTCTCTCTCTCTGCAAAACTCTCCCTTGTGTTAATGGCACACCTCTCCTCCCTCTCCTAGAAATTACTCATTTTCTACCTCCTCTTCTTTGACACCCTCCCTCCGATTCTCTCGCTCCAGCTGCAATCGTGGTGGGTTCCAGTTCCTGTCCCATGTCCAACCTTGCCTCCATGAGGCTGCATCTTTTGATTCACTAAACTAACTCTTTTTTACCCGCTTTTCTGCCCACTAGCCGCACCTTGTTTTCTCCCTTCGTCCTACTCACTCGACTCTTTATTCTTTCTCTTCCTCCTCCATCCCTAGGGATTCACAATTTCCATCAGAAATCATGTCTGACGCTCAGTCACGGTCCTCTGCCTCCCGTGGGAGGGTATCCTCTCGTGGTGGTCGCGGCGGTTATAGCTCCAGAGGTGGTCGAGGCAGCAGATCTGCAAAGGCTGACAACACAGACGACACACACACCGCGTTCGAAGATGAAGGAGAAATCGGTTTGATGAAGCAGAAATACTCCAACACTCTGCCCATGCTGAAGGAGCTATTCCCCGACTGGACCGATGAAGACCTCGTCTTTGCTCTGGAGGATGCAAATGGTGACCTTGAACAGGCCATTGATCGCATAACAGAAGGTTCGAACTCGATCCCTTGTCGCTCTTTTTCCCTGTTGATCTTCCTCCGACCATTGTCTAATCTTCTTTCTCTTCAGGCAATGTCTCGCAGTGGGGAGAGGTGAAGAAGAAGACTGCAGACCGACCCCGCCCCAAGCCCAAGGAGGTACAGGCCACCCCGACCGAGACAACCCCGGCTCCTGTGCGAGGTGCCCGTGGGCGTGGTGGATTTGAAGGCCGTGGACGTGCTCGCGTGGACCGTGGTGGTCGTGGCGGTCGTGGTGGTCGCGCCGGTGCTCATACCAATGGAACCCGGTTGGACAAACCAGTTGAGACGGCCCCAGTTGTGGCTTCTGAGGTCACAAAGCCGGTTGTCGAAGAACCAACAGCTGCAGTAACCACGGAAGCTTCCAACGAAGCCGCCAAGGATGTCCCCAAGCCCACCGAAGGCGCAAGCACCAGCAGTTGGGCGAGTCTCTTTGCCAAACCAGCTCCTCCTCCTCCTCAACCTCCTCAGAAGAAACCCGCTGCCCCTGCTCCCGTCCCCGAACCGCAGCCCGCTGCTCCTGAACCGGTTGTGGAGCAGGAAGCTCCTCAACTTACGCCTGTCCCGATCCCTGCACCAGTTCCTGTCCCCGTTGAAAAGGTACCTGTGCCTGTCATCCCTCAACCCGCCGAAGCTCCCGCTGCAGCTCCCCCCTCCACCGAAGTTGCCCTCCCCAAAGATGATTTGACCAGAAACAACCTTGCCCAAATTCCCGATGTCTCACCTCCCGCTCCCACCGCCACCGCCGCCAGCACCGTGGGTAGCACTTTCGATGCTATCAACGCTGGCGCGGCTGGTACCCCCGCCCGTGCCGCTCCTGGCCTCTATCCGACCAGCGCCTTCAAGCAAACCATTCGTACCCCTGGCCTC
This sequence comes from Aspergillus nanangensis, assembly GCA_015844325.1. Taxonomy (NCBI): domain Eukaryota; kingdom Fungi; phylum Ascomycota; class Eurotiomycetes; order Eurotiales; family Aspergillaceae; genus Aspergillus; species Aspergillus nanangensis. Next base: position 59,656 of record VCAU01000040.1, on the reverse strand, counting down.
CAGCGCCGTGTAATGGAGCAACAGGAGGCGGTTGTCATGCCGGGAAATCATGCCGTCGACCGTGCTGCCGTGCAATTCGGTAGCATGGGTCTGAACGGCGATGCGGCCGATGCTGATATCGATGAAAACCGTGAAGATGCGGAAACTCGCGCTCAACCTCCTCAGCATTCCCCCGTGGCACCTCGTGCCTCTTTGCCTCCTTCCACTCAGGCTCAACCCCCAACTGAAGCCCCCGTCGTCTCGCGCCCTGCTCCAGGCCTTCCCCCCGTCCCTCAAGTCTCCGCCGGAGACTCCTTCAACGATTTCGCCCGTTACACCGAAGCTCATAAGCCCTACGACCCGTTCAGCCAGCAGGTCTCTCAGCCTCAGCCGCAAATCCAGGAACCCTTCGCGAACCAGGCTCCCGTCCAGCCTACAGCCACGACCGGAAGCGAGTATTCTCCTTTCTACGCCATGGACCAGCGCCTTCCCTACAACTACTATGCCTCTTACGCCCAGTCCCAGGACGCCTCCGCCGCTGCCCAGAGAGCCGGTGCTGGCTTTGGCGTGTCGGGTGCTGAAGTGCAGCCGCATGTCCCCACGACGCAGCCCCCCAGCCGTTATGGCCATGTGGATGCCCCCAACAGCGGCCATAACACGCCGAACCCAACCCTGCCCGGTGCTGGCCAGACCCCAACGGCGCAGCACATGCCCGGCCAGGCGGCTCATGGCTACCAGTACAGCGGCTATCCTTACTACTCGAACCCGCACTATGCTTCCTACATGAGTCAGATGAACCAGCAGTTCGGGCGCAGCCGTCCCATGTACGATGATGCCCGTCGGTACGACGACCATTACATGCCTCACGGCGGCCAGTACGGCTATGGCAGCCAGTACGGACCCTACACCAAGGGTGGAATGTACCAGCAGCCCCATAACTTCTCTTACGATCACTCTTCGTCTCCTGCGACCGGCGGCAGCTTCAACCAGGCCGCCCCTGGCCGCGAATCGGTTTACGGCCGCACTGGATCCGCCCAGCCGTCGGAGACCCAGCAGTCAGCGACAGGCTCCAACGCGTTCACCTCGGGCATGTCGGATGTCTTCGCCCGCTCTCAGGGTGGCTTCGGTCAGAACCAGCCTATGTCTCAGCAACCTCCCGTCAGCGCGGAGGAGCCCAAGAGCTTCGACACGCCCAAGGCAGCTGGACCCAGCCCTTCTCTGGCCCAGGCTAACCGTCCTGGATCTGCCACCAACAGTGTTCCGACTCAGCCTCAGGCGCAGACCGGTCTTCCCCCGCTGCAAGGCCAGCAGGGACAACAAGGCTTCGGCGCTTATCCTCAGCTGAACCCTCAATACGGGGGTTTGGGATCTCTTGGCGGACACCAAGCTGGGGCCACCCAGACTCATCACCAGGCGACTGGGTATGGTAACTATAGCGCTGCCAACTTCACCAACTACTACGGCAACAGCGGACGTGGTGGTTGGGGAGGCAACTATGGTCATTAACGGATTATGGCGTTGACATATTTCCCTTTTTTTTTTTTGTTCTTTTATCTGATTTGTTTTTATGTTTTTTTTCCGGGATGATGAAACTTGCATTTTATTTCCTCGGGGAGGAAGGGACGGTCAGCCTGGATCAAAAGACTTCATATATTTCAACTGTTGTTATTTCATTACGCCCTTTTTCTTTTTTTTTTTTTGCATGTTCTTTTTTTTAACTACAGTTGCCACTCGAATGTGTAATCTCTACTCTCAATGGGAGCTTGGCTGGTTTCTCCTTTTGATTATTGAACTCTTTTTCCATACAGGGTTGCTTTTCACGATGCTGTATCGAAGTGAAAAAAATGTCTGGTTTTTACGTGTTTCCATTGCGACTTGATCTATCTTACCTTTTTTTTTATTACTTTTTTTTTCTCTCCCACTCTACCTTATCATGACATTCCATGGCAATGTCGCTTGTTCTTCTTCTTTTTTACGCTCTGATTACAACATCATCGGCTTTCCTCAGGCTCTTGTCCTGACTACCTTGCATGTTTTCTTTTCCGCTTCCTGTACTACACATTTGGGTTCAGTTTGGGACAATATCTATGCAAACGTGACTGGTTATGACAAGGGATGGGGGGTTATCAAAGAATGCAAGATGGATTTGGCGTTGTGTGATTTTAAAGTGCTCCCTGTAGTTTGTTTGTGTCTATCGTAGTAATCTGTTGAAACGGGAAATGGAGCAGGCGACTGTCGCTAACGGGATCGGGTTAAGTGGATGTCGATCTTAAGTGTACTTAGTGAGGTTATTACATAGTAACTACTCAAGTACTTGAGTATATCTTATCTATTATTGATGGCCACTTAATGGATCATTCAGGATGTCCATCGATATAAACTGTCACTCGAGAGAAAGCCACTGAACGGGTTGTTCTATTCTAGTTTTAACATCGTCATCTTCCCTAGAATGTACCTCTCCAAGGAGGATATATATATACATCCGGTCCTGTCGTACACAACAGCTTAAACATCATCTTACATATCTAAACAACTCTCGGGCCACTCCAACCACTCCTCCCACTCCTCCCCCAAATACTCCGCAATCCGCTCAATCAAAAACCTCCCCCCATCACCAAACAACCACAACCTCCTCCCCCGATGCAGCAGCACCGCATAATGCGCCAACACGACCAACGCCTCGGGCCGTCTTGCCACCACCAGATCCATATACTCCCCGCCCACCAGAACAGGCCAGCTACTCGCCCCCGTCGAGGAACCATCGTCGCCGACCGCACTGATCGCCGTCTGCAATGCCTGCACGGCCTGGCGATAGCACGCGGTGATCTCGGGGCCCAGCCGCGCCGCCTCGATTCGCTGCATGAGGCGTTGGCACTCGGGGCCGAGGGCGTGCGGGTCTGGACGCGAAAACCGCCCCTCCGTCATCAGGAGGTGGGTTCGTAGCGACGACTCCCGCAGGAGGGACCAGGATTGGCCCGTGATGGCGCGCACGCCCCGGTAGAGGCCCAGGTGGGTGACGAAGCGGTCGAGGAAGGCGTCGAAGTCGTTGGTGTCGCGGAAGACGAGCGTGTCGCAGAGCATGTGCATGGCGAGGTAGCAGGCGAAGAGGAAGAGGGGGACGCATGTCTCGGCGGTGACGGTGAGGTGGCCGGTGTCGGTTGTGGTGTTGAAATCGGTGAGCGCGTGGGTTTGGAGTTGCGAGGCGTGGTGGCGGTAGAGGGAGCGTTGGGCGGGGCAGGTTTGCGTGGTGCTTTTGTGGAGGGCGCTGAGGGCGAGGATCTCGTTCAGGAGGTATGAGGTCGTGAATATGGTGGGAGCTAGTTCCGGGGCGAGGGTTTTGGCGATGGAGCCTTCGTCGAGGGACGGGATGGTTTCGGTGTAGAGGTGGTGGAAGAGGGAGAAATGGAGCAGGTTGGCGGGGGGGTCTGCGGGGAATGTAGGTGGATAGGGATGGGGACTGGGGGAGACGATGGTTGGAGTTGGAGTTGTAGTTGAAGTTGAAGTTGTGGTTGTAGATGCTCGTGATGCCGATGTTGGCGATGGTCCAGCCACGAATGTCCCACGAAAGAGTTCCGCGTATTCGCATCGCCGCTCCGAGACAGTACAGTTGGTGCATATGGGTCGTTTCTCATCGCACTAGTCGTCTGGTTAGATCGATCGAGAGCCGTTTATTAATTACGCATGGCTCATACAACCCAAACTGACTGACCTTGACGTGGCGACGCTTGCATTCGATGCAGCCCTTGCGTGACTTTCTATGGGCTTTGCGCGGCATGTGTGGCTGTTGCAAAATGGCTCTCTTGTCTTTCTAATAAGCTTCTCTGGAAAGAAGGGGCTGATTCTGCTGAAGAAAGAGACTTACTCTTCGTTGCGAGGTAAACGAATGGAGCTCTTAGGGTTTGACCGAAAGAGGAAGCGAATCCGCGTATGCACAGACCACCCTCGGTTCCACTCGAAGATTATGTAACAGTCATGACAATAATTATAATATCTACAATCATTACAATCATTAGAATCATTCCAAAACATCCATCCCAGTTGGGCGTTAAAAGTGTAAAGCGTAAAGCGTGTACAGTTCACCATGTTCTAGCTAGGTAGTATATACAAAATAAATAGATAGGAAAATAAAGAACATCAACACGACATGAAACCAACGCATTATCCAAGCTCTATTCCCGTTAATCCTGGACAGATTGATTGATATATGTATGAGTCGACCATATGTACCGTACCGCCGTCTGCTGCAGCCGGTTACTCTGTGACCCCAAGACCCTCAGGGCCCACACTGTGATATGGTGGCTTCGCATCCACGGCACTCGCCGAGTCAAACCGCCACACGCCACCGGTTCGCTCGCTCTCCAGCGACGTCAGGTGCGCCATGCGCGCCAGACGCGAGAACTGCTCGTCTTGCTGGGACTCCTCCTGCCGGGTGAAAAAGCGGCGGGGCCATTCCCGGCCCTCCGCCTTCTCGACCTTGCGCAGCTCGCGCTGCGCATTCTCGATCTTGCCCTTGGCCACCGACACGGAATCCATGTCGCCGGACAGGATCCCAGCCGCCACATCCTTCCACGCCCGTCGGCTCTCGTACAGGTCCTGCTCCTCCAGCGGAGCCACCTGCAGCGGCGTGGTCTTCGACTCCTTCACCACGTATCGGTCCACTTCTTGCTTCGTGCGCGGGTTCTTAATGATGAACGTGTCGTTCCACTGTCCCTCGACGGTGTACAGGGGCTTCTTTTCACCCTCGCTCTCCTTGAACAGGCTGGCGGTGAATGTGTTCTTCTTGCCGCTCAGCCAGCCCTTGCCGGAGTAGTCGATCTTGGCCACGTAGCCGGTGCTGCTGGCGATGCGCGTCGTTTTCTCCAGTTCCATGAAGGGGGTCCCGTAGATCAACGATTCGACGTGGAGACTGGGGAGGGTGATGAGGTATTCCTCCTTCTGGGCGGGATCGGTCTTGTCGGCTCCGGGCGGGGTAAAGGTCAGTAGGGCGTGTCCGATCTGCTTGATAAAGATAGTACTCGAGAAGGAAGCCTTCTGGGCGTTGTAACCTTGGAGCTATACGATAAAGACGGTTAGCTTCTAAGCCCTGGGGGGGAGTCGTCCATGAAAGGGGTGTGGGTGAATACTCACTTCGATGCCATGTTTTTCGTTCCGGATCGCGTAGGCAGTTGCCGGTGGGTGGTGGCTGACTTGCTCACTGATCAGTTTGGTCTCCCCGGTATCCGCATCACCCTCCCATTTTCCGATAAAGAGTTCGCCTAGGAATGGGTTCAGGGGTTTCTTCTCGCTGCCAAGCTTCTCACTCCGGCTGCAGTATTGTTGGTGGAGGGTGCTGAGGAACCACTTCAGAACGGCCAGCGCCCGCTTCTCGGGATCGGGCTCGTTGGCAGGTGCGACGAGAAGGCTGGGGTGCTCCGCCCAGTAGGCGGAGTATTCCGTCAGGGAGGTGGGGGACAGGATGAAAGGGGGCGCGGTCAAGGAGGAGAGGTCGCCATTGAATGAGGCAATCGACTACCGAACGAGGGTTAGTGAGGAAGAGCTAGGGGACGCATGGCGGAGATCAGTCGTATTCTGGCTTACCTTGAGAAAGCTCGACCAGGAGGTCTTACTATGGGCGGGAACACCGCTGGTGGGGGGAGACATTTTCGCAGGGAGAAATAAAGGGGAACGGGGGGAGGTATGAAATAATTATGATGATTCGGGTCGAAAGGGTGTCATGCAAGTGGAGAATGCAGAGGAAAAGGAAAATCAAATCAACTAAAAAGACAAGAGATAGTGAGTATGTTAGGAGATAAGAGGACACCGGAAGTGGGTAAAGGATGAGAGAGTTAGTGGAGAAGAGAAGAGGAGGAGAGAAGAAGAGAAGACGTTGAGTTGGAGTTGGAGGGGAGGAAGCAGTAGTTAGTGAGTGAGTGGGTCTCCCACGATGTCATGTCGATCCCTTTTTTTTTTTCTTTTCTTTCTTTCTCTCTGCCGTTTCATAATAATAATAAATAATAAATAATAAATACTATTATTCCTATTACTACTATTGCTATTACTAGTATTTACGACCAACAAAATGATGATCAAATTATTCCCACCAGTTGTGATTTAACTTTAAATTATTCTGATTATTATGATTATAAACAGGTAGGATTATTAGCATAACTATTTATTCTCTTCTTTTTTTCTCTGATTATTCTAGCCACCCAAAACCCTGCGACGTCATGGTGTCCGTGCCCCCTCGTGGGTTGGTTGGTTAGAATAACAAGTTAATAATGAAAATAATAATAAATTAATAATGATAATAATAACAATATTATCATCCTACAGGTCATTCTCTCAAGTATCACCTTTCCCTTCCTTGTCCAAGAAGAAACCCATGATGGTAGTTTCTTTTTCTTTAGATAGCAAACAACCTGCATTCAGGTCGGGGCCTAACAGACACGATGGCCAATAATGAATGAGATAAAATACACACATCCTATACAATACCGTATGGTCGAAAAATGATGGGTTGTCATATTGCCTAAATCATACAGAATCATCCCTAAGTCGTAGTGCAAAGCCTATCCAACTTCGTCCATCATTTCTGTGACCCGATGACGTTGTAGAAATCCATGGATGTCTTGTGATACGTGAGGTGGTATTGCAACTCGACGGGAATTTCCGCAATAGGTGGATTCCTCAACAATGATCAAATCATCATTGAAACTATTCAGGGACCAGACTTAATCAATCTCGTCTTCTCCTGACAGCACAGCCCGCGGGTTTCTGAAAACGGAAATTCCCTCGGCAACCGCATTGGACGGAAATCAAATGCGACCCTAGTAAACCAATCTGCTTTCGTTTGTTATCTGTCAACAAATACATTCAGAGTACATATTGATTGAAACAAGATCCGATCAGATAGATCCATGGTGTGATTAAGCATTGATCTAATCCGTCGTCACGAGATTTAACGTGCATCAAATCTAATCTATCCGCTTCCATGGTATTAGACTGTCAATATTATTGACACTTGGAAGTATACGTGAATGAAGTTCCTTCGGCATTAGAGTAAACCCTATACTACACAACTGGGATGGAATTAATATGGAACTGACAGAATCTCTAGCTAATCGAAGATCCGGAAAAAAGGAAAAATTATTAGCCTGGAAGACATCACAATGTTGTCAATCTCAGGGGACGTAAATGGTTGTTTCATCGGGCGATTCCACTGCTTTCCCCAGCACGTCCAGAGTTCTCTGCATCCAACACCTGGGTTTCATCGTCGTCATCCTTGGTGACACTCATTCCATCCACACCAGCCGCCTGCGCCATCTTTCGGTCCTGTGTAAACTTCCGACTATCTTCGCGGCCTTTTTCAATATCTACGCAGGCAATACCAATCATCGCGGCGGCACAGATGGAAAAGAGGAAGGGGAACCCCATCCAGTTGTTCTGGGTGTCATTGATGATCGCCTGGATAACATTTGGTCCAATGATTGAGGACTATACTCGAGATTTAGATACCTATCGGTGGATGCATGCCATATGATCAAGGATAATTCTTACCGCACGGTTGGTGATTCCGAATAGAGCAAAGAACATATTGTCGTACCCCTGTGGGGTGAGTTCGCTGATCATCGTTTGGGCATACTGTCCATTGATGCGGGTTAGAGGAATATTGACAACATGGAGAGAAGCACAGGGCGTACCGCATAGTACGGAGCTTGGAACAGCCCAAAAATCACGTTGTAAAAGTAAAACTCCCACTGGATCAGTTGATCAGCAATCCCACGAGTCATAGATACTGTGGCTGGAGTTAAGAGCGACCTACCCGGTTGTGATAGCCGATACGATGGGTCCAGAGCCCTAACATTCCCCAGAAGGGAATAAACACGCTGAAAAAATTGGTGAAAAGAAACATCCGCTTCGTTCGGATCTTGAAGTACTTCTGAATATACCAGAAGCCGAAAGTGGAAACAATCGAGCACGCGGCTTGGACAATGTTGAGGTATGTTAACTGCAAAAAGGAAAAGGAAATGGAGTTGTTTTGGATGATGGAGACCAATGTCCCTGGACAGTTATTAGTCTTCAGCCTCGAGGTTTCTCAGATTAAGTACAATACTTGCCGGTTGTATTTAACCCATCCGCGAGTAGAAAATAGGCTACAAAGTAAAGGAAGGTCTGTGGTAAGGACCGCACCTCCTTGATGGCTACCCAAATCTGCTTGAAGCCAATGGTGGCATAGTGAGACCCCTTGGGGATATTGGGACCTGGTCGCTTCTGCTGGAAAATGAACCACCAGATGCCGAGAATGACCCAGTAGGAATTTGTCAAACAAAGGGCAAGATTATTGGCATAGTTGTTCCCCTGGAGCGGAAGAAGGATACTCAAGTTCAGGACGAGCACGACGAGATATCCGATATTGCTATGGGCAGTGGAAACGTTGCTGATATGGTTTCTTTCTAGCGACTCAGTCATGTCGTACTCGTTTTGGGTGATCTTTCCCTCACGCAGGTCCTCTTCTCTCGCTTTACGGACATGTGGCATGTAGCGAGCCAGCCGGGGAAAAACCGCCGCGTAGAACACCAGAGTTGCGCCGTACGTAATATACGCAACCATGTACATCCCCATGGCAGCTGGCCACTGGTAGGGATGCCTGATTGCCATCATGCCGTACTGTAGTGACCAACAGATCACGGTCAGGGACAGGAGCAACCAGCGACCAAATGAGCCGTAATCGGCGGCACTTCCAAGCCATACGAAGATCACCGCCATGACCGTAAAGCTGAGTCCATCGGCAATCAGCACAACCGATGAGATGGACCTGGCACCGCCAGCCCATGGAACAACGCAGGGCGATGAGTCGGTACAGGGTTTGCGAGGGTTAGTGCCGGGCTGCCACCCTGCGCCGTTCAAAGCCCACTGAAACAGTGCCTGTGTGTAAGAGCGCGGACCAACGCCATTGTCACCTGTAGATGTCCATTATCAGTACTTCTCCAGTCAGGGCGGGTCACGACATTGGTCACCGTTGTAATAGAGATAGTAGGACCAGAGTTCCTTTCTCGTGGTGGTCGGTTGCGCATATGTATCCTCGGCTCTGAACAGCCGATCGATCTCGTCAGTCGTGGGAGCACGCGCAGATGTGTCCGGGGGTGGAATTTTATCGTGAGAGATAGCAGCTTTGCCAGCATGGTTCGTGTTGTCCACTGACACACCTTCCTGGTTTATATCCGACATGATGCCGACTGAGCTTTCTTTCTCTTGGGAAATAGTTGAGTCTTGGAGATAAATATGAAGAATGATATTCTCGACAGGATTGCAAAGGGGCGATATGGGCGACGCTAGGGATGCCGGAGAATAACTACTAGTAATGTTACGCTGATCCGACTGATGAACCCCGCAGTCGGGGTAGAGACGGCATTCCCGTGATAAGGGGGAGTGGTATGTCCTGGATTGTGTATTGATTATTGGCCAAATTGGATCTGTGGTGATCTATATGGGGATATTTTTTTTTTGAAGCTGAAGGGGACCGAATAGACTTCGTATAAACATGAGTTGAATTGGCTGGAATTAGGGCATGAGGAAGGATGTTGTTGCCTTCCGTTTCAGGCAAGGTGGTTGGTTTGTCATCCTAATTAATTTACTTCTACTTCTTCTTCCCCGCGAGGACAACAACAACATCTGCAACAACACACTACAACTCATAGTATTTGCATCTTCTCCCCCTTCCGTTTATACATAACACTTTGTACATCATTACTCCGTGCGCTCACTTGTAATTGAAGTCCAGTCTTCTACTTGTTGGCTATCTTGGTTTGGATCGCAACTAAACTCCAAGTCTCGAACAGCTTTTTTCTATATTAAACATGTCCTCTGCAGATCTCCGCAAGAAAATCGGCCAGGTAACGCCCATCCACTACTTTAATTTGTCTCATATACTTTCGTTGATTTAACATGCATCTAGTTATTCGCGGTCGGCTTTCATGGCCTGACTCCGAGCCCCGAGATTAAAACACTCATTCACGAGTATGGACTAGGAGGCATTGTTCTTTTCAAAAGAAACATTAGTGATGCGACCCAGATGCAGGTAGGTTCTTTTCCTCGGCTGCATGGCTCGACATAATACACCGCGACTAACAATCTGTCCCGCAGTCCCTCACACAGGCCCTTCAAGAAGAGGCAAAAAAGGCGGGCCATGAGCATCCTCTTTTCATTGGCATTGACCAGGAAAATGGTCTGGTCACCCGTATCTCACCCCCAATCGCTGTCCAGCTCCCCGGTCCAATGGCGCTGGGAGCTACTTACAACCCAGACCTAGCCTACCAGGTTGGCTCTGTTACAGGTGAATTGTTGGACATCTTTGGGATCAATATGAACTATGCGCCCGTATGCGATATCAACTCTGAGCCTCTGAACCCAGTAATTGGCGCTCGAAGCTTTGGAGATGACCCTGGGTTTGTCGGTCAGTTTGCCAGTGCTAATGCGCGGGGCCTTCGGGAGAAAAAAGTGGTGCCTAGCGTCAAACATTTCCCAGGGCATGGGGATACCGCCGTTGATTCTCATTATGGACTTCCAGTTATCTCCAAGACGAGAGATCAACTAGAAAAATGTGAGCTGCGGCCCTTCCGTCGAGCCGCCGCTGAAGGTATCGAGTCCGTGATGACAGCACATATCTCTCTTCCTGAAATTGGCGATGGGAAGCTCCCAGCTACGCTTTCTCCGGATGCTCTGGACATACTACGGAACGATATGAACTATGACGGGATGATTATCACCGACTGCCTGGAGATGGACGGCATACGTGCCACGTATGGTACTGAAAAAGGCGCGGCCCTCGCTCTGAAGGCGGGCTGTGACAGTATTATGGTCTGCCATACCTTCGGTGTGCAAGTGGGATCGATAAATCAGATTAGCGATGCCATAGAATCGGGAATGATCTCTAAAGACCGTTTGAATGAGGCATATCGCCGAGTCACTTCACTGAAAAGCGAATTTCTGAGTTGGGATCGGGCACTACAGCCACGAAGTCTGGATTCTTTGGCCCCACTTAATCAAAGAGGTCTTGCGCTGGCCCAAGATGCCTACTGCAACTCAGTTACCATTGTTCGAGACAATCAGAACGCTCTCCCTCTTCCAGAAGGATTGAATATCGTTTTTCTTTTCCCAGGTGATAAAACTCCGGCTGGGGGTGCTGTGGAGGGAGAGGGGCTCGGAAAACAAGGAGACTACAGTACATCCAGATATCTTCGAGCCCTGAAGGCATTCAATCAGAATACCGTTGAGATTCGCTATGGAAAATCTGGACTATCAGCGGAGGAGTGGAGCCTTGTCGAAGCAGCGGATGCGGTCATCTTTACGTCTATGAATGCCAGAGAATCAGAGTACCAAAAAACTCTGGGGCTTGCGCTGCCTGAACGAGCTCGAAAGCTTATTGCTGTTGCTGCTTGCAGTCCGTATGACTTTCTTGATGATACCCACATCAGCACATACATCGCCACCTATGAACCAACAGTCGAAGCCTTTACTGCGGCCATGGCTTCAATTTTCAAACCAGCACTTGCAAGGGGAGTACTTCCTGTCGGAGCAAATAAGCCAGCACCTAAAGGAATCACTGTTGAGCCTTACAATAGTGGCTCAGACTTTCTCAGTTTGGTGGAAGTCTGGAATGCGGCCTTGCCTACCTATCCGTTGAGCGCCGATAGTCTTGAAGGCTTGTTGTCTCCTGGGTTTCATTTTGTTGCGCGGGCTGCCTCCGACCCCACATCTGCCCTGATCGGCTTCTGTCTTTTAGAGACAAAAACTCGAGAGGGGATGACTGTTGCTCAGCTCTCTGTGCTTGCTGTCCATCCCGAATACCAAGGAAAAGGAGTCGGCACAGCGTTGGTTCGTAAAATTTGCGAGTGGCTGCAAGAAAATTGCAAGTCATATCGCTTGGAACTAGGTAGCTCTTTCCCTCGATTTTGGCCTGGAATTCCCACCGATTTGCCTCCGTCGGTACAAGACTTCTTCGTTCACCGAGGATTCAAGTTGAATCCTCTGGTACCTCGGTCAGTCGATCTGTACCAAGACATTAGAGAATTCCAGGCACCGGAAAAATATGTCACGCGGGCGAAGGAAGGAGGGTTTACCTTTAGGCCTCTGGCGCCTAGTAAAGCCGACTTTGAATATGAAGCTTGCATGCATGGACAACGGAAAAATTTCTCCTACAACGAGGTGAGTGCCCCTGCCATTTTCGCCCTTGGTTCGTAATACCACGCTAATAAGACTGGATAGGACTGGGTTCAAATGTATGTCAAGCTCGACCCCAGCAAATATCCCTCAAGCATAATGGTCGCATATGATTCCGCGGGCAATCAAGTAGGTTGGACATTGATGTTGGACCCCTCCTCGCCCATGCTTCAGAAGAATTGGGCTTTCCCGCCGCTCTGTGGAGCAAAGACCGGACTGATTGGATGTGTGGGGGTGGATACGGAGCATCGCAAAGGCGGGATTGGCCTGGCGCTTGTTTCCCACGCGATTGAGTATATGAAACAGCAGGGTATTGAAGGGGTCTTTGTCGACTGGGTTGCCCTGGAAGGATGGTACGAGAAACTTGGGTTTGAGGTCTGGCGTAGCTACCGGACAGGTGTAATGATGAATTAAGTAAACCAGAGATCATCTGGGGGGTTGGTTTGTATGGTTAATTTCGTCTTAATTGATATACCCTGTTGACGACATGCATCACAGTCGATTGATTGCCATTGTTATGGTACTACGGAACAGAATCCCACTGAAGTTAGGTTGACTCCTGATTCGGGTTAAACAAGGTCATTATTCCAATGGATTTCCAATTCATTAAATCAAACTATATGCCCTTCCTCGTGATATTCATGTCTCTTCAAGTCGTTCATAGAGAGATACCCTTTGTCCAATCATTTCCTCGGTGAATGGGAACCACGATACTTAAACTTGCCACCAGGCTCAGAGCTTCCGAGATAGTGAAGAAGGGTCCAATGCCGGTTGCCTGGAATATTCGTTGCCTGGACGCTGTTTCCACGCAACTGGCTACATAACCCATAAAGTAACTGACGGCTGTTATCTCAAATTCGGAGAGTCGACGTTGGCAGTCGGCCGCCATGGATCGAAAATATGGTTCATGACATCCTGCAACAGTCAGAATGGACTATTGCACGTGGATGAAGTTGCTGTCACCTTGATTTCAGTCCAGAATCTCGATTATCATGTTATGTTCATTGAAACTGCCAAATCGATTGCGACTTACTGAACTCCTCAAATATGGAGGGGTCTTCAAAGATTTCAGCCATTGTTCTTTAGACCGGTGAATTTCTGATCATTTCACTAGCTTCCGAAAGTCCCAGCAAAAGGAGAGAGAGACTGAGAAACACGAGGCTAATGAGGCTGTGCACCCAGCTGGTTAGGCGTCAGAGCCTCATGCCCCGCATGTATTATCTGCTTGGCTGATTCGGTACATAAGCAGCGCTTGTGGCATTCTGGGCATTGGTTTATTCTATTCGCAGGTTTACACCCTACCTACCTAATCTCCCCAAGAAGACCGAGAAGCAGGGGAAAGACAGAGGGGGTATATTCCCAGAAGTGCGAAATAATGCATTTATGGTGCTTTCGACACCAATCCTGAGCTCATTGTGAAGCTTTCAAATCAGCGACTATTCGTGCCCTTGCAGTAGCGCCTACGGATCATAGCCAAATAAAAAGACCCGTGCAGATGATTTTCAGGTATTTGAAGGATCTCCAACTCAGCTAATCAACAACCTCGTATCCGGATACGAGACTGGATATCGCGAATCATGTTAATTGGGTAGGACACTTAGCTAGCCCTCGTATTTCATAATAGTGCAATATAAAACCTCTTCCTTCCTGTACAACTAACCTAAGGAGGCTCAATATCGCGCAAGAAGGGTGCCTTTCACTGTGGGGTTACGGATAGAGGCGTCCAGCCACCAATATATTCAGGTACCCTTCTGGAAGTATAAAAAGACTCACGTCAGCACCTGCCCATCTCCTCAAACATCTCTCCACATCCCCTTCTTCTTTCTCCAAAAAAGTAACCGAAACCAGTCTTCACCATGTCCGACGGCCTCGTCCCCATCATCATCGCCCTCGACAGCCAAACCAGCGTCAACCAGGTCGTCCTGGTCGACGAGAAAATCGGATCCTTCGAGGAACTGGCCGTGCAGTTCTACGACAGCCTGCGACCGAATATCCCCGAGTTCTACCTGGAGCAGGGCGAGCGCACGATCACCAAGATGTGGTTGGACTATAACCAGGGCGGAGCGTTCCTCCCCCGTGATACGGAGATCAATGATGGCAACCTTCAGGCTATCCTGCGTCTCATTACTCTTCGGCGCGGACAGGATATGATTCGCGTTTGGTTGAATGAGATTGATTAGATGTATGTATGTAACCTATCTTCTGGAGGGGGTTGACGATTGTATTGATTGCTAATCTCTCATCAGCCAACTCTTTCACGCCTTTCATGAGCTCTTACCTGCTTAACACGTCTTCGATCTCCTGGCTGTCAGCCTTCATCAAAAGTATCTTGCAATAGGCAGCTACAACAACCAAAGAATTGAGTTTGGTTCATAGTACTAGCCACTTTTATTTCCAAGGACTCTGTCTAGCAAACATCAAGAAACTTATATTATATAAGATTGAATTCGTACTTTAACTCAAGTCTATATTCCGAGTACCGGACCCCGAGACCATAGAGCTATCTGGATAAAGTCTATTACTATTGACTGATCTTCCCCACATCTTTAAGTGGGTTTCTCGGACTGCTATCAACCGGGTATCTCATTGGATCAGAGCCCGTTCGACAGGAGGTGAGATGGTGATTAATGATTAACCTCCAAAAACTTGTGCTACCGGTTCTTCCTCACATCCAATCTTAATAATCCGAGTCTTCAACATGGCAATCACCGTGGGTGTGGCCGGAATTATGACTAGTAAATCCTTTGCAGGTACGCTGATGTCCACATTTGTATGTGTGTAGTGCTTTTTGCATCAGTCCCTCGCCAATTTAGGCTTTTTTGCATGGAGCTGGAGGTGATGCTTTAAAAGTCTATTTATTCCACCATAAATCTGCAGAGATGACAAGGTCAGTACGTACATACTAGCCCCCCCCCCGGCCAACAGAAGAAAGCTAGTACATATCTCTCTCCCCGCACTATTCTGCATCTCCGGATTACCCCCGGATAACCGATAGGGACTGAGGGGATTGATGCTTCCTATCCCTTATATTCCTTACCCTACTAAACAGCGTTGTTGATCAACACTTGTCTCTCCGAGTGGTCAGTATCCACAATGTTCTCTTTAACCTCCAAACTATTCAACATCCGTGCCAACAAGCCAGGCAAACCCTCAAAGGATGGAAATATTGCCTGGCAATCCCAAACTCCCGATGAGATGAAGACTTGGGTTGACAGTTTCTTCCAACTGCTGGATGGTTACACCCGAGAGGCAGCACACCAGTGGGCACAGTTATACGCCGAAGATGGCGAGTTTGTTGCTTTCGGCACGTCCTTCAAAGGCCAACAAGGTATATGATCTGTTCCAGGTTCTCGAAAACCCCAACCCAGGCAGCACATTACAAGGAACCAAATCGCTGATTGACAATGCAGCCATTGAGGAACACATCCTCCGTTTTTGGGACAGGTATCCCGGGATTGCGCATCAGCCTCTGCGAGGGTACGTTCAACATGATCAGAATGATCCATCCAAACTGATTGTCGTCGTCGTCACGCGTTATGCGGCGACTTTTACTGGTCGTCATCATGTGTCTGGGGAGCCGGTTGCTATTTTGGAGATACGGGATGTAGCAGACGGGTTTGAAATCCTGTCTAACAAGCTCTTCCTTGTGAGTCATAATAATTTATATTGACTCACGCTGGTACGAATGCTAATCTCGGTTGTAGGACCCGGAGCCCTTGACTTCCGTTCTAGAAAAGACATCCACGACTACCACACACTGGAGGAATAAATGTTCAGTTGCCCACGAAGAGACGGTGGACTCCCAGAAGCAGAAATAACGAAAGAAATAACTTTTTTTCTGCATGATTCAAGAAACGCATCCTGCGACGGGAAATGTTGGTCTCTGATATGTTGAAGGCATATTTTTCCAATCCAATACTTTCAAACAAGGATATTTCCATCTACGTATATTGCTTTTTTTTTATGCCTTCGAAGATTGATTACGTGCCTACCTTGTGCAATTTAACCAAAAGAAGAAGGGGGGCTACCCTCTCATTCAAAATATTCAAACCCAAACGCGGGTATATCGGAGAAACGCAGGGAGGGCTTTTCCCCATCTAAATCCGATTGGTGTATGGAAAACCGGAGTATAGTCTACCGAGCGAATGTGTGGATATGGCGGAAACCATTCGACGTGATTGAAACCAATGGAATCACCCCGGAGTGCATTATACCGTCGCCGTAAGGAGTTCGCCTCTTTGTTGTTGTTTGGTACATGGAGGGACCTTCAGAGTCAATGCCTCTGTAGTTCTTAGGAACATTCTGATATCCCATGTACCATCACCCAGTCTAGGCCAGAATGTACACCAGATTGGTCTCTTCTCTCAAACGATCAGAATAGGCCCATTTTCTACATACCACCCCTAGAATGCAAGCTCTACTTCTATACGCCCATCACGCAGGCCCGAACCCGAAAAAGGTCCGCATGATCTTGGAAGAGTTAGGCATCCCATACAAGACACATGATCTGGAATTTTCAGAGATGAAACAACCCCCATTCTTGAGCATCAATCCCAACGGACGTGTCCCCGCCATCGTTGATCCAAACAACCAGTCAATCACCATCTGGGAGTCTGGCGCAATCATCGAGTATCTCGTCGAGGTCTACGACCACCACAGGACCATCAGCTTCGCTCCATCGACCCCGGAGTATTTCCACGCCAAGCAGTGGTTGCATTTTCAAATGTCCGGCCAGGGCCCGTATTTCGGGCAAGCGGTGTGGTTCAAAGTACATCATCCTGAATTCATTGGGAGTTGTTTCGATCGATATGTCAATGAGATTCGGCGGGTGTCGGGGGTCCTTGACAACGTGCTCCAAGAGCGGGACTATCTGGTGGGCGGTAGATTGAGCCAGTCCTGATTGAGGAACGGCGGGAAAAAGATCGAACTATTAAGATTGTGGATAAAGAAGAAGTCAATCTTGTACTCCTTTGGAGGGTTCTGCGCCGCACCACAGAAGAAGGCATTAACGTTAATCATCTCAGCGGTTTTCTCCCCCAGTTGAGATGGGTCGACATGCCATTGGCCGGCAATCTTCAGGAGCTCATCCGGCGCTGCGGTCAGAGGCATGTCGTCAATCCAGCTGCCATCTCCCCAGCATGATGCATGGCGGACTCGATCATTGTCCCGGACCTGGTTTAGGAGGCTGATCATTGACCTGCAAGGACCGTCGGTCTGGTCTGCAGCTGCAGCAGCAGCCTCAGACCCCAGCATAACCACTCCCACCTCGTTGTGATGCACGGCAGTCTGTGCAAGGGCCTCGGCAACAATGGCGGGCTGGTCGAATTCAATACCATAACCCAAGTGAATCAAAGGATGGAGAAAACCTAGAAAAACCGCAAGACAACAGTTAGATTTCCACATACCCAGCTAAAACTTCTTTCGCATCATCAATCACATACTTGCAAATAGTCGAGTGAACGTCAACTCGGCATTTTCGGTGCGGGAAAAGACATATTCGTTCAGCACCTCGCCATATCCCTTTTTCTTGATTTCAAGTTGGAAGAAGATGAGGAAGTCTCGATAATGGTCCTCATTCCCCAGACAACTTCTGAAAAACTCCCCATCGGCTAGCTTGGAGACATTCTCCTCGACCAGCCGGGGCTGTGGCCGCTGGAAGGCCTTTTCCTGCGTCCAGGCGGCGGAGATCTGGGGTGATGTAGCACCGAGAGATAACGAGGCTAACATATAATGTGTAATATGATTGTGGAATCCTTTATCATTGAAGAACGGGTGATACCGGTCGTGATTCTCTTGAAGAATTTGATTGACTGTGGCAATAGTAGAGGACAAGATGTTGGAAACAGCAAATGTGCCGACATTCTCGGGGGAAATGGATATGACTGAGGCAGACATGATTGGTTTGGAACTTTGATAAAAGTAAGAGAGAATAAAAATATTGGTATCATTCGAGAAGCATGACTTGCTCTATTTATGCATGTAGCCTTGGAGAATCATCATTTGTTCGGCTTCTTCGCCACCGACAGGTCTTCCGGTACACCCCCGGATTCCAGGAGTTTGTTAAATCCGACTTGTATGGAGTAGACTACTCCGGGCATTGGAGGGAGGTCTGGACGTCTACCTTGGCCTGGAATAGATGGATATGTCATGACTTCGGGGTCATAGACACCGAGGGACTCCCGGAAGGCGGATTTCTCGTGACTATAAGTATGCCGTGCCAACTCTGGCTGATATTGTCAAACATCACACTTGTCCACATTCCTTGATCCAATCAAAGAAAAGAGACAACGAGTTCTTCAGCACTGTTTTCTACTTCCTCACATTTACTTCCTTACAAAGCACAATACCTACCTTTTCAAGATGGAAATCCCCGGCAAGAACCCCTGTGGAGCCCAGCCCTTTTACTGGAAGAAAGGCCTTGACCCGAAGGAAGGAAAACGGCCTCCCCTGATTCCCAACAAGAAAGAAACTGCAGATGGCATGAATATTACCTGGGATGTTCCGGTCACCATGCGAGATGGCGTGAAGGTCTACGTGGATGTTTTCCGTCCCCAGGGGGCAACAGGAAAGCTTCCTATCATCTTCACCTTCAGTCCCTACGGGAAGCATGGTCCCAAGACGTTTGACATCTTCCCTGGCGCCGATGTTCCCAAAGATTGGATCTCCAAGTACACGGTATGGGAAAGCGTCGACCCAGTCCCTTGGACGCAAAAGGGCTATGCCGTCATCAACGGCGACAGTCGGGGCTCCTGGGGCTCCGAGGGCGACCTGGAGATTTTCAGCCAACAGGAGAGCCGCGACGGCCATGACTGTATCGAATGGGCTGGCACTCTCCCCTGGTCCAACGGCAAGGTTGGCATGATCGGGGTGTCCTACTTGTCCATCGTGCAATGGGGAATTGCAGCACAGAACCCTTCTCACCTCGCTTGCTTCGTCCCCTGGGAGGGGTTCACCGACTTCTATCGAGACTACACGCACCACGGCGGCATTCCCGAAACCAAATTCCTGAACTTTACACAATGGTCCTGTCGATGCGGCGTCAACATGGTCGAGGATCTCATTGCGAATAACAAGGCCCACCCCCTCATCGACGACTACCATCGGTCCAAGTGCGTCCCTGATCTATCCAAGATCACCGCTCCTGCCTACGTGGTGGCAGATTGGGGGGATCACGGCATGCACACCCGGGGCACTTTGAACGGCTTTGCGGGAATCAGCTCCGAGCAGAAGTGGCTCGAGGTCCACGGGCGCAAGAAATGGCGGTACTTCTTCGAGCCCGAGAGTGTTCGTCGCCAGGAAGCTTTCTTCCAGAAATTCCTCAAGGGCGTCCCCAGTGAGATCGACACATATCCCCGAGTGCGTCTTGAGATTCGTGACCGTGCGTGGGTGGGCGAGTTTCGCGACGAGCAGGAATGGCCTCTCGATCGCACCCAACACACCAAAGCGTATCTCAATGCTGCCACTGGTCATCTAGTCGATAACCCACCCAAGACTCTGGGCGTGGCAACCTATGACTCGGAGGTGCAGGATAGCTGTGTTCACTTCTTTCGCGATTTTGAAAAGAAGACAGAGCTTACAGGAAGCATGCGTTTGCGGCTCTGGGTATCCACGGATATTGCCGATGACATGGACCTCTTCGTTCAATTGGACAAAATTGACAAGGCCAACCAGGTGACTCCCTATGTTGCCTTCTCCATGATTGATGACGGTCCCTTAGGCTTGGGCTGGCTACGTGCCAGCCACCGAGATCTCGATCTCGAGAAGTCTACCGTGGACCGTCCGTTTCACAAACATGATCGGAGAATCCCCTTGCAGCCAAACGAGATTGTTCCTGTGGACATCGAGATCCTGCCTACTTCGACTATCTTCCATCCGGGCGAAAGATTGAGGGTGAAGATCCAGGGCAATGACTCGTTTCGCCACACAACACCTGATGTCGTTCAGTTCCATGAGGATAGTGTGAATGCAGGAAAGCATTTCATTTATTCTGGCTCGCTTTACGAGTCTTACCTGGTTCTGCCCGTCATTGAATAGATATAGATTTTCACAACAATCATTCGCTTCCGCCATTGATCTCTCGATCTCGATCTTGACTCTGAAGACGGAGGAAGAACGTTAGTTGTTCGCAGGGGGGGACGTACTTAGTGTCATAGAAAACAAAGTTATTATTATACGAACCATGGCCTCATTCTTAAGAGTAGAAAATAAATTTGTCGTAGTAGACACGTGTGATATGAAATCACAGGATCCTGCTTTCAAATACGGTAGTCCAATCCTTGCAATAAATAATCAACATTTCACTCGATATGAATGGCTTTCACAGCGGAGTAACTTACTCCGCGACTCCATCGCCCATAACCCCCCGGGCCAACCATCAACCTTCAATCCGTAGTTTGACGTCAGTCCAAAGTATAGCGGGAATTCTAGACAAATCCCCTGCGGCAAAATAAGCTCGCTACTCCCCGTGGGGAAACACCCCTCAAACAGTATTACCTCCCACGAACAACCCAAGCAGATCGTCAGTCAATCTCCCCAAGCACTACTATGTTTGTATCCCCAAAAAGCGAATACCTCCAAACGAAAGAGAACAGCTCATGCCTGCGACCCCTGTCGACAGCGAAAGTCCCGATGTAACGGGGCGAGGCCCGCGTGTGATGGATGCGATGCCATGGGATTTCACTGTTGGTATCGCGACCCCGCAAGACATGACGCCCAGGGGCTGCAATCGGACGCATCTTCTCTGGAAAATCGCATGGACGCAATCGAACGTCTACTGCACAACTTCCTGGCCGGGTTCGATCATGGCCCCTCAGATGTATCAAACACGCGACAACCCTCTACCATGTATTCGCCTCTTCGGTCTGCGTGCAATGCCAGGCCATCCAAAGATGGTGCTGCGTTGGTGTTGTCCAGTGACAGCGTGGATGGAATGTGCTCTATCACTTTTGCAGGAGAATGTACCCTGGGACACTTTGGTATGGTAGATTTAATAATTCGCCGGTAGAACAATCTGACACTCAAGTGTAGGACCAACGTCGACGTCTGCATTTTTCAAATGCATTGGAAATACAATGAACGAGATAAGACGCACCGCGCCGTTCCCTTTCCTGTCGGTATCACAGAGCACCGAACCTCCCCACTTTATATCCAGGCCATGTTCGCCGCCAGCGGAAACACAAACTGCGGATCCTCCTCCATGGACTACCCCTGATAGAGGGGAATTCGATTCCATCCCACCCTGGGACGAAGCCGTTGCACTGGTGGATGGATTCTTTGCAAACACAGGTAGCCTGTTTCCGTACCTGTGCCGAACGACAGTCCTGGAGTCCCTCACCAGCATCCAGGAGGACAGAGAAGGAATTGTCTCAGGACCGCAAATCTGTATCATAAATATGGTGTTGGCGTTTGCCATGATACACAGTTCTTCGGCAGTACCGTTAATGGAGCACATGGGGCGAGCTGACCAGTTCTTCCGGCGCTCGCTCTCCATTTTGGCCGGGATGCATCCGCTAGATGCAACTCTCGAGTCCGGTGAGTGGGCACTGATCAATTTGCCGAGAGTCTACATTAATTTCTGCGATAGTGCAGGCTCTGCTTTTGCTTGCGCAGTACGTTCAAGGGACGCAGAGGTCCGCCCAAACCTGGACATTTGTTAACGCTGCTATCGAACGCGCTGTCGAGATGGGGCTTTTCCAGAGCTCCGGCCCACATCATCGGGGCATCAGTCCTGTGGAAGCGGAGATGCGTAGAAGAACGTGGTGGATGTGTTTTATGATGGACAGGTAGGGACTGAAATGTATTCTCTTCGGCATGAAATATTTACTAAGATCCCGCAGGATGTGCAGTATGACATTTGGGAGACCCCCTCTGATCCCGAACTCACATATGAATACTATGGAACTGCCGTTGGATTTTGACCTGGATGATCTGATTCCAGCATCAAAGCCCTCGCTTGAAGGAGGTCCATCGAGAAACACCTCCGACCGGGGCGTGTTTCTATCAACATCGTAAGGGTTCCCCCGAGTTATGTTCAGCCAACAAGGATATCTGATGCGTGCATGTAGCAAGCTCAATGTGATATTGGGCCAAGTGATCGAAAGGCTGTATGGGAATAACCTAGAAGGGAGCGCCCCAATGTTGGAGCCCATCCACCTCCAGGCGATCGTCGAAATCGAACACAATCTCGAAGAGTGGATGGCGCAACTGCCTCCAGACTTGAGCCTTTTGTGCAATAATAATATCCTCCAAGGCCCAGCCGTTGTCCATGACCTCTCCGAGCAAGATCGGTTTCCAATCATTTTGACTCTCAGATACCATTCCGTCAGGATGCTGCTGCATCGCACCGTGCTTCAGCAGTGTCTCAGGGGGCCATCTTCCTACTCGACGACGTATACCCAATCGATCTGGAATTGTAGCATCGATGCCTGTGTCAATTCCGCCCTTGTAACCATCAGGATCATATCCAAGGCGTCGCATAAGCAAATACTCCTTCCAATCTGGTGGTACTCGGTCTACTATGGTAAATACTCCCACCAAGGATTCTTGGTGCAGAAAGTCGCATTTCCAAACATGAAAAACTGATGCTACTTTTCTATCCAGTATTGAGTTCCTCCCTAGTTCTGTTCAGCGCCATCTTGTTATCTGTCAAATATCCAACGATGGTCCTAGTAGAGCCCCTTCCGGAGCTGATTCAAACCATCCAAATGGCCCATGACGCTGCAGGAACTCTCGCATCTGGCACATGGCTAGGAGTGCGATGCAAGAAAGCTTTACAGAGATTGGTTTCGATTGTGCAATCGATGCCAGGCCACGGAGCAAGTAGTGATCATATCATACATGGACACACTCTCGACAGTTCGATCCTCCCATTGGATGCCAGTACTATGCTCTCACAGATCATAGACCCCGTCGAGCAAGCCCCAAACAGCTTGTTTCTATTCCCTCCTGACTTGGTCGGCGAAGATTCCTCGCAGACCCACTTCGCCGTTGGAATTGATCAGCTACTGTTTAATAATCGCTGTTTTCTTGACCCGGATCCGGTCGAGAGGTCATAACCTTCAACGGGTATATATGATACGAACCAATGAAATGCACGGTTGACGGTGCTCCGTTGACGATCTTCAGCCGATCTTCGTTCGCGGAAATATCGGCTGGGAAGTACCTGGTACGGAGTTTAGTGGGCCAGGCCAATCACATCGGCGGTACACGGTACTCCGTCCCCATCCTGATATTTGCCATAGCTGACTATACGGATTACCAGTTCCGATGGTCAACTGCTTGGCTAAATAATACTAGTATATAAGAGTTGTTCCCCAGACAACGCTATGACTATGTTCTGTTCTCCAGTCTCTCGGTTAAGACACCTGAAACACTCAAGTACTCTCCATTCAATCCACCATGTCCCCATTATTCGATGCCCTCAAGGTTGGGCGCATGTCTCTGAGCCATCGTATGGCCATGGCCCCAATGACCCGACTCCGCGCCGATACCCACCACGTCCCGCTTCCCTCGGTGAAGGAATATTACCAACAACGTGCCTCAATTCCTGGCACTCTTCTAGTGACGGAAGCGACGGTGATTAGCCCCCGACATGGTGGCTACCCGAATGTGCCCGGGATCTATAACGAGGCCCAAATCGCCGCCTGGCAGGAAGTCACCAATGCAGTGCATAACAACGGGTCGTATATTTACCTGCAGTTATGGGCTCTCGGTCGGGCGGGAAATCCGAGCAACCTGCAGCAGGAAGGGCACGATCTTATCTCCAGCAGTGATGTACCCATGAAGAGCGCTTTCAGTGATGAGATACATCGCCCCTCGCCTCTACCCGAGGCCGGGATTCATGGTGCGATCACGGACTTCGCGACAGCGGCCCAAAATGCCATCCGGGCTGGGTTTGATGGCGTGGAAATCCACGGGGCAAACGGGTATCTCGTCGATCAATTTCTGCAGGATGTATCGAACACGCGATCCGATGGCTGGGGTGGTACCGTCGCCAATCGGTCCCGGTTCGCCATCGAGGTGACCCGGGCGGTAGTGAACGCAGTCGGTCATGATCGGACGGCGATTCGACTGAGTCCCTGGAGTCGCTATCAAGGGATGCGCATGGCGGACCCTATTCCTCAATTCACGGATGTTGTGAAGCAGTTGGCGGACTTCAAGCTGGCGTATCTCCATGTCTGTGAATCCGACGCCAAGGACAACAGCGAGAACTTGCAGTGGCTGGTCGACGCATATGGCGATGCTGGTCCCATCGTTGTAGCGGGTAACTACAATGGGGATTCAGCGAAGCAGGCCCTTCAGCATCAATATGACAATCGTGATGTTGTTGTCGCTTTTGGAAGGCCGTATATCTCCAACCCGGATCTTCCTTTCCGGGTTCAGAAGAAGATCCCTTTCGCGCCGTTTGACCCAGCCACCATGTATGCGCAGAGCTCGGAAGGTTATACGGACTACAACTTCAGTGAGGAGTTTGAGGGGAATAGACAATAGAATTAGTAGTTTTGTATGTATATAATTGCCATTTAGCATGAACAATGATGTCGCTCAGTCCCATCTCCGGTTCAATTCGTACTCTGCTTTATTGATTGATTATCAGTTTGATTATCAGCTACACAAGTATCGTTTCCGAGTACCGGATCCATAAGGCTAGAGAGTTATCTGGAAAGACGGACAAAGGAAACTTCTTGGTGCCCCACAGTCCAGTCATGATGGTGGTAGACCGTACTCCGAACTCATCCATCCATACTACTCCGTATGGCAGAACAAGCGGCTCCACATCTCTAAGTGGGTTCCCGGACTACTATCAACCGAGGATCTCATTGGACCAGAGCCATTTGATGGGAGTTTGGTAGACTCCTCGGAGGATAATTAAGGTATTTCCCAGTCTTGTTTTTAGGTTCGCCATGACGCCACCGGAGGAGCTGATGAAAAGGTATAAATAACCCCCAAAAAACTAGAGCTAGGGCTTTTAACATCTCCCACTCATCCGTCCGGAAATCTTATATTCATAATCCTCGCTCCTGACAACTCATCAAAAGACTATATTCAACATGACAATCACAGTGGGAGTAGCCGGAATCACCGGCAAATTCGCCCGCCTGGTAGTCAAGAACCTTTGCGGCTACCCTGACGTCCACATTCGCGGCTATTGTCGCTCTCCATCCAAACTCCCAGAACACTTCCGCTCCTCCCCTCATATCACCATCGTCCAAGGCGATGCGGATGACACCCAGGCTCTCCGAACATTCGTCCGGGGCTGTGATGTGGTCATCTGTTGCTATCTGGGGGACAATACCTTCATGACGGAAGGCCAGAAGCTCCTCGTGGACGCATGCGACGACGAACATGTCCCGCGATATATTGCCAGTGACTATTGTTTGGACTTCACAAGACTCGAGTATGGGCAGCACCCCGCTAAGGATCCCATGAAACATGTCAAAGCCCATCTGGACACCAAACAGAACGTCCGAGGCGTTCATGTGTTGATTGGCGCATTCATGGAGACTTTCTGGAGTGGGTACTTTGGGGTTTGGGATCCCAGCCAATTCAAGTTTTCTTATTATGGGGAAGGTGACGAGGTGTGGGAGTCAACTACCTATGGCACCGCCGCCGAGTATGTCGCCGCCGTGGCTTTGGATTCCAATGCAATTGGCATGCAGCACTGTGAGTATCTTTTTTTTTCTTTCCCTGCAGGAATTAGTATGCGCTAATGAGATCGATCTTCCGTGCCGGAAACAGTCCTTGGGGATCGAAGGAATATACAGCAAATCGCCGATGATTTCGCAGAGGTATACGGAAGAAGGCCGGCGTTGGAACGGCTCGGCTCAGTGCAGGATCTCTACAGCACGATGCAGGCAATCTATAAGAAGGATCCCTCCAATATCTACGCCTACTTGGCCTTGTGAGTTTGTTTTCATGCTCCCGTCAGACGCACTTGCAGCTAATGCCAGCCTACAGATTCTATCAATATTACTGCATCAACGGACAAACATACCTGAAACCGCAACTGGACAATTCTCGGTACCCTCAGGTCAAACCAGTCACTTTTAAGAAATTTATGGAGGCTCACCAGATGGATCAACTTGGTGATACGTATCAGAATGCAGGGTCAGATGTGTGAGATGGGTTTAATGGAGACAGACCATCTTCATTATAATACTGAAAAGATAACTAGATAGGAATTCAATGGCGTCCTTGTGTTTGTACTATCATCTTTCAAGTTCAAGCAAAGATTCATGGAATATATAAGCAAGGCACTACGGTTGGTCTGAAAACACAATCATATTCAGCCTGAAATACACTACCCAGCTACCGTTGGATACTCATCGGGAGCCACAGCAATATATCTCCAGGCGCAAACTATTAACAAATATTCCCGACTCCAGAGTGTTGATAATCAGAAACAACACCCCGATCAGGTAACCAAACTTAGACAATTAAAACAACCAGATAATAATCCATTGTTTCTTTCTTCACTCCTTCACGGCTCGGTTATCCCCACGAGTCTGCACACCATCGAACTTGTACAGCGGCTCGAGCGTCACATTCCGACGCAGGATATACTTCTGGCACCACCAGGGGAACACCTTAAAGGCCTGGTATCGCATGTGGATGCGGGTCGGAACGGCGAAGATGTAATCCAGTTCCTCGAGAGTGCGCTGTTTGGTTTCAGGGACCCAGAGGAAGATCATCACGAGGGCGGTTACGTTCAGGGCACTGGGAGATGGTTAATTTCCTTGTTTGTCTGCTTGCTCGGGGCTTGAGGAGGAGAAGGAGGAGCAGGAGAAGATATAACATACGCATAGAATCCGAAAGCACCAGTGGGAGTCATCACGGCCAGCATACGCGGGAAGGTGATGGAGAGCACGGCAGCCCATCCGAGGCAGGTGGCAACGGCCCAGGACATTCCGACCTCTGGGGGAGGGATTCATTAGTTTTTTTTTTTCTTTCTTTCTTTGTTTGCTGTCCATTAACTAGCCAGAAACAGGAATGTAGTACTTACCACGGTGAGACAGAGGAAAGACCTCAGCAGAGTAGGTAAACGGAACAGGACCCTCGCCCGGGGAGTAGAACGCGGCGAACAAGAAGACAAACAGGGCGACACATGCCAAATGCGCCCTCGATTCGGTGGGAATGTAGAAACAGAAGCCAGCGGCCAGCAAAGTCCACGCCATCTGGGGGAAAGTGAAGATCAACAGCGCACGACGGCCGTAGGTATCGATGGTAAAGATGGCCGGGAAGGCGAAGAGGAAGTTAACGAGTCCGAAGCCCCACGAGGCGAAGAGCGCTTCGGTGACCGTCGCGTTGGCCTTCTCAAAGATAGTCGACGAGTAGAAGGCCACGATGTTGATGCCGCACATCTGCTGGGCCAGCATGACGGTGCCCGAGGCCAGCGTCGCCCGACGCACGCGCGGGATCGTAAACAGCTCGATAAACCGCGTGACGTAGTTGCCGTCGCCGGCGATCTCGCGCTCCACCTTGATCTGCGAGTAGATGTAGTAGAGGTCGCGGGCGGCCTGGAGCTCGGTGTTGCGCAGCGCACGGAGCGATTCGAAGGCCTCCTTGATGCGTTGCTTCTTGATGTACCAACGGGGGGACTCGGGGCAGAAGTACACGCCGATCAGAAGGGGCACGGCGGGGATAAACGCCGACCCCAGCTGCAGACGCCAGGAGATATCGCCCGTGTCCTTGACGGCCAGGTTTGCGCAGAATCCGAGAAAGATGCCGAAGGCGGTCCAGAGCTGCCACGACATGACCAGGCCGCCACGGATCGCGGCGGGGGTGTTTTCTGCGCAGAAGATCGGGATGGTAGACCCCTTCAGGCCCATTCCTAATCCTAGCAGCAGACGCGTGATAAACAGCTGGGGCCATGTTTGGCAGACAGCGGAGCCGATGGGGGCGATAAAGCAGAAGACGGCCGATCCGAAGATGGCGCCACGACGTCCAAAGTAGTTGTTCACCGGGTCAGATAGCCAGCATCCGAGGCAGGCGCTTGCAATATATGGACCACTAGGGATTGGGTTAATTGTGTTTTTGCTTGAGGAAACCACATGGAAGAAGATATGACTTACGCGTTCACCACACCGACCAGCCACTGGTTTCTCGCGGCGTTGGGATTATCCTTCTCAGGGATACCCAGCGCATCGGGAAAGGACAAGTTGGCACCTAAATGGAGTTAGACCATATTTCATGATTTGTGTGCTTGGTGGACATACCATTACTTCCCGTCTGATCCCAACCCCTATAGTAACCCTAGATGTTAGCCATTGCACAGCTGACAGTTGACATGGAAGTGCAACATACTGAACGGCCGCACCGATGGAGCAGAGGATAATCGTGAAGTACAAACGCCGGGGCTGGCGCCATTTATGGGTGACTTCGTCATCAATTGTGGTGAGGTCTTCTGGCGTCATGTCGGGGACGGATTCATAGTGATCGGGATCCCGGGCCACCAAGGCACCTTTCTTCAGCGCAGGAAGGACATCCACCAGGCCATGTTCGTTGGCAAACTCCTCGACATCGCGGAGCACCTGGGCAGGGGACAGGTCTGCCAGGGGATTCTTGATCCTATTGAAGATGTTAGACGGGGCTGGTTATATCTATATACTGGTGTATGGAGGGAGAAGGACTCGCATACCTGGCAGAGATGTTCTTGTTCAGATTGATATGCTCGAAGACCCCTTTCTCGGCGGACTCATCGTCGCTGGCACTAGATGGATGTCAACTAAAAACACAGACTCAGGCTGAATAAGTTACGAACCGTTTCTCCACCTGCACATCAGTTGCCTGAATCTGGGGGGCAACATCTTTATCTGTTTTTCCCGTGGAATCTGCCATGGTGGGTGCAACAGATCGCCAACTACTCTGAGCTGGAGAGAGAGGGAAAGTTACTGGTAAAGAAAGGTGAATTCAGAACAGAAATCACAGGGAAGAAGAGAAGAAGCCCTAGAGATGCGGAGAAGAAGTAATCACGAGAGAGAGAGAGAGAAAAAAGGAAATAAAAGGAAGTAGATGAAGATGCGGGGTGAGGAGGAATAAAAGAGACGGGGAAATAGGGAAAGCAATAGAAAGAATTATTAAAAAAAAAATAAAACTAAAAAGAAAAGCCACTAGAGGGAAATCGAGCAGAAACTAATAATCAAGTCATCAATCAAATAAAGGGAAAAATAAAGAGAAAATAGGGCTGATGTGCCGAATTCACTCGAAAATAAAAATAAAAATAAAAACAAAAGACAAAAAAAAAAAGAAAGTCACCCCCGCAGATTCATCCAACCAGCCTCTGGAGGTTGTTTGTTCTGATTGGTTTCCATGGTTCAGCAGGATGCAAGCGTCTGTCCGCCATGCATCCCAAGTGATTAGTCTCAGTGAAGCTATTCCTGCTCTCTCCTGTCTGGGCTTCTGTGCATTGATTCATTGCCATGATTCTTGCTGGTGGTGGCTGATTCGACTGTTGTCCAAAGGCGGACTTTACCCGGGCTAGAGAGGATGAGGCTACGTCAGAGGCGTTTAGATATAGCAATGGAGAGGTAACTAGACTAAGTAGGTAGTGAATCATGTACTGATTTAATAATAATAATAACGCTACACGCTACAGGTGGTGGACAACGGCGCGGCGACTCCGTCCCGTCAGCAACGCAGTCCCAAGTCGCACCAGGAATGCTACCGTTGTCAACCACGCGAGAAGCGTGGTCATCGGATGGAATGATGGCGTTTCTTATCCTAGTAGTTTTTACTTTGACCGCCAGATAGTCTTTCTTGGTTGTTGTTCTAGGGGGGGAATAGGAGAAGGGGGGGGGGAGTTTGTTCCCCTTGTCAACAGTCTTTGTTCATGATGAACCTGGTTCATGGACGTGTAACAGAAGCCATGGAAGGTTACTCTGGTTCTTCATAGAGGGGAAAAGATGAGGAAAATACCTCCTCGATTATTATTCTCTTTATTCTGATTGAATAATAAGAAAGGGTTTCTTTTTCTTTTTGTTGATGTGCATTCCTTAGTGGGATGTCTAAACCTTGGATCAGGACGCCTCGGTCAGACCCAAAAACGCCACGAGGACTTCAGAGAGAAACAGGAGAGAAACGGGATGGACCATGCCCAGCGGCCAAGCCTTGAGTCAAGATTCATTGGCTACTCTTGGCTGGGGGGCTTGTTAGCTCCGCATGACTAGACAAGAACAGGCGATGATGATCCAGCTCGCTATTAGGGTTCCCGTCCCGCTGGTGGCGGTTGTTTTTTTTGTTGTTGTTGTTGTTGTTTCGGTTGCTTTCATCGTTGGCGGAGATTTTGGGTCGGACTTCTTGGCTGAGGGCTCACGTGTGCTGTCCTTTCATTTAAATCTGTGATGATTTCTTTATGAAGAGTAAGAGAGAGGGGGTGGACAGACACCCCACGGGGTATTTTTT
Organism: Aspergillus nanangensis; assembly: GCA_015844325.1. Lineage (NCBI taxonomy): Eukaryota > Fungi > Ascomycota > Eurotiomycetes > Eurotiales > Aspergillaceae > Aspergillus > Aspergillus nanangensis. The sequence goes on along the minus strand of VCAU01000040.1, from coordinate 29,080 downwards.
TCCCATTCTTCATCACGGTGGGGAAAATCCGGGGTGGAAACAAGGTGGACCATGGATCCTCGAGTGGGGATTTTGTTTATTCATGGAAGAAGACATATGAAACAATTCATGAATGACTTCAAAAATTAATTAATTTGTAGTTAGTATGGTTAGTATAGTTAGTAGTATTATTGGGGGATTCTCTCTCTCTCTCTCTCTGTCTATCTCTTCTAGAGTCATCATCATCATCATCCACCATAATCACCGCATTGAGAAGCACATCAACGCCATCCCGCGCCTGGACTGAGGCTCGAGCGCGGCTGTTGCAACGCCAGGGACGCCATGTGGGGGACTTTTCTCTTTCTGAGTTCATCCTCCCAATTCAACGTTCCATTTCATCCGGTCAATTCTCGAGTGGTGGCTGTGGCTCCTGGTTACACACTCATTTCCACCAGCATAACCTCCGATGAAACTGCTGTCCCTGATCGCTTTGGATTTACTCCGATACAATATCCCAAGGAGGAAAAAGGTGAGGAAAATAAAAAAACTAGGTTTGCCCAAGGCGATACGAGACAAATACAGCCCACTGCAGATCCTCTAAGCCTTGGTCATACACTGTGTTATCCTACTGTACATACCCGATGGACGGAGTAGGACAGACAACCTTGGAAGACCGAATTGATGTTTCATGCTCGTATCTTCGTCACTCAGCAGACTCGAGGGCAAAATCTCCGGAAGCATCGGCCGTGTGACGCGCCAGTCAGCGCATTCCAAGCCGATGATCTTAATACGAACGGCAGTCAAGGCGCTTTTCCAACGGGACCAAGGCCGATTCGACTGAGTAACAAACTTTCTGAGCTGTCGAGTTGAGGCTTAGAGGGAGGGATTTATGCAGTTTGTGGGTATCTTTTAGTTACGCCACTAGCCTATCACTCGTACAATTATAGTTCGAAAATGAACATTCACATCCAATATCAAATCGTTAACAAGTACACAGAAGCCATTAGATCTTCGATTTCCATCCACTGATGGTGCTGCCTCCATCAATCACCATCACATTGCCGGTCATATGCGCCGACCCAAAACTGCTAAGGAAGAGAACCAAGCCGGCAAAATCCGACGGTCTCCCAATTCGTCCCGTAGGCTGGCGACGCAGCAAAGTATCTCCAAACTTCTCGATGCCGAAGTTGGACATGCGCGACGGGAAGAGACCACTGTAGATGATTAGTCAATGCATTGGGAGGTACAGCCGAGGTGAGGGGGGAAAAAAAACTCACGGGCAGATGCAGTTGACCATGATATTCTTCGGCGCCAGCTTCGACGCAAGGGCCTTGGAAAGGTGGATGCATGCGGCCTTGGAGGGACCATCTGTCCCGATTAAATCCAACGTTAGTTTCTACCTGTAATTCAAACCACCGACAAGGGAAGAGGAACATACAGCTAAACGGTCCATGACCTGGAGGCGAGAGTCCGCCATCTTCCCCGGAAGTCACATCCCCCGTCGCGACACCCGCCGTGGAAGCGATGTTGATGACCCGCGAGGGCGTATCGGCATTGGTACCGACCTGCAGCAGCGGCTGTAGCCCCACGGTCATGTAGAAGATGGACTTGACGTTGAGGGCCATGATCTTGTCCCATCCGCTTTCGGGGAAGTCGTCGTAGGGCGCCCCCCAGGTGGCGCCGGTGTTGTTGACCAGAACGGTCAGTCGGTCGGTGCGTTTCTTGACCTCGTTGACCAGGTGGTCGCATCCTGCCTTGTCCTTCAGGTCGGCGACGACGTATTCGCAGCTGCCGGGGCCTAGGCTGTTAAGTCGGTCGGTGGTTTGCTTCAGCACGCTCTCCTTGCGACTGGCGATGATGACGCGGGCGCCGTTCTGGACGAAGCCTTGTGCGGCCATCTCGCCCAGCCCTGTGGCGCCGCCGGTGACCAGCACGACATAATTGCGGAAGTTGAACAGCGACGACACGCTCAGGTCATTGTTGGAAGCCATGATGTCGGGTATATTTTTATATATTTATTGATTTTAGTTGGGTGATTGGATTGGTAAGTGGTGTGGAATATTTTTCGTAGGAAGTTTTGCGATTTATGAAGTGAAGTCACTCTTGGAGAACATCCGTTGTTCCTCGGTATCTTCCTTAGCCAAGGCTCTCGGGGAGTGCGGGGGAGACGTTCACTTCCGAGCTCTCCCAAACAACCACACTCATGGGATGTATATCATATTATTGAATTATATTAAAAGTTCACAATGCTGTGGAATGTATTTGTATACCCAAGTAAGGAGATATATATATATGTATAGATATATCCCTTATAAAAGAATCACTCCGTTAGTCAGGGCCGCAGGCCATGTGCATGTATTTATTTGTTGCACCTAGATAGTGGCATTCATGATTCTACGCCCTGACTTTCCTTGCACTACAGTTGAGATAGAGCTTCCTAGTGTTTCTCATATCCTGTGTTCGATCAGACCTCTATTATGGAATCATCAACCATAGAGAATTAGACTTGTAGTATCTGGGCAGATCATTGCCTGAAGATTACCCGAATGGGTTAGCTCTCTCGGAGAACGGACGTTGGTGTCACGTGCCAACATGGTGCGGCTTTCCGAGACGGCGCATCCAATTCACATTTCCGATAATGAGCATCTCGCAACGGGCAATCGACACCACAGGCACACCCAGAGTCAGGTAACCCGGCAGAATGGCCTGAGAGACAAACTCCCCAGACAATGAATTATCTACCACCCGACTCCCCGACCCTCGAACATCTCCTAGAGCTCGGAGACCCGTTTGTTCCGTTTTCCGAGTTCTCCATCCAGGCCATCCACCATCCACCGGACGGCGACTTTTCCGCCTGGATTAGAGACAGACTACAGGAAGGGAAGCCCTTTGTCATACGAGGTTTTAAACAATCTAGCCACTGGGATAACGCGGTGCTGAACAATGGCACTCTGGCGACCCTCTCCGTCTCGGGAGGTACGTCCATGGGATTTTTTTTTCTCCCCAAGTGTGAGATCGCGAAACATGCTGACTCTGGTCGATATTATCGGCCGTTAGCCATTCCGGTTCGCAATTGTCAGACAGGTCGTGATGTTAAGATGAGGCTGCGCGATCTATTGTCGTTGGCCGACCATGCGCGCGCGAGCAATATCCGAGAACTGTATGTTGTTTGCTCCGAGGTCCGAGAATTTTGTCAACTGACGCCCACTCGTTTTACCTTGGGAAGCCTATATGCAAAGGATTTGCATTGTCCCACAGAATGGATAACAGCCCTCGACAAAGTGATCCCGCCGTGTCTGAGGCATCTGGGTTCGCTTGATCTGTTCCGAGTGCTCCCCAAGGAGACTGCACCAGAAGTGCTCATGGCCTACGTCGGGACCCGCAAGTCTTTGTAAGTCACATTTGTCGCAGGACCTGAGTGCTACCATCGCGCATGCTAAGTATGATCAATACAGCTCTGGCTTCCATAGATGCTTCAGCGGAACAGTGGCTCTGAACCTGATGGTTGAATCAGAAGGTACCTTCGGTAGATCATAGTCCGACCATAGCGATTTCGCTGACTCTACAAGGGACGGGCCCTGGATCTCTATGCTTTGGCACGGACACCATCTCACAGGAAAAATACGACAAGTACATGGGTGCCCTGGGGAAAGAATCCCACACCGACTGGGCCAATGTCTCGATATCTCGATTGCAGTCCGCAGACTTCCCCATTTACGTTACTTATCAAAAACCCGGTGATCTCGTGGTCTTTCCTGCAGCAACTGCACACCAGATATGGAACATCAGCCCCATGGTTACCAAGGTGGTGTGGAACATTATGCATACTTCGTCTCTGACATCCTTCTTCGACTACGTCCAGCCGATCTACCAGAAACAATGCCATGCAGACACGGGACGGGTTCCTTTGATCCCGGTCCATGGGCTCAAGAGCCAGGATGCGAGTGCTCAGGAGAAATCGGTGGCATTGGAAGTTTTCCAACGACTTGTCGAAGACGAAGACACAGGAAGCCATTCGCCGCCAATTAAACTGGTGGACACTCAAGGGGCGGTGGTTGAGTGCAACTTTTGCGGATTGACTATTTGGAATCGGCATATGCACTGCGAACAGTGCGGTGATTTCGACCTGTGCCTGACCTGTTTTGTTTCAGGGCGCAGTTGTAGGCATGTTGCCGACTATGCTTGGGCCGAGCTGTTCCCCATGAGTTCTTGTCAAACTCTGCTATCTGCTACTCGAGACGCCTTGAGACAGGAAAATCTACCGTCGCGGCAACCGTTAACGTAAGAATCCCCTTGGCGTCTTTCCACCTGCTTCTTATCGTCCCCCTGGCTTACATTTACTTTAGAACAAAGACCCTGGGGTCACTCGCTGTGGACGCAGCAAACTTACGCCGACAGGCCAATGTAAGCTAATCATTCATCCTCATCACCCCTTGTATGGAATGTTTGGTTTGCGTCTGACCCCCCAATAGGAACGACTCTGTCATCTGTGCCGCGATAGCCATCCGATATGGAAGGGGACCACCTGCTCCCAATGTTCTGCTTTCTTCTGCCTGCGCGGCCTTCACCGACATTTCGATATTGATCTCTTCCCGTTCCTTCGAAATGAGAATGCATGGCTCTGTCCGAAATGCACGCAGATATGCAACTGTCGCTGCTGCCACTTTGCCCACCCGTACCAAGGCAGGGAGAAACCGGTTCGTAGTCGGGTTAAGCCGGTGGACGCACGAGGTAGAATCCCTGGGTTTATTGACAATGTTTTTGACCAAAAACGAGGGAAGCGGGCCAGTTTAGCGGCATCCAGTGCTTCCCCCCAGCCTATGTCCCGTGGGCGGAAACGACCGCGAAAACCAGATGATGATGGTGGTGGTGATGATGATGAAGAGGATGATGATAATGGTAACCCTGATGACTATGGGGAGTCACGTACACCGGGTGAGCTCGCGAGGCCTTTCCCACGTGGCCGACGACCGGACGGCCCCAAACCCTCTGGAGCGATGAGACCGCCCGGTCGACTCACCGGGCATTCTCACGCAGGTAGCCAGCTTCGTATCAGCGACCTGGTCGAGAATCGATCCCATTCTGTTGGGGAGATGGCTCGTCCACCGTCTCAAGCGGCGGCTACCCGTCACGGGATGCCATCGCCTTTGGCATCCGAGAATGCAGCATTCCACCCCACCCACGAGACGAGTGACAGAGACTCGGCGGCGTCGACGAACCCGGAGGACAGTATTGCTTCTCTGGAGAAGAAAGTTGAGTCGCTCCGCCAGTATGCCGGTGACCTGCTGGAGTTGTCTCTGGTCGAATCCCATGCCAAACTGCAGGAACGCATCAACCGTCTGGAGGGGGAGATTGAGCACCGACGACGACAGAAGGCGGAATGGCTCTTTGGGCGGTTGCACCGGGAGTTCCCTGATCTCGCGGATCTGGCCATGGACGAGGCCCGACGACGGGGATTGTGAATGCGGGTGTATTTTCTTACGGAATGGATGATTGTATATAGGAAGGAGGTAGTTGTAGGGAGAGAATCCGTTTGATAATAATCGTAATAATAATAGTCCTAATAATAATCATAATAATAAGAAGAAGAAGAAGAAGAAGAATCAGGAGGAAATAAATAAACAGCCGAATCCATGAATCGAAGGCGGCGACCCAGGGAAACGAGCGGCGGGAAGATCGTCCGCCTCTCCACCACAACCAGAAGCAAACCAAGTCAAACATCATCTCCTTGTTTGTTCCTTCTACTTACTACTTACTACTAACTAACTACTTGTGACTTCAACTTCCTCCCCCCCAACCTCCACCTGCCAACCTTCTCGTCTTTTCTACTCGCCTTCTCGTCTTCTCTATGTGCACGAGGTAAGTGGCCTGGGTATATCATCCCACCTCCCACTGTTGATACGGTGTTCCGTCAGTTCCTGGAATCCCCCAATCCGTTCGAACCCCTCTCGCTCTCTCTGCCTCTCGCTGTTTCTCTCTCCCCACACACAAGACTAAACAAGTGTACATCAACCAGTTCCGTCAATCTCCCACCAACAACAACAACTCTCTTCGCTTTCCTTCCCTCTTCCTCCTCGGATCACCAGCTGAGCACATCGACCTGTGTGGTGTGTGGCCCGCCCGTCGCTGGGGAAAGCTGTCGGTAATTTGAATCTAAACAACACTATCCTGACCGCCTCCCAACCAGCCTCCTCGTGAAGAAAAAAAAAAAAAAAAAAAAACATTCGCTCGGTTCTTCGTTTCTATTCCTCCTCCTCCTCCCCCTCCCTCCACTCGTGGATACGTTTCGACTTGCACCCTATCTCTACTTCTTCACCCATATACCATTCTTAATCCCCTCCCCCACGTCATGCCATGCTTCAAAGGCCTGGCTGTGAGTATACACACTCCAAATGGCGCCATTTCCGAATACTCCATTCAACGCCAGTCTCGCGCCTCGCGCATTGCCTGCTACATCCCCGTGCCTCCCCCGAAGCTCCCGGATTCCGCCACCGGCAAACCTGAACAATCGACCTTCGCCATCTCCATCACCTTGTTGAATCCCGGCCAAGATGTCCCCTATTCCACCGCAAAACCCACCCCGGACAACCCCGCCCCCAAACCCAAGGTCGTCGGGGGCCTCCCGGGCCAGACCGGCGAGCGAGGACAATACACCAGCATGGTCGCCCCCTACCAAGCGCTGACCAATTCACCCAACGAGACGGTAGCCGCGTACATCTACTTTGACGGGCGGCAAAAGGAAGAGGTGGCCACCCTCCTGCGGCGCGGGGAAGAGACCTGGGTCAACTCGCGATGGGTCAGCGTGCCGGATGCAGAGGGCGGGGGTCTCGCCGAGCGGGAGTTCCTGTTCCGTGAAGTGGGCTTGGAGCGCTGGCTGAATGGGCTGGATCTGGAAGGGAAGGACGCCGCCGCCACCATCGAACGCCGTCGGCAGAAGATGGAGAAGCGTCGAGCGAAACGGGAGGCCGAAGAGCTGGGCGGAGACCTCGACATGGACAACAACAGCACCGCGAGGGCGGAGAAGAAGAAGGAAAAGAGCATCATGCGGTATGGGAACGATGCGAAGACGCCCCTCGAGGATCTGTCCGACAACGACCTGTCCTTCTCCGATTCCGACGATGACCCCATCCCCGAGTCCGCTGGCCAGATCAAAGTGGCCTTGTTTCGGGTGCTCGCGTCGGGCGAAATCAAACGCGGAGAGTACTCGCCGCAGTTTGATGCGCACGACGACGATGACGAGGGCCAAGGGGGAGAGGGCCATGGCGCCGACGCCGATATCGACCATACCACCAGCTTTGCCAAACCGAAATCGCTCGACCCGAAATCCATTAGCACCCAGACCGTGACCGGCATTGATCCGTCCGACAAACCCTACGCCATCTTTACCTTTATGTATCGCGGAGAACGTAAGTATTGGGGAGGTAGATCCCTGGCGCTCTCTTTCGTCGGGTCGTTGTTCTATAGGCTAATGATTGATGATCATAGGACAACTCCAAAAAATGGGCATGTTGAAAGACGCCAAGGTCCAGGAGACTCCGGCTTCAGTCAAGCGACGGTCCCTGCAGCCGGACTTTTCCAACCTCGGACCCATCAAGCCGGGCGGCACGGTGGGCTTCATGAATTTCCGCGAAACGGCCGACACCAAGCGCAAGGGCAAGAAGAAGAAGGAGCTGGGCGACGATGAAATGGACAGCGATGACGATGACGATGACTCGATTCTAGACAAGGCGGACGACGAAGAAGCCAAGGAGGACGATCAATTCCTATCGCCAGATGATCTCCGCCGGCAGGGGGAGCTGGCGGAGGGGGTGCGCAAGATCAAGGTACGTAACGTGTGACGGTCGAATCCTATAGATCTAGTTTGCTAAAAATCCGGGGAAACCCCTCCAGCTCAAACGCCAGCACTCTTCTGCATCGCTCGGCCCCAATACCCCCAAGACGGATTCCGCCAGCCCGCAAGCATCGGGCGAGACCCCGGCCACGTCCAGCATCTCGACGACCCCTCCGATGGCCGCGGCGGCGCCACCCATCACGCCGGGGACGGCGTCCTTAAAGGCGATGGATGCCCTGAACGGGCAGGCTGTCGGTAGTCCGTTGAAGAAACAGCGGGCCAGCGTGTCGCAGGCCGATGAGAGCGCCATCCGACGACGAATGGAGACGGGCTTCGAACAATCGGTTAGTCAGGCGCTGGGGAGCGCTGGGTCGGACCCGTCGGGATCCCACGATCCCCCGGCCTTTGGGCAAAGTCTCCCCAAGCCCGCATCGGAAGAGGAAGAGTTGTGACTTGCATGGGGGATGAGCACACCTGGAGCCATTTACTGATGCGAGCAATTTTTTTTATTATTATTTCTTTTGGGATGATGCACGATGCGGATACCGATTTATGTTATTATTCCTTTTTTTTTCATGTTGTTTGATGACAATCTTCTTAAAACTTTGGATCTTGTTGTTCTCTTATGATGACTGACGGACTGGCGGCGTATGGGAGGATTTACGCCTGATATTTTTTTTTTTTTTTTTACATTGTCATGGAAGGCCGATTTCTTTTTTTGTGTGGAGAGGAGAGGTTTAGAATCATGCTTCCTGTTGAAAGGGAGAAGATATCGGATAGAAAGCAATGAGACCTTCATTGTATGATTGTGATGTGATATGAGATGAATTATATATATTTGTTGCTGGTTCTTTTTTTTCAGGGGGGAATTTTCTGCCGTCCCGCCTTCAACAACAACACCAATTCTTGATTCTTCCTCAGTTATTAATTACCTCTACAGTAGGAAAAGAAGGAGAAAAAGAAACCCACGATGCCTCTCACCCGCTCCACCGATCCTCTCGTCTGGATTGACTGCGAGGTACGTAACGTTCTCCTTCCTTCCTCACATTGATTTTAACAAGGAGTCAAAAATCCCAAAAAAAGATGACCGGTCTCAACCCGGACACCGACCAAATCCTCCAAATCTGCTGTCTCATCACCGACGCGCAATTGAACCTGCTGGACGCACAAGGGTTCGACGCTGTCATCCACCAACCAGCCAGTGTGCTCTCGGGGATGAATGCGTGGTGCATCGAGACGCACGGTCGCACGGGCCTGACAGCAGCGGTGCAAGCGTCGACGACCAGCGCCGAGACCGCGGCCGCCGACCTGCTGGCGTATATCCAACGATATGTGCCGGAGCCTCGCACGGCGATGCTAGCGGGGAATAGTGTGCATGCCGATGGGCGGTTTTTGGCCAAGGGGCCGTATGGAAGGGTGTTGGAGTGGTTGCATTATCGCATTGTGGATGTGAGTTCGGTCAAGGAAATGGCTAGACGGTGGGCGGGGGATGGGTTGTTGGAGGGAGTCCCGGTGAAGAAGGAGGTTCATTTGGCCCGAGAGGATATTTTGGAGAGTATTGAGGAGATGAAGTATTATCGAGAGAGGTTATTCTATTCTTCTAGGAATTAATTTCATGATTATGATTCTTATAATATAAGTATAATATTCTTATAATTAATTCTATTAATATTCCTATAATGAATTCTATTAATATTCCTATAATTAAGAATAATAAATTAATTACGAGAAGAATAATCATGGATAATAATAAAACTTGCCCCTCCTTCCCGCATTGATTGTTTACCGCCGATTGACGTCGTTTCCTGTTTTCCTCCCTTGCGTCTTTCTTCTTCTTCTCTTCTCCCTCCCTTCCTCCCTCTCTCTCTCTCTTCTTCTTCTTCTCCTTTTTACAGCTTCATTTCTTCTCCTCCCTCTTCTTCTTCTTCTTCTTCTTCTCATCCCTTACTCTAATCTCTCCACCCCTCCTCACTTACCCCTCCACACTCAACATGTCCCTCCAAACCGTCTCCCTGCAGCCCTTCACCGACCAGAAGCCTGGCACGTATGTTAACCTTCTCTCTCTCTCTCTCGCTGTCTCTCTCAGTATCAATCAATATCAATCAACTCTAACTATAAAACAGCTCCGGTCTCCGCAAAAAAGTCAAGGTCTTCCAGCAACCCAACTACTCCGAGTCCTTCATCACCAGTATCCTCCACTCCATCCCTGAGGGCGCCGACAACGCCTTCCTCGTCATCGGTGGCGATGGTCGCTATTACAACCCCGAAGTCGTTCAGAAGATCGCCAAGATCAGCGCCGCCTATGGTGTCAAGAAGCTTCTGGTGGGCCAGAATGGCATCCTGAGCACCCCCGCCGCCAGCAACCTCATCCGCATCCGCAAGGCCACCGGTGGCATCTTGTTGACCGCCAGTCACAACCCAGGTGGTAAGGCTTTTGATACACATCCACCCATATAACAAAACTGCCCTTGCTCACTCCCAACTCCCACAGGCCCCAATGCCGACTTTGGCATCAAGTATAACCTTGCCAATGGCGCCCCCGCCCCCGAGTCCGTCACCGACAAGATCTTCGAAACTTCCAAGTCCCTCACCTCCTACAAGTACCTGGACATCCCCGAGGTTGATATCACCACCATCGGCTCCAACACCTACGGCCCCCTCGAAGTCGAGGTCGTGCACTCCACCGCCGACTATGTCACCATGATGAAGGAGATCTTCGACTTCGACCTGATCCGCTCGTTCCTGTCCTCCCACCCCGACTTCAAGGTTCTCTTTGACGGTATGCACGGCGTCACTGGCTCATACGGTGTCGACATCTTCGTCAAGGAGCTGGGTCTCCCCACCTCCAGCGTCATGAACTGCGAGCCAAAGCCGGACTTTGGCGGCGGTCACCCCGACCCCAACCTGGTGTATGCCCATGAGCTGGTCGAGGCCGTCGATAAGAACGGCATCCACTTCGGTGCTGCCAGTGACGGTGATGGGGACCGCAACATGATCTACGGCGCCAACACCTTCGTCTCCCCCGGGGACAGCCTGGCCATCATTGCTCACCACGCCAAGCTTATCCCCTACTTCCAGAAGCAAGGCGTGTTCGGTCTGGCCCGCTCCATGCCCACATCCGCCGCCGTGGACCGCGTCGCCGTCGCCCAGAAGCTGCAGAGCTACGAGGTGCCCACCGGCTGGAAGTTCTTCTGCAATCTCTTCGACCATGAGAAGATTTCAATCTGCGGCGAGGAGAGTTTCGGCACGGGCAGCAACCATATTCGCGAGAAGGACGGTCTATGGGCCGTCGTCGCCTGGTTGAACATCATCGCTGGCGTCGCCCAGAGCAAGCCCTCGGTCACCCCCAGCATTGCCTCCATCCAGGAGGAGTTCTGGCAGACCTACGGCCGCACCTTCTTCACCCGCTACGACTACGAGGGCGTCGACAGCGAGGGGGCCAACAAGGTGATCGCCACGCTGAACGAGAAACTCGCCGACAAGGCGAATTTCGTCGGCTCGACGGTCGGCGGCCGCAAGGTCCTGGACATTGGCAACTTCGCCTACTATGACCTCGACGGCAGCGTGGCCAGGAACCAGGGCCTGTATACCACCTTCGACGACGGAAGCCGCATCGTGGTCCGTCTGTCCGGCACGGGCAGCAGTGGGGCCACCATCCGTCTCTACATTGAGAAGTATGAGGCCGACGCCAGCAAGTTCCAGCTCAGTGCGCAGGAATACCTGAAGGACAATGTCGCGCTGGCCATGGGCCTGCTCAAGTTCCAGGAATTTGTTGGTCGTGAGGAGCCTGATGTGCGTACCTAAAAAACCAAAAAAAAAACCAAAAAAACAAAAGCCTCTTGACGATGGTTTGTTCATGTAACGCAGCGAGCGAGTCATGTTGATAGCATTAGTGTTCATAAGTAGTAATTAATCAATCATATATATGACCTTCTCATGATAATGGAGTCGCAGCCGACGCCAGCGCTTTCTCCCACCACTCCTTCCATCGCACCACCCTCTCTTCCCTCCTGGCCTCTTCGGCGGCAAAAACGACGGCATGGCTGCGCACCGCCTCTTCCAATGTACAACCCACAAACCCCCGTTGCGCCTCCTCCACCCCCATGGCCCCGTTCTCCACGGCATCCACTGCGCGGACAAAGCTGCGCGCCAACCCATAATCCCCGCCGCCATGGCTCCGTTCCTCCTCGGGCGGCTGGCGCGGCACCTCGACCACGCGACTGGTGCGCGTGGCAAACGAGTAGATCGTAATCGTGCGCGAATCATAGGATAGCTCGCCGTGCGTGCCGTAGACGCGGCCCCGGCGCTCGCACTGTTTCTCCGTCGGCGCGATCATATGGAACACCGCCGTCTTGGCCGGGCGCAAGTTTCGCTCATCTTCCTCTTGCCCTTGGCCCCCGGGTGACTCCTGCTCTTCATCATCCCATGTAATCGTCACCACCTGGTCGTCACACACCGAGTTGTCGCTCTCGTACACACACCGTCCATACCAGGGTCTTGCCGCGATGGCCTCATCGGCCGTCTCCGGAGTGTAGTCCTCCTCCAGCTTCTGGAGCAGATGTCGCGACGCCGCTTCCTTGGCTGAGGCTGAGTCGCTTGCTGAGCGCGCCACGTCTTCGATGTCCGGACACACGATCTTGACCGGCCAGTCGTACCACCCCTTCGCTGTGTGCATGTCCCGATAGATCTTGACCGCCGAGTAATTGCATTCTGGCTCTGCCGGGCAGGAGAGGCAGTTCGTTGCGGACCCCGCGGCGGGTGGTTTGCGCGCCTGGCGGAATTGCGTCAGCGCGCCGCTTGAGGTGATGGTGCGGGGGTGGTGCACGCGGGTGGGTATTTGGGATGTGGACGACGACGACGGGGCAGGCGACGACAGCAACCACATGATGAAGTCTATGTCGTGGCAGGATTTTGTCAACAAGGAGCCGTCGCCGGTGGCCGTCTCGCGGCGCCAGTTGCCTCGCACGTAGCTGTGCGAAAAGTGCCACCAGCCGACGGGCTCGCAGTGTTCCAGCGAGACGATGTCGCCGATGGCCTTATCGACGAGGAGCAGCTGGCGAAGCAGGATGTTGTGCGGGCTGTAGCGGAGGACATGGCCGATGGAGAAGATCTTCCCCTGTTGGGTAGTATCATTATTATTATCATCATTGACGGTCTGCGGCGCCAGCGCCCGATACACAGACAGACAGTCTCGTAGCGACAGCGCCAGGGGCTTCTCGCACAGAATGTGCAGGTTCAGCGGCGCAATCGCCAGCAGGATGTCGACGTGGGTTTCGTCAAGGGTGCAGATGAAGACGCCGTCAACGCCGACTTCGCCTTCTTCTCCCTCCGGGTGGTTCTGGTCCCGGCGGCTCTGTTCCCAGGCGAGCCAGTCTTTCCAGTCGGCGAAGGACTGGCCTGGTTTGGGGGCCGCATCGCCCCAGATGAAGTTGCGGCCGAATTCGTCGCGTTGGAAGGCGTGGGGTTCGGCGACCGCGTGGATGGTGCCGGTGGTGGCGGCGGTGACTGCGCGGCCGTAGGCGGTGCCACGAGAGCCAGCGCCGATGACGAGGAAGCGGAGGGGTTTGGGATGTGCGGGTTCTTTCATGATTTATCTGTGTTGGTTTCTTGGGTTGGTGTTGAGAGGAAAGAAGAGAGGGGAAAGGGGAGAGAAGAAGTATAAACTGACTTGAACTGAATACGACCAAAATGCGGGGAGAAACAACGAAGCATCGCAGGGTAACATGAGCAATCCAGGAGCTGTCATTGGCCGAAGCTGCAGAAGAAACTGTTAAAAATAGAACACTAATTTATGGACAGGATGAAATCATCGTATACTGTTTTCATAATAATAAGCATGAAATAAATACATCAATGTATGTAAAATATGTACAGTTTGACTGTCGTGGTTATTTATGGATAACTTCATTCACGTCCGAAATAGGCAATCCGCCCCCCACAGAACTCACAGACAATATCATCCCCCCCCCATTCCTAGAACCACAGCTCGTAAAAAAAACTAGTAAAAATCCGGAGTGTAAATCCGCGCCTTGTAGAACTTAGCATCATCCCACCCCCTCGCAGTCGAGGCCATCTCCGGGGGGAAATCCGGATAGGCCGGGCTGTTGCTGAAGGACACGCGCTGACCCATATCGCCCTTATCCCCGCGGATCCAGATGTACTCTCCGTCGGGCGCCTGGACCAGAGACTTCAGCTTGGTCAGCGAGATGACTTCCTCCCACTTGCCGGTCGACTTGTGGAACTTGAAGCCGGCGCGGGTGTGGGTGACCATCAAAACATCGTCGTCGGCGTAACTCGGCTGCAGATCGTGGCCATTGAGATTCCCATCGTAGGAGTCATTCTCCCGGGCCTGCAGCGGGTAGCTGTCGATTTCTACCAGCGTCAGATCGGGGCCCTCGCCCGCCACGGCAAACTTCTTCAGGATGTTCCGGCCCAGCGCCCAGAGGACCTCCAGCGTGGGGTCCCAGAGCACCCCGTGGGCGAATTCGACCTCGTAGGTGCCGATCTTCTTGATCTTGCCCAGGTTGTTGACGTCGTTGGGGTCTTCGGGGGCATATACGGTCAGGTCATTGGAGTCGGAACTTGCGACGACAATGGCGCCGACGTTGGGGATGCGCTCGATGGAGTGCGGGTTGCCGTCCAAGGTGGCCTGCCAGAGGACATTGTCGATGTTCGTGTCGCGGTTGGTGTTGATGTCGATCATGCCGACCTTGCCAGCGGACGTCGTCACCAGCGCCACCCACCCCAGCGACGCCGTCTTGCGGATCTTGACCTCGTCGATGTTCAGCCACTTGGCGGCAGTCCAGGGCCAGGGACCCCCTTCAGCGGTCCAGGACCAGAAGATGTTGTCCCCATTCCATGAGGCGTCATTGCGGTCCCACGCGCGCACCGTCTTGGAGTTCTGGTCGGTCACGAGGATGTGGTAGGCGGAGGTGAGGGAGGTTGCCAGGAAGCTGGACAGGAGAATAGACTTGAGATGCATGTTTATGATATACTCGAGAAGGAGTGAGTGATTGTCGCTTTGCTGAGATCGAAATCGACAAGATCGTCGGGTTCAGTCACCCATTTTATAGGTGAAGACTCGACACCAATTCGGCATTTCCGATGCCATAATTCTAGTAGTGACTGAATGGGGTGACATTCGAGGAAATGAAATCAAATAGAATAGAGAATAGAATACGAGTTGCAGCAGAGCGACTATTCTCCTCTCAGGCAAGATCGGCCACAACCAAAGTGGCGCACGCGACATCCTGCCTATTTATGGACTCATCAGCCTCGTATAAAGACGGGAAAGCTTGAATTGCACAACGCCATCTCAGGACTACGACGGATTTCGACATATGATGCGAAATGCACCTGATGTGTGATGGAGATGGCTTGAAATGCAATCTATTTCTCCTTGGGCCAAGAACTCTTGTTACTATTCCTGAAACCCTAAGAGATGTTGCATTGCATTCTACGCCTTGGCGAGACGGAGGAGTCTCCCTTTGGATACATTCAGTGCGAAGGAAAGCAGTCATTGATTCATCGGCATTAGGTCCATCTTCTGCCTGGGATCGCCCCATCCCCACCATTGAATTCTCAATTGCGAGGCCAGCACTTCTGCAGCGCCAGACTCCATCAACCGGTCCGAGTCCCACAGCGCATACCCCCATCGACCAGTCTCATCCCCGATATAGCATCCGACCACGTTGCTATACGTCCCTCTCCATAACAGTGTCCACCCTAAAGGGGGATACATCCCCTCGGGGTCGTTGACGGTATCACCACGAAAGGGCAATGGATCCCTTCGTTGTTCCATTTGATCTCGCGGAGACGGCGCAGTCTCGCGACAAACTTCCTGCGCCTTCTCGCCCAACGCCCCTTCATACGATGGCCTCAAAAAGAGAGCCTGCGTGTATATCAAACTATCTTCCATGATCGACACCAGATCATCGTGGTCCTTATAATCGAACATCACCATCTGGAGATACTCGATCCCCTGCCTGATCACCCCCCCTCGGAACCGTCCTCCATCAAGGCCCCCGTGACCTGTTTTCATACCGTTAGTTCTATGGTAAGTGCCAGGGGAGCCACCCTATCCCCAGGAAGCTTACGGGCGAGGTTATATCTGGGCGGTGGATAATTCTCAAATTTGGGGTTTTCGTCATCGAAACCCCATCGGATCTTCTCAAAGAGTTGCGTGCCTTTTTCTTCCACAAACGCATCGACGCATGAGATTTGCTCAATTTCCCAGGGGCGGAAGAGCGTCTCGAGCATGCTGAAAATCTCGTGGGCCGGAAGATCCAGAGGGGCGGGGCGATCATGTCGTAAAAATAGGTCGACTCGATGAGGGCCTGGGCCGAATAAATTCCCACACAGCTGGAAGCCATACAGAGCGCGTTGGATGCGAACCTCCTCCGTCGGACTCAACGGTTTCTTACGAGTCGTTGGTGGGATTCTTCAAGGATTCGCCGTTTTTCTTTTGGACGCCACTAGCTCTTTGGCCAGGTTCCCGAGTGCCCAGTCCGTATAGTGTTGACGCCATGGTCCAAGGGAAGCATAAGAGGGGTCTAGACTGTTTGTTATCGAAGCAGGGCAGAGTGGGGGCTGACACTTATCAGACGGCGCCAAGAAGATCCGGGGCTGGTGTAATCCTTTTGATCCTTCGGTGGTGTAGTCTCAACCCACCTCGATCTCAAATACAAACATCGATCTTCAGCTTAATATCCGCTTGTAACGATGCCCTCGCATATACCGATGCCGATGCTGGAGAAGGTTGGAGATTCACATGTGGGTCTCCATTCATTTCATGCCGAGCCTATTCTATTCTTAGTCGATTCGGATAATAATCAGCTCCACTTCCCCCTTTTTTTTTCTCCCAATTTATTTTGACGGTCGAGACGCTCTCTCTTTTACGTGATAGGCCCTCCCAAACCAACAAACCAACAACATAAAAAGTCATGGTCTCGTTTATCGCGTCTCTCGTTACGGCGGTGTTAGCAGCCCATGCGGCCACCGCGACATCAACACCAACCGTGGGCCCCCAGCACTGCCATGCCGCCGGAGAATTCGGGAACCATGCGGACGTCCTCGCCAGAGTACAACAGTTCGGAGCGTCGATGGCATGCCGCAAGAAGGGCGGCCCCATTTCCTCTGGGGACTCTCCCCTCCCCTGGTTCGTGACCGGCGCCAATGTTCAACCTGGTTACCACTACGAGATCTCTTGGGTCGATGGTTGTGAGGGTGAATCCCAAAATTCCCTGACCCCGGTCGAGGGGGCGACCTGTGACGACCTGTTGATTGGGAGCTGGAAGAATTGTAAGTGGCGTTGGATATTACGATTTTTTTTTTCAAAGCGTCATGATGCTAACAATGCTGACCAGGCAATAACGACGGGGCTGGCGGCTGGATTGATGCCGGATGTGTGAGATATAAGTTCTGGCCTTCTTCTTAAGGAGGGGATCTTTTTCCTGGTATGAAACTACCTGTCTTGAGGCTGTACGTGCATGGAGAGAAATGATTTCCTGATTTCCTCATTTGCGCAGGTGGGTCACATGACTGACATCAGCTGATGCAAACAGCCCTATCTTCACCGTCTGGGGGAAATCAGACAAGGTGCCGAGAGACAGGGAAATGTATATATAAGGCGTATTTAGGCAAGTGTGTGAGAATAAATAAAAGGGTCTTTTCATTGGGTAGCCAGGTACTCCATATAGTGCCGCACTTTGAATCGGCTGAACCCTCGGATTTTGAGGAGTTTGAACACCCCAAACATATGACCAGACTGCATGGAGTCGTCAATGAGGCAAAATTTTTCGATCTGTAAGCTTACCCCTGGCACGAGTAGACCAGTTACTAAAAGTGCCCAAAGTCGGGATAAATTCCGATGGGCCAGACAGGGGCATGCAAAATCCGAGCTGATGCAGTGTCCCTTAAGCATGAACCCAAAATCCGCTCGACTCAGGCGGGATACAGGTCTGCCCAAGGGGGCTCGTATCTGGATTCTGGGTCGGCGACATGCATTTCCAACTGCATCGTCTATCTGGGGATATTTATTCAAGAATTGAGGAATAGGTCAGGTTGCTCTACAGTGGTGCCTATAACCAAGCCTCTCAGCCATCTCAGGGCCCACACTCAACATGGACGCCGACCTACCAGAAGCCCCCTTGTGTCATTGACTGGGGCTGGCTCAATTCCGGCGATCACGGCGAAGGCGAAAGACTCCTCGCCGCGTGCGAGGCCTAGGGCTTCTTCTATCTGAACTTGAACGGCGATCCATCCTTTTTGCAAAAGCACCAAGAGGTTCTGAAATTCATGGAGATGTACTTTGGTCAAAACTTAGCTGTGAAGATGGGCGACGATCGACAGAGTGATACCCATGGGTGAGGCGATCATTGCCTTTACTTTCCCAGGCGTCTGACCCTTCTTGCAGATATGAGTCTGTCGCGACGTCAACCGGGGCCGTCAACTCGTTACCAGACTACTACGAGTCCCTGAAGGTGAGACCGGGGGAACTGCAGCGCGAAGCCACGGGCGTTGCACCGGAGATCCAGGCGCGGCGTGACCTCTTCCTTCAATTGTGCGACTGCCCATGAGGTCTTGATGACGATCCTGCGTCATCTCCATCACCAACTGGACCTCCGCCTAGCGGACTTTCATCGGCAGGATTGCGAGTCTCTCACCACGCTGGCCATGTTTCGCTACCCGCGACAGGAGAGCGCAACCACTGGCGTGGGACACAACAAGCACACGGACATTGGGACCCTCACGTTCCTCCTCTGTGAACAGTGGGGGCTGCAGGTTCTGTGCCGTGATCCGGACGGCTGGCGATTTGTTGCTCCCAAGCCCGGTCACGCCGTGATCAACGTCGGGGACACTCTGTGCTTCCTTTCCAGCAATCGTGTCCGCTCGGCAGTTCATCGAGTGATCCCCAAGCGTGGCCTGCAACATGAGGACCGCTATAGTATCGCCTACTTTCTACGGGCCGCCAACGAGACGCAGTTTATCGACAGCACAGGTCGACAGATCTCGGCGGAGCAATGGCACAAGGAGAAGTTCAATGTGTTTCGAGAGACTCATGAGGAGCAGGGCAAGTTGCCGATCCTGACGGGGGGGGATGGAGCGGCTGGAGGCTCTGGTGGGTTAGTGCTCGCTCCGTTTCTTGACGTAGACATAGTGGAGGCAGATTGATTCAATTGTAGAAGAGAAACCTGGAGGGATGAAGAATTCATATCAAACAGTGAAATGTGGTGGAAATGAAATTGAATTGATTGTATTTCTCTTTTAGGAATGTATGCAAACATGACAAACAAACAAAAACAACCACCATAGTTTTTTGATCTTCAATGACAATGACGTCGAGAAAACGATATATCGGCTCAGGTCAGTTCTTTGAGAGTTGTAAAGGGGGAAAGGCGATAGAAAAGATCGAAAACGAAAAGAAACAGGAAGAAAATAACAACCAAAGTTACTAATTAAGAACCGCAAATCCGAATATCCAGAACCAAACTAGCCCTAATCGATGGAAATATATATTGTTCTGATCTCATCAACAGGTCTATTTTTGGCCACCACCAAGATTAAAATTCCCCCTTGGACATTCTGAAATATATCCCACTTACAATCGACTCTGTTGAGGACCTAATATCTCCAGCATCAATCCCTTCAGTCGCTCAACCTCCTGGCAGTCAATCTGGTAATGCACCACCAGCCGAGCGTTCATGAACCTCAGCCCGACCTGCTCGCCCCGGTGGATAAAGTCTTCGACTGCCATTCCCACGGCCGCCAGGTCCAGCCAGACCATGTTGGTCTCCACGGGGTACTGGAGTCTCCCCCCGTGGCTCTCCCAGAACCGCCCGATCTGCCGGGCCCGAACATGCGACGCCTGTAATTTGCCCGCCAAAAAAGTCTCCTGCACGGCCACTGCTGCCGCCGCACACACGACCCCCGCCTGGCGCAACCCACCACCAACGCCCTTGCGGATCCGGCGGGCCTGCTCCCGCACCCGCCCCGGGCCAACAATCACCGACCCAATCGGGGCCCCCAGCCCGTTGGAGAAGCAGAGACTGACACTATCAAAGCATTCACAGTACTCCTGCAACGACCCGAACCCCGCGGCCACCGCTTCCCACAGCCGGGCCCCGTCCAAATGCACGGGGATTCCCTCCCGGCGTGCCCAGTCCCGGATGCGCCGACATTCCGCGAGGGGCAGAACCAATATTTGAAGTTCTGCAGACGGGCGAGTTGGAGCTTCATGGGGACGAAATAAGGAGCAAGGAACATCAGGCGGTGCTCGTGGAACAGGAACTTGAGTTGTGTGTCAAAAGCTGTTTCTGCAAACGTTTTCATCTGGCGAACTCGTCAGCGGAAGTTGTCTCGTTGATGCTGGGGAGGCATCAATCACCCATTCATGCACCTCTCCATTCTCCACGCAGTTAAAGGGCTCGCTCCAACCCAGGTCACTGATCACATCGAAAGCCACCATGACAAACCTAAAGTACACGGAGTCAATCAGTAAGTGGGAAGTACGCATGGATGTGCAAAGACGAGACTGACCCGTACGCGCGAACCCGTCCACTTTGTGGATAAAAAGGTCTATGTACTTGGTAATGAGGTCCTGCTGCTCTTGGAGACCCTTCTCAGAAAAGGCGTGGCTCAGCAGTCGACGGAAACGAGCATGGTAGGTCCCGGCTGTGTTCATGATGCTCTGGGGACCATTCTTGCCCTGGGGGCCTCGCTTGAGATGTCGTGGCCATTGTGCTTGGCCGGGAACTTTGGCAAAGATGTCAGTCCACGCGGCATTGTTGGTAAAGCTGAGCTCATCGGGACCGATCCGAACGATTTCTCTATATTTGGCATGCACCTTGGCTGTCTTCTGAGGCAACCGGCCAGTCCATTGCCAATAGTCCTACTGGCTGTTAGTAACGCTCTTCCGTGTCAGACCGGTTAGGATGCTCACCCATGGCAGTTTGCTGAACCGACAATAGATAGGACCCGGGATGTTGGCTAGGGGATGAAGGAAAATGTTGTAGACGGCTGCTGCGACATAGTACACTGCCCAGATAACCGCAAGGATTTGGAGGGCCGTAGAAGTATCTACCGCTTCCCAGTAGGGGATGGCCATGGCTGCGATTGATGCAGATCAACGAAGAGGCAGGGAAACCCAACTGCAGCTTCTAGAGGGCGCACAAGAGTGAGGGGCACCTGCCAAAAATGTAACCAGCATATGTCTCATTAGAAGACGTCAGTTTTTTAATGGAGCGAAGCCTCTTACGCCGTGGCTTAGAAACGGCTTCTGAGTTCGGGGTTTAAACACATCAAACTCCTTTCGCCAAAGTGCGGTATCACCTCCCAATTTGCTTGGTATTTGGTTTCTTTTCTCTAAAAAAATTAATTGAAAATCAGCTCACTTCATCTAGCTTTGACGGGGATGTTGAGGGTTCTGCTCCACGTCGAGTGACTTTCGTCCTATCTAAACAATCTGGGAGTAACCTGTTTTCCCTTTCTGCCTTATCTAAATGTAGTCCATCATGAACGACTTGGGAATATATAGTCTGTACTACTTGTAATAGATTCTTACCATTTTTTATAGTTTTATTGTTTACGAATCAACATTGCCAAGTTACGTGTTTGACAGATTCGTGAAGAAGAGAACTTTCTTGTTGACGAATAAAAAATACAAAATGTAGCTATCCATCCCACAGAATAGGCTCTGAACAGTCCAATTCTCGCATGCCCCATAATCAAACCATTCAAGGGTCGACTTCATCCGACCCATATCCTCTCTCAGAAAAGAGAAACTGCGATTTACCCAGCGGCGTATCTCGACACAGCACGAAGCTTGGGTCCAAAGAACCAGAATACAAACGGGGCAGACCAACCAATTGCCATCGTGACGAAGGCCAAGACACTCGTGCCCCAACCATAGCCGAGAGATGAGTACATGTAGGGTGCAAAGAGGGGGAATCCAAACCCGCACAGACTCCGTAGAATGGCACAGGCCGCCATGGCGCTGGCTGCGTAGGTCTGGTAGCTGTCGACGATATATGTCTGCATGCCCTGGAGGCAAGAGATCGTCCCAGCGGTGTAGATCAGGGCTCCAATGTTTGGCATAATCCAGTGCGTATGTCCGATACTCCACCCGTACCAGAACAGACCAATAGTGCTGATGACGGAACCAATAGCCAGGGCGGGCATGCGATACTCGGGTTTGCCGACCCCGTTGTTGCGGGTTTTGAGTGTTTTATAAACCTGATCGACCAGTTTTAGATTGAAGAAGAGACCCGCAAATGACCCAATGGCAATGGAGATGTAGTTCAGCCCGCCAATGCTGGGGCTTTCATGGTAGATCTCGGTCCAGATGGTGGGGAAAGTTGCAAACATGAGATAGGTGACCCCAAAAAGGTATGCCATGTAGATGGCCATACAGCAGATAATGGGTTGAGTGGTGAACATGAGGACTGGTCGCTCAAAAGCGTGCAGAAGCTTGTAGACGAGTGTCCCTTCTTTCTCTTCCGTATGGAGATGATTGTTGCCCGTTTCCTGGACGAGACGATCGCGTCGCTTGCGTAGGAGGGTAGCCGGGTGACATTCTTGGAGCCAGATAAACCCAGCCACCTGCACGACCACTGCTGCGGCAGAGGTTGACCAAAAAGCCCACTGCCAGGTTGAGTACTGAGCAATGAAGCCACCAGAAATGGGTCCAACAACCGGTCCCAGAAGTGGTCCGAGAGTGTAGACACCCATGGCCTTCCCTCGTTCTTCAGCGGTCCACATATCGCTGTCAGTCGCGTCAGTCTGGTGGCAAGTTGCGATAGGGAAGCTTCACTCTGAACATACCTGATGGCCCCTCCTCCAATTGCCAGAGGCGCACTACCCCCGATGCCGGCAAGAAAGCGGAACGCAAACAGTTGGGATTTCGTTTGGGCAAATCCGCAGCCCAGGTTCCAAGCTAGGTACCACACGTTACTGACTTGGAGAAGACGTACACGGCCATAGAGCTCCGACGCGGGACCAAAGAAGATCGGACCAACAGCATAAGCCAAGATAAAGATGGCCATGGACAGGTAGATCTCCAGCTCTGAATGCATCCCCAGGGCCTTGCCTAGATCTTGCATGGCGGGAGCAATCATGGACGACGAGACGGGTGAGATGAAGACGAATAGAGATATGACCCAAGTGTTCCTCCACTTCAGGCCCTTCTCCCAGTTCTTGGGATTTTCGAGATCGTCTGATCCGTGCCATGTTACCATGTTGGGATCCCTTGTGGCTTCGTTGTCGAGGGAGGGCTCAGTGGAGGAGTTGGGGTTGGCTGCTTCCAGGTCTTTGTTCGCATGCAAACCCTCGTTGGAGGAGCTGGGGGTTTTCTCGTTCATGTTGGGGAACAAAAGAACAGGCGAGTTTCTTGATACTGGGAGAGTGGAAAGTGGTCGTAGCGCAACTGATGATGTATTTAGCAGGAGGTAATTGCCTTCCCTACTCCGATTCATACCTTACTTGCGCTATAGTAACCACGACCAATCGGACGCAGGTCTAGCTCGGCCCCGACCCCCCGTCCAATGGGAGGATGGGGAATGTCGGGTTTGGGCGGACGGATGCCTGGGGCCGTGACTATCATTATTGATTTATTGATAAAGTATTATCGATGAGGACAAACAGGAAATTAATTCATTTGATTCGTTACATCACGCATAGAATCGCCATTCTGAGGCCCTTCAAGATAAAACAAATACTCTGTCTTCCTCCAGATCACACCCCATGCCGCTACAACTCCCCGTGAGGGGATGCCAAAAGAAGCCCCCCGCCATGTCTCGTATTGCCCATGTCCAGTCGATGTGAGTATGAGCCCATTGCATCGGGTGTTGCCCAGTACTGATCAAAGATGTCTGACTGGGAAGTGGGCAGTGAGGGATCGATTGCCATCAATGTCACGTCCTGGCTCTTCAATTCGACGGGTGATGCTTCGTAGGAAATGCCAGGTATCATCTTACGTGATGTTGGGGGCGTGACCGAGCTACCTTGTTTACTGGCTTCCTGACTGTTATTAGAGCCAGGGGCCTCCTGAATGAGTGGCATGAGCTTCTCTCGTGTCTCGCTTATTAATTGCGCCAACGGAACGCGAGACAGCCGACAGTCAAGGGGAATTTCCGATCCCGCGTGCTCACGATACGAGGCCTCGATGACTGGCCATGCCCGACGCAGAAGCCCTACCTCGGTACAGGCGCTGCACTCCATAATTGCAGCCGATAGTGCAAGCCAAGGAGCAGTTATGTACCAGCGAAAGCCATCTCCGCGTGGATCACATCGGATCAAATGCGCCTTTTCCAGGTTCTGCAACGCACGGAGTAGCAGCGTCCTATTGCCCTCCGGCCGGGGAAGTGATACATGGCTGGGCGGTGGACCGCAGCGGAATGGAAGCAGCTCCGAAACCCGAATCGCAGACACGATCGATTGGGTGCTGTGCCACGTGAACCAGGCATATGGGGAGCTCTCGGGGTCACAGTAGTGCAGCAAGGTAAACGCATGATGCTGGAATTCAGAGACGAGCTCCCGTCGTTCATCGGCGTTGAAGAGAAGAGCGTCCGGTGGTAAGGACTCGTCGCTGCTTGTACCACGGGTACCTGCAGTGGTACTAGAACCTCCCGGGGAGGCAAAATTGAGCAGTCGACCGACCGCCTGCACATGATACGTAACCAGAGCAAACGTGATATCAGTGAGCTCCTCTTGTGATGGGACGGGCTGGTTGGTTTCCTTGTCGAAGTCAGTGTCGTTGATGTGTGCCACGTAACGGACCGCAGAGGCAGCATCTCGATGGTGGATTAGAGGCCGAGACCCTTCCGCAAATGATGCCTGGAGGTCGACGAGGCAGATAGTAAGCCACAGTCGTAGACGCATTTGCTGATCAAAGAAGGATTCCCCTTGTCGGAACACATGTCCTGGCTCTTGATTGAGGCCTATGCCACTCGTGATCCTAATGGCGAGGGCAACAAGGGCCCAGACAGCCGTATCTCTTTCTTCTGTTCTCCTCCCGATCTATATAAGTCCGTTAACCCCCCATAGCCGGGTGGATGAGAGTGAGACCCATGAACCTACCAGATACAGAACAAATGCTTGCATGACGGTTATATCTCGTGTGGTCAGCAACCCAGCCATTTCAATGGCGTCTTCACACATCCTCCGATACACCCCGACGACTATAGATTTACTCTTCTGAAACTCTTGTTGGCACTGGAGTTCCGTCATCGTGTTGGCGGCCGAGTAACAAACCGCAGCCTCCAACGCCCTGCTGCTCTCTTCTGGTAACCCAGCGAGATACGGCGCCCCGTCTATCATCCACTTGCTCAAACTAGGGCGGTGCAATACCTTGATGATGGGGTCAACGTTACGGAGATACACCCGGCACAGCTTACTCGCAGCGACTTTGTCACGGGGCAGGGCTATGGAGTTCAACACAAGGGTATTATTAAGGCCCCTAAGTAAACGTAGAGGATTAGAATCATTCCCAATTGGGTTCCCATCCCCGTTTATTGGAGCGTCAGTCCGTTATGACGAAGTACTGTTGTGCGATTCATGCATCTGTTGGCAGGCCTCGCTCATTAGCTGCCCTATGGGATGCACGAACGGAACGTGTGTCTTCTTACCTCATGATCCATGATATCAGCCCAAAAATCGGTCGACAGCCCGTGACTCTGTTTTGTTTGTGTGGGAGTTCTCGGGACTTCTATGTACTGGGGAGATTGCACGAGCTAGCAATCCCATGGTAGAACTGTTAGATGATATACCTCCTTTACGGGGTAGTGTATTCGCATACGATAGGATCAGACGCATCTTCTCTTCTGGAACCATCATTGAACCCAACTGCCTCCGGACCCACTTGGAACTCTGTGTTGTGGTTACGTTCGACATTCTCTTGTGTGGTTTCATGCACAAGACCTTCAAGCCTGCGGATGCGGTTGGACAGGTCTTGACCAATGGTTTCGAGGAAGGACGGGGTGGTGGTCGTATGCATGTTGCTTCCTATCAGAGATATCTGCAATTGAGACAATACGATTAGTTTTACCCTTGTGGATGCTTTCGCTAGTGACTCGAAGACGCTATACAACATCCGGACTGGGATGCAGTGGCTTACAGGCTCCTGCAGATCATCCACATCGGCTTCTTCCCCAGCATTGGCCCCTACCACTCCCCCTTGAACAAGACTCTCTAAACGGTCAAGACGTGCTCGCAGGTCCCCATCGCCGGTGAGTGGAGTCATCGTGGAGTTAGTAGGATTCCCGCGGGAGCCTGACGGCAACGTTGGGGCCGTTGAAGACGAGGATGCAGCCTTTGGCTGAACGGGACGTGCGTGCCGGCCACGTGGTAGTCGTGGGCGATAAATTGGCATACAGGTCACTCCAGAAGAGGTACAATTGGAGCATGGATCGAGCTTGTCGCACTTCAGCTTTCGATCGCGGCATAGGGCACAGCTGAGCTGCGGTATAGCCTGCTCTTTCTGGTGTTGATTTGGCCATGTCGCCATTGATGGGCGTCCTGGTCGCTGCATTGCATTCGTCATTCTATGACACCCGTGACAAATCAGCGGGGAAATACTCCAATATAGGGTTGCATAGATGTAAGGGGAGGCATGCCCATGCCCATCACGCAACGAAGAGGATACTTATACGAATAGATATCTACCTCAACATTTAGGCAGAGGATCGAGGTGTGAAGGTACTCTATGCAAGTGCACAATGCCCCGGACTTGATTGATGGATTGGTTCGTCCATACGTGATGCTGCGGCAGCTAGCGATGCAAGGCTTTCCGATTTCGCACGCCGGAATACGAAGAAGAGATGAAATACCACGCCACATCTGCCTGACCCCTATTTATATGTGCCTGTGTAATAGAATCCTAAGCACCCCCGTTATCCTGGTCCACAGGGGTTGTATATAACCGATACGGATTGGCCAGGTTGCACGTCAGACCACCGGGGGGAGGGTGACATCTCGGTGGCACAGAGATGATGTTATTCCCAACAAAGTTCGTCATCTGTAACCGCTTCTGCTTTATGTCATCGTATTTTTATTTTGACTTTCCGCTGCTAACTGGTTCATTTTGCCCGTATCATTTGGTTATCACTGTGAGATACTGCACTTGGTGGAGAGGGGGCGGATTGTAGGTCCCCGCAGACTAGTCCAATCTTAGCCCTATAATTATACACCCTAGACTAGAACGTCATCACGGATTATACATTGTTCGTATTGATTATATCCTCCTTTCGTTGCAGTTCCCAGCCAGACACAATAGCCAGGGCCTGTCTGGACCATGCCCTACTGCTGCATGTCAACCCGCCGACGAAGGGAAGGCTCTGGATGGCGTATCGCTAGCAAATAGCGTACTCTCATAGAAAAGGACCACATCGGGTAAACCTCCCTGGACCGCTTAATAGCATTTTTGGACATTCCCATAAAAGTGGATGTTGGTGAAGATTTTGCAACTGCGTACAATGAAGCTGGAGAGACCCTATTTCTGAGCCCGAGATCAAGTAATATAAACGAGGGGGGGGCTATAGTGAACTCGGATAGATCTCAGACACGGAGTCGCCCGAGCATGCTTGTTACGAAGGAGGCGGGCGGGAATAATCTGCCTCTGACCATACTAGTGTTCAACGGGTAATAGAACACGACAGGATCGCGCCGGGGGCATTAAATGGGTAGCATCAGTCGAATATGGGGAGTAAGCACTAGATAGGTGTTGACTCAACTAGAGACGTGATTGTCTAGCGTTCAGTGCGATCCTGGCAAGGAAGGTCGAAGGCTTCAATGGGGGGCCGCCCCATCCACTGACATTTAGCTGCTTGATGGATAGTTCTTCGTCAGATACCAAGCCAATCCTCTCCATTGAATACTATAAGCATTTAATAGTGAGTAAGATGGAGTCAGCAGTATATTTAATTCAAGCATGGACCTATTGCGACCGATCCTGGCTTGGGAACACTATGTAAATTTTCCGAGTCACTGAGCGGGGTAGATCTTCTTTATTTTCCGAGCCGATCCAGCTTGCTGATGCTGTTGTGTTGTTGTTCAACATGACCAGCTTCAATATGTTATACCTCTTTGAAACCTATTATTCCGATACAACGCCCTCGAAGAATACACAGAATGAGTTCCCAGAAAGTCAAATATGTAACACTGAATAAAATGAAGGTCCTGAAAGACGTCCAACTTTTGTGTCACAAGTGAATCGTTAATAGGTACGTGTATAACTCTCCAGCTTCCAGGGAGCACGGATTGCCACCTCACAATACAAAGTTTACTTGAAAAAGTATACAATTCGTGATTAGAAAACAAGGTTACATTGATGATATGCATTGTAGCTTGAAGTAATCATCATCAAAGAAATATGCTCGTATTACTGCTGTACTTCTTGCCTCTTCCGCAAACCGCCCATATCGAAATATCATGTTTGGCGGCCAATGTGTAGATAACTATATATTATTCAGACGGAAAGGCTTGATATGAATTAAAGGACACGCGATAAAACCCAACCCTATTGGCTATATCGGAATTATATGCTGGGCTCGACGTAATGCTTGATGCATTTACTCTGAGCATGACGAAGTGGATGCACAAAAATTACACAGTACTATGTGGACCCTGGTTCATAGGCTTATGGTCGTACAGAGAAACTCAGAAGCCACCGCAAGACCCAGCTGGAAGGGATCGTCCTCCACACCCCGACGTTGGTCAGTCGAGCCCTACTCTTGTGTGACTGTCGGGAGTTAAATTATTCTAACCAGCTAGAACAGCCTAAGCCTTCAATGGGGTGGATACGGCGTAAATTCGAAACATCTCCATGGTATAGCATCTGTGAAGAACTTAGATTGCAGTGAATGAAGTAAATCCCTTCGGTTTAGTGGTGGGATTAATTCGTTATTTATAGGGCTCGATCGAGGTAACACTAGGCCTATAACCCGCAACTAAATCGAGTTTGTTAAGTACTAGTTCCACGAGAAATACAGAGTGATTTGACGAGTGCACAATAGTTTAAATAACCAAACTAGCGACGGATTCTAGTTAAATGTCCCTATCTGCATGCTCGAACACGTAAACAGTAGCTAGAGACTTGAAAAATCAAGGGACAGAACCATTCTGCATAACCGATTAATAATCATAACATCTGGTAACGTATTCCACAAGCGAGCGGTCCACACAAGCGAGCGGTCCACCTCCGCTCATATCCCTGCCCACCAGCGAAATACTAAGAGCTTTATCAACAAAATAATTGTATTTCTATATAAAAACTAATTA